>CM077510.1:16871344-17311324 GCA_039654745.1 Houttuynia cordata
GCTACTAAGAGGATGTTAAACAAACAGTTTGACATGAAGGATATGGGTGTTGCAGATGTTATACTAGGGATGAAAATCACTAGAACATCTGATGGATATGTATTATCTCAATCTCATTACATAACAAAAATTCTAGATAAATTTAATGAGAATGATAGTCGTCCAGCGAGAACACCTGTGGATGTGACATTGCATTTAAGCAAAAACACGGGTAAGAGCATATCACAACTCCAATATTCACAAATTATTGGAAGTCTCATGTACCTCATGAATTGTACGAGACCGGACATTGCGTACTCAGTAAGTAAACTGAGTAGATATAATAGCAATCCAGGGGAAGATCACTGGAAGGCTCTAGTCAGGGTTCTTAGATATCTAAGATATACCTTGGACTATGGACTGCACTATACAAGGTATCCAGCAGTACTAGAGGGATACTGTGATGCAAATTGGATATCTGATACAAGAGACTCAAAATCCACAAGTGGATATGTCTTTACTCTTGGAGGTGCAGCAGTGTCTTGGAAATCTTCTAAACAAACGTGCATTGCAAGATCCACAATGGAATCAGAATTCATTGCACTTGATAAAGCAGGCGAAGAAGCAGAGTGGCTTCGTCATTTTTTAGAAGATATTCCAATGTGGGGGAAACCTGTGCCACCTATATGTATCTATTGTGATAGTCAATCTGCTATAGGAAGAGCACAAAGTAACTTGTATAATGGTAAGTCTCGACATATACGTCGGAGGCATAATACCATAAAACAATTGCTCTCTAGTGGAATAATTTCCATTGAGTATGTTCGGTCAAAAGAAAATATTGCGGATCCGCTAACAAAGGGTTTGACCAAAGAACAAGTGAGCAATTCATCGAGGGGAATGGGCTTGAAGCCTATACATTAAGAATCACCATAATGGCAACCCAACCTAGTTGACTGGAGATCCCAAGATCTAGGTTCAAAAGGGACAACCGAATTGTGGGGGATTCAAGGGGAATCACTATGGAGATAAAATCTCGTTCCCATTCCTATGATGAGATAGTGATGCCTGCTGAATGAATCAGGATAAGCTCTGCTTTTAATGGTTTTCATAGCTTGACTTAGTTCGAGTGGGGTATTGCAGGATACTCCTAATGAGAATCACCTATATCAGTGTGAAGGGGCCACTTCTATGAGGATTTTAAGGCTAAATCTTCTAGAGCACTCATGAAAACCAGGTTTGTTCGGGGCCAAAATGAACAAAGTCATGAGAACCACAGTGTGTCTGAGAAGTGATTGTGTGACTTCTATTGTCTTGGTTTACACAAACGGCTGAACAGTTCAAGACATCACGTTCACTGATTAGCCAGTAAACCCGATAGTCTTCACAAGGGAAGGTTCAAAGCCAAAAGCTACCTCTCCCCCATGCATGATCTTCTCAATATTTGCTTTCACAAGTTTTCTGCATAGTTTTTGCATAATTATCCAGCCAATTCTCATTCATGTGGGGGATTGTTAGTAATGGGTGTTAGTGGTAACCCATAATTGGGTATTAAAGAGAGTGAACTAACTCATGTTTAAAACCCACTTACTATGAGATGAATGAGTGAATTGGGTGAAGGATGAATAGTCCCACATCCACACCAAGGATGGGTTGTGGATGGTATATAAGGCTCAAGATTGGCCTTATAAGTTAGGCCCAAGGGCCACCCCACTTTTGTGGGGGAGAGAGATGTTGGACCCATGCACCTAGGTGGGCTAACCCACACGCGCGCCGCCGCCGCCGCCGTCCGTCCGGCCGGCTCAGCTCGGCTCGGTTCGGTTCGGTTCGGTTCGCACGCGCGGCCGGTCGGGTCGGGTCGGGTCGGGTCGGGTCGGGTTGGGTTGGGTTGGGTTGGGTTGGGTCAACAAGAAAATAATATTTTGGGACAAATTTAATGGTTTGGTTTTCTATTCTTTTTGGTTCAACCAAAACGGGTCCGTTTTATTATGACCGTTAACGGACGGACGCGTCCGTTTAATGGGAAAGGGTTTCAACGGGCTTTAACGGGATTTCTATAAAAGCTTGAAAAACGGTTTTTCTGTACGGAATTTTTCCTGCATCTTCTTCTTCCTCCTCTCTTCATTCTGTGATTGCATTGCACACTGTGGTTCGCTGCGCGTGCTGTTTGGAGTGCTCCTACAGCGCGTGGTTGATCGTCTTATCCTGGGAGGCAGACGCCCAAGAGTCCTAAGCACCGTAGGGAGGGCGAATTCTGTCTTAAGGACAAAGTGTTTCGCTTGATTCGATCATCAAATTCTTCTGATTACTTATTATCATCTTTGAAAAAGGTAGACAGATCATCCTTAAGACAATAGCAGTAAGTAATTTTAATAACATGAATTGCATAAGTGACGGGTGCATAAGTGATCAGGCCATCCAAGTCCAGGTTGTGGATAACGCCGAGACATCAGTTACACCGCCTTCTGTCAGGGGGACGAACATTGTACTGTCGCAGACGGCATTCTCCATTATTGCCAATGCCACTGCTCTGCAGATCAACATAGAGTACACCTGGTAAGTTCAAATTGTCCAAGTCTCTTCTAGTTGAGCTGGCATATTGATTGATCTAGTTTCTAAATATAATTAGGGAGCTGTTTGGTTCATGAATTTGGCTGCAAATTCAGCCTGAATTGGGAGATAACTAATTGAGTCACGTTTGGTTCATGAATTTAGGCTGAATTTTAAATAGGATTCTCCCCCAATTCAAACTTAATTTTCAATTCAGCAACCAAACAACATTTCCATTTTGTACTAATTCAGCCTGAATAAATTTTCTGTTAATTAAGATTCAGATTTATTAAATTTACCAACCAAGCGGCCCCTAAGTGATCTAGTTCCTGATGGCAATTGATAGTTAAACTAGTCTCAAGACAATTATTTTTTTATTATGCATTTTCAAAAAGAACCCATCAAATGTATACCAGGCATCCCCACTAATCAAATAGATGATAGATTAGTAGAATCTTGTCATTTAGCTGATGAACCCGAGGTACTTAAAATCACTGTTCAGTAAACCAAATTTTGAAGTGGAAATTAACGTACAGTGTCTTCTTCCTTGCCTCGTGTTCTTCTTCAATCTTCCTTCTCTTCTAACATATGGTTCTCTTTCACAGGATTTGACATGGCTAAATACAAGGATACAGCCAAGAGGGTGAGCAATGCAAGTGTTTGGGTCATGAATTTAATGAATTTGATTCTTAATTTCTGTTTGGTTTATGAATTTGGCACCAAATTAAGCCTTAATTAAGGGATAACTAATTGAATCCTATTTGGTTAATGAATTTGGGCCGAATTTAAAATTCACCTTGAAAGAGAATTTTTGGCTAATTCTTAGGTCTGTTTGGTTCATGAATTTATTGAATTTGATTCTTAATTTAGAGAGAATTAATTCAGGCTGAATTGGTGTAAAATATGAATCTCGTTTGATTGCTGACTTGAAGATTCACAATTCAGCGTGAATTGTGTTTGGTTTGTGAATTTGATAGAAGGAAGGAATCTCATACTTAGTGCACAATTGACCTCTATTGCTCTAGCCACACAAAGGAACATGTTCAGTGCAGTACAAGTTATTACTCTCACTGTTTAAAATTACGTGTCTGTATTGGAGGACGGAAGGAAATTTTCATTCCAATGGATTATAATTACTACTCTTTGTTGGGTTTTATTTATTTTTTAGTTCTTGGGTTTAGAATTTGAAGGGATGATTAGCTGATTGGTCCAAAATTTCGATGAGCTTTTTGTTTTTCTGTACCATTTTTTAATAGTCTCGATTTTTAAATTAACTAATGTCTAAAATTTGGACTATTAATGTGGGAAATAGAGTATATTTTTGGTTGGGTGGACTGATGGAGTACAAATATGAGTAAGATTGACACAATCGGGAATATTTGTTTCATGATATTGGATAAGTGGTGAGATTAGTCAATATAAATTACTACATTAGTACAAAATTACAGTTCATTGTAGAGATCTTCACCGGACTGTCAATATCTTAAGCGAAATAGAAGTAAAAAAAGACAGAAATGTGTCCACTCGAACTGCTGGAAAGTAAACCAACATTTTTGGCTTTTTCTGATATACTAATCCCATTTTTATTCTAAGCGGGATCTTTCTTTCCCAGCCACAAAGGTTCCGTTTGGTCCTATTCCCAATGGGTATGGTATATGAATGTGAGAGAAGGAAGTTCTAGCATATGAAATCCTTCTATTCCAGTAAGAAAAAAATGCATGTCCTGCCTCCGAGGAGCCTATCTCATTTTTTATTGGAGGAAGAGCATCGAAATCAGAATGTAGCATTCGCTTAGCGTCCATCTGCTGATTACTTTTGAAGGCGCTCCTCCTATTTCATATTTTATATATGCCTTACCATTGAACCATTGAAAGCGCATGGCCACTTCCGTTTCCTTGCAATGAGCTTCCTCCAAGGGGCATTCTCCACAAACTGAAACCAACATGTAATGCAGGCAAAAACTCCAATAAGCCAACGGCCTCTTAGAACCAATTTGTCGGTGCATCTGGCAAAGTCCTTCCTAGATGATACTACTTGTCTACCACCAACAACCCCCCATCCTGGTTTCTATTTGTCTTTAGCCGAGTACTGAAGTTTGTTAGGTGCATGGAATTCCATATCGGTGAAATTTCGTCGATATATCGATTTCGGGCCCCACCCGAGAAATCGAAATGACAAAATATCGATTTTTTAAAAAATTTATTAAATCGGCGAAATTTCGGCCTCTATTTAAAAAAAAAACATTTTCAAAAAAAAATTTGGAAATTTTTTTTTTAAAAAAGGGAAAAAACAACAACTTTCACATTGTTTCCAATCCTAATATGCATTTTTATGCATATTTTGAAATCTATGCTTTGCCTAAATTAATATAACTCATTTTATAAGTTAAATTGTGAAAATATATGACAAAAATTAATTTTTAACTACCGATATTTTTTTATAAATATCTCCGAAATATCTCCGAAATTTTATCTCTTAGGCCGACCGATATTTTACCGAAATCCGATACGGAATTCCTTGGTTAGGTGACATCCAAGAGCATCTCAGGAGCATTGCATTCGGAAGGTCTTTTTCATGCCTTATTAATGTTCATTGTTTATACTACCTGTACTTTTTTTTAATGAAGGGTGTCTGAGCCCTTGGGACAAGGGCAGGGCAACAAGCCTCTGAGAGTACAATATTTCGCCACCAATCATTAACCGGTAGTACTTGAGCTAGCGAAAATATTTGATTAACATGCTACTGATTGAACTACAAGTATGTGACCCACCCGTTAAACTTCAATTAAACCTCGCTCTGCCTCGATCAAAGTCACTCTCTGCAAGGATTTGAAAAAACATTTTACAACATTATTTAGTGCACACCATGCTTCACCTGCCTGTAGCATTTTATTCCTATTCTGTATTTAAATGATGGTGAATGGCCTGGCAAACACCACCCTCAATTCCAAGCACGAATAAATCAAAAAATATTCCAGTTACGCAACAATAGAGCCAAAAAAAAATACTCGCTCAATCAAATAAAACCTCTTCTCCCCACCATTTCCGTGTTATTTGGTTGTGAGAGAGCAAAATCAGCCAGGTAATGATGGATCCCTTTTTTAAACAATCAAGTGTTACACAACAAAATAGACACATGAACTTCCCCTCCCCTGACTCCGAATGGCCAACAGGGCCGACTGCCATTGGCTGCTGTTATAAACTCAATTAGCCTTTCTTACTTCTATTAGGACTAGGACTCCTTCATTAATATGATTTCCTAGTTAGGATTTACTACTTCTATTAGGATTAGACTATTTTTACTCTATATATATGTAAGGCCTATGGCCAAAACGGGATTATCAATGAGAATCACAGATTAGTTTATGTTTATTTCTTTTGTTCTAGTTTAGTCGCGTTCTTCTCCGCTGTAGACCTACACCATTGGATCAGAGCCGTTTCGACCCTGGTTCCCACCCACCCACCCTTACTGTCGCCATGATAGGCGACCATCGGAAGAGTCCCGACCCACTGCCGACATCCTCCGAACCCTCGTCCGTGACGACTACGGCCTCGGACTTTCACGACATCCCCATTACTACTCTCCCCCATGCGACTACCTGAACTACACAATAGGAGGCAAAATTGGAGCGAGAACTTACCGATTTGAAGACGGTGATTGCCGAGATTGCAGAGTCCAACCGTCGTCGTGATCAGGAGAACGGTCTTCGCGATCGTCGCCTTGAGGCGCTCCTGCTGTCCTTCCATCGCCAGACGGTGTCGGCTCCTCCTCCGAGCTACGCTGTTTCTCCGTCCGGGTTTCCACCGCCGTCTTTCCCCGCTGGCACCCACATGTTGCCGGCCGGCATGCCGCCTTGGCAGGGCCTCTCACCGGCGGGAACCAGCACGACGGGCTCCGCTTCATCTGGAGTCGTTACATCGGCCGCCTTCGGCTTGCCGGCGCCACTTCTTTCCGTCGAGTCCCTCCTCCCGACCACCGGCGCCGTGGCAGCCGCCTCTTTGCCGCTGTCCTCTCTGCCAGGTCTACCGGAGACCATGGCGCTGGCCGTCCAGACACCGGCTGCCGTAGCACGGCCTCCTCCTTCGACGGCGGCGATAGCCCCGCCCTCCAACTCCGCCGCCCCCCTCCCTCGGCCGCCAAACCTCGCCAAAGGTGGCGACTTTATACTCCCCGGTGCTTCTCAGCCTTCGGCCCGGCCTCTACAGATCCCCGCCGCCATCGCCGACCAGATCCCCTCCTCCAACCCTTCCCCTCCAGCCGCCGCCGATGCGATTTTCCCCGGGCCTCACCTAAAGCTTGGAGGCGACGAGCTCCGCTCGGTGGGCGCTTCGGGAGGCTTTTTGTGGCCACCCCCAGACCAGCCGCCACTGCCGTCGACGTCGTCGCCTCGGATCCCCTTCGCCCCCGCCCCCGCCGCCGCCGCCGCCGCCCCGATCACCCATCCCACCCCTGCCCTGATTTCGCCCCACCATGTCCCGAGCTTGCCTTCGGGCTATCTGAACATGGATTCAGCTGTCTCGGTTTTGCCTGGTCCCGGTCCGACCCTGCGAACCGGTCCCCCTTCTTCTTTTGACGGCCCGAACCACCCCGTTTCACAATTACACGCCGTTCAACCCTCGGGCGTGGGCGTTCCACCACCACACGGGGGCCCTGCTGTCGGTCCCCCTCTATATGTTCCGGTGCACCCTGGGTTTCAACCTCCACATGCATCTGCTTCTGCTAATGCGGTTGATTATTATGCCTCTGATGACGAGTTTTCCAGATCATGTGAACTATCGTGGACGTGGATGGCCCAATCATGGTCGTGGTCATGTGGACCGTCGCTACGCGGATGCCCCTATTACTCGTGAGGGCACTATCCAGGCTCGGCCAGTACATGTCACGTTTCCTGTATTTAATGGACGCGACCCAGATGTGTGGATTTCACGTGCCAAACGCTTCTTCCATTTTCATCGGACCCCCGCTCACGAGCGTTGTGAGTTGGCTTCATTTCATATGGAAGGGCATGCTATGCATTGGGTGGACCAGTATTTGGAGCGTCACCCAGATTCTACATGGGACGAGTTTGAGCAGGCCCTTCCTCTACGCTTTGGCCAAACTGCTTATACGAATTATAATAGTCTACTTCCTCAGATTCGCCAGCGTGGGTCAGTTCAGGACTATCAGGATGAGTTTGAGCGATTGGTGAACCGTGTTCAGGGATGGCCTGAGCATACACTTATGGGAGTTTTTGAAGCAGGCTTACGGGGGGATATTAAAGCTGAGTTGCAGTCTTTTCCATGCGTCTCCTTAACAGAAACGATGCGTATGGC
Organism: Houttuynia cordata; assembly: GCA_039654745.1. Taxonomy (NCBI): domain Eukaryota; kingdom Viridiplantae; phylum Streptophyta; class Magnoliopsida; order Piperales; family Saururaceae; genus Houttuynia; species Houttuynia cordata. Next base: position 16,879,186 of record CM077510.1, read on the forward strand.
TCGTGTTTGTGAGGAAAAGCTGACTCAGTTGGGACGTTCTTTCTCTAGGCCTTCCCCTTCTCCTTCCCCCTTGCCTCCGTCATCTGGACAGCCCCGTGCGACTCAACCCCGTGTCTACACCACTCCCTTGTCTGCAGTATTTTTTACGAAATTTTACATTCATGTCACTGGACAAGCATTCCAAACACCAAATAAACAACAGACAATGAGCAGAAGCAGATTTGCTATGATATTTGTTGTTAGTTACTACTCACTCCCTCCAGAAGCTAAATTGAAAACCCACAGATACAACTTGTATTCATTATCACCTCCGTTAGTCAAGTTTTTATTCCTATGGTAGTCTCTGGACCCCTTGTATCCTCACTTTCAGGAATTCTCACTCCTCTCCATTTTAGACTCCACATTTTCAAGATCAAAAGAAAAAAAGAAGTTCAAGCTAGCTATACTATCCTAATAAAAATATAAGCAGATCAAATCAATCGCCTTTCAGTTGGTCAATCACATTCTTATTTTGTGTCACTACTATCAGCAAGTGTACAATTTTCACAAACTCATAGCACTCATGAAAACAAATAAAAGCACATATTGACAATTTCTATTGCTCAAAAGCAGAGTTAGTTAGATAAAAATTTCACAAAGGCTGTGACAAATGCACAAGAAGAGCGTCACTAGACATGCCCATAAATTGATAGCTATATTTCAACCAACTAGTGGTGGTCCAGGAAAAAATAAATATATATTATAAATAGAGAATGGTGCATTAAAAAAGGCCCTTTTCATTTTGGCGCATTTCAACATCTCCCCTACCAGAATTACTTCACATCATCTGTTCGTTAAGACTCTACAAATTCCTACAGTCCAATATCTATTAGTAGCAATTCATAAGCCTAAAATAATACCAAGAAAGGCATGGGGAACACTTGCTTACAGAGGAAACAACTATTTAATTAAAAACACAAGAATAAAGACCATCATATTTTGCACATAATAATTCGCAAATCATTAACATGGAAGTAAGCAAATAAGAAACAAATTTTGCAGCAAAAAAAAAAAAGAAAAGAAAATATGAAACAAATTTTTCAGCAAAAAAAAAAGAAACAAATCACCCATATTGTCGCCCACTGTGAGATATTTTTAACAATGTTCATCACCTACATCTAGCCAAGGAACCGAAACTATACACCTCATAAAAAGATCACCTTTTTCTTATCGTGTATAATTTTGGTCTTGACCCCAGTATTTGCAAATGGATGAGAACAATGAACAATTATCAAGTCTATCGGAGGAACTTGTATTGAGTGATCAAATGCAATGATCTATCAGAAAAGAATCTGAGTAAGCTCTAATTGCCATAACAAATTCATACATAAATTGGCCATGACCTGAAAATATTTACAAAGCAGTTTGTTACACGCATATTCAGTTTGCAATTAAGATACTCCTTAAGACAACCGCTACCATGCCTCCTCAAAGGCTCCTAAAAAAATTGCTATATATTAGGATAACTAGCTCACTACTACTAAAGGAAGACATAGTTAAAATGTTAGAATATACAGTAAATGAATAAAGATTTCCGCTTCCTAACAGCTTGATCTTTTGGGAAACTTGGTTATCTAACATGGTATTAGAGCTCCAGGCACTCCAGGCTATGGAAGGTCCTAGATTCTAGTCTCGTCGGATGTGTTTATATCCCAATTATATTCCATGTGTGGCGCTTTATAGACGCTTGCATGTGAGGGGGATGTTAGACTATACAATAAATGAATAAAGAATTCCGTTTCCTAATAGCTCGAGCTTTTGGGAAACTTGGTTATCTAACATAATGAGTTCCTAACATGTCCACTCCTATGACATGAGTTCCTAATTAATAAAGACAACTAAACACTAATGACTAGAATTTTTTACTCTCTACCTTTTTATCCTTGTTCAACATCTTCAAAAGCAAATCAATGAAATCTGACAAATATTGTTCTTGAATCCCATTTTTTTTCACAATTAAATCTCACTTCTTTCTTGTACTATGAAAAATAATTAACACAGTTCCAACAGATATTAGTAGAACATGGAGCAGAGCTTTACTTCTTAGCTCCTTTTCAATATTCGACCATAAAGCAGAGTTTTCATTATCTCAACTATAAATTAGCTTCCTTCACAACTCTCGTACCTAAATCAACCTTTTTCCTGTCCTTCACCAAGTTTTGTTGACCTTCAACCCTAAAAGTGGCCTGTCAGCCCTGAAAAATGTTTGGAAGGATTAATAGGTGAAAGTAAATGGTGACAGAAAAAGCTACACCCTCCGTTCCAAAATACCGAAAAAAAGTCATTTTTATTAAACCATGGGCACTACAAGGAAGTCACGTGGCTCGCTTGCAGGCTCCATTGCACAACATCTTCACTTGTTCCTAGTTGCCATTAGCCAACAGCTTGCCGGAGCATCTTCCGATTTGGGATCTTCCGCTGCCCCGCCGACCACCTCCACCGCCTCTTCTGCCGGCCCTTCTCCCAGTCCACTACCATCCCCAAGAAGATGCAGCGCGTCCACGACCATGGCTTCGACAACTACATGGAGGTCCACAAGAAGGTCCTCAAGGTGGTCAAGTTCCAAGATCTCATCCTCTCCCAGCCCTCCCGCCTCAACGCCCTTGCCCGCCGCCTCGATTTCTGACAGTGCGAGGCCGCTTCCTTCCTTCTCAAGCACCCCCATGTCTTCCAAATCTTTGACCACCCCATCCAGCGCGTCCTCTACTACCGCCTCTCCTTTGTTGCCCTCCGCCAGCTCGCCAACGAGCACGCCGCCCTCCTCAACCAGCTCCCTGATGCCGTCGTCTGCCTCCGCAAGCTCCTCATGCTCTCCAACATTGCGCACCTCCGCCTCGAGCACATTTGCATTGCGCGTTCCGACCTCGGCCTGCTGGAGTTGATAGAGCCCAATGAGTTGCATTTGGCCAGGAGGTTGACACAGTTGATTATGTTGGTGAGTAGTAGGGAAGAGGAAGAGAGCATTTGTTGCACGGAAGAGACTCGCGGCTTATGATGATGAATCGGGGACTCGGGGTGTGGGAAGTCACGTGATTAGCTGAAATGTATATAGTATCTTAAAACAGTAAAAATTCTTAAATATATACTCCTTTCGTCCAAAATACTATGTATATTTAGAAATATTATTATTTCAAAATACTTTGTATATTTTGCCAAATCACGTGACTTCATTTTTCCAAAATTGGAGGAGACTTAGAAGGATTGATTAAAACTTTGTTCATGAACGATCATACAAGTTGGACGGGATACAAGGGAGAAGAAGTCACGTGAATTCCTTATGGGCTTTATGGTCAAATATATGAATTTTCTCAAATGTATACAATTTTTGGAACGGAGTGAGTAATATTTTAAAACGGAAAGAGTAATTTTTTATTTCACCTATCTGAGTGACGAGTGTTTTGAAAGTGAAAGCCTTGGTTTTTACCGATGACAGTGATATGCGAAAAATAGGGCTGAAAACCCTGCTGCTCGTCCCACTGTCGGGTTTGCCTACCCCTCCTTCCTGCCACTTTTCTCCTCTTCTCTCTCCCTTCTTCCCCAGTCTGCAACTGACCGCGCCACTGGCCCTGCATCGGCCACCCTGCGGGTCGACAAGAGAGCGATCCCTCTAGAACCCTCCGGAATCGCTTCTCCTCCAGCCGTCAGCATGCGTTCTCTTTGACATCCTTCTCCTAGATACCTCCGGAATCGCTTCCCCAGTCTGCAACTGACGACGCCATCTGGACCTGCTCCGACACCCTGCAACTCGACGAGAGAGAGAGAGATCCCTCCTAGAACCCTCCGAAATCGCTTCTTCTCCGGAATCACTTCTCTTAGAACCCTCAGGAACACTTCTGTAAGAAATCCTTCTACTCCACTGCATGTGTTCTCGTTGACTCTTTTTTGTAACTAAAAATATGCTATCATGTGCCGGTACACTGGGTAAAGATTTGCTTGTTGTAGGTTTTTTTTTATGATTGGGTTTGTTAATCTGTTGGGGGTTTGCTTAGGTTTGATTTTTGAGGGATCTGTTTGGATTTGTGGAACATGTGCAGGTTAGTGCGTAAAGATGCTTTCTTTAGGGTTTTTCAGGGGTGATTCAATTTGAGGATCTATTGGTAGGAGATGTGTAGACTCCAGTTGTTAAGAGCACCAGAGAGCAGCTGTGATCTACTTATTGTCAATGTGACCTGGTTCCATTAATCTATTGCAAACCTTTACTTTTCTCTCTCTTTGCTGGATATCAATTAACTTCTTGTGAAATTATGGATATTAATTCTTGTTTGCTATCGCTTTACTTATCTTCTCAGTTTTTTGGATGGGATTGAATTGGGCCTGTTTATAATTTGATAAAAGCATCAGTCTGCTTACTGTTTGTTCTTTCATAAATGAGCTGTTTGATGTAAGTGAACTGCTTCTTCAGCTGCTGAAGAGTGTGATGTGACTGAGGGCTCAGTTGTTAGCTTGTTAGCTGAAAAAACTTGATGAAGAGTTCTACAAAATATAGAGTAAAGTATGTGAATGTTGAAGTTTGGAGTATTATGATCTGGTGAAGCTACTGTTTCCTTTTTATTGCTTTCTTTCTTTCATTTTTTATTACCCGTCTTCATTAGGACAATATAATATCTACCTTCTTCCGAAGAGAGAATAGAATAGCTACCTTGTTGCACGGCTATTAGACAGTTTCTATGGAAACTTTGCTGGCTAATTACTTTTCTGAAAAGCTTTGAGCAGTAGGCAAGGCTAATTGCATTATAGCAAGTACTCAACATGTTGTTGCATGTCCAGGCAGCACATCACCCTAGGACTACGACTTCAAACCTTCGCATGTGTTTGATAAGCCAAGATTAAAACCAATCTTCCTTCACAATATGTATGCTTCTTGGTTGTTGTGGATATGTGTGTGTGAATGTTGTTAATTGCAGAGTCATGCATGTTGTTGATTAATTCCACTTCTCTCACTCTATGCTTCTTGATGTTTGTTGAGATGGCAAGCCCAACGAAGAAAGCAAAGTTCGTGAAACAAGTGAAGTGGAACAAGGAAGAGCACTATGCATTTATCAGAGCCTATGCAAATGCTCTTATTGCTGGACATAGAAGGAAGGGGTAAGGGTCTTGAACCAGCAGGCTACCACTTTGTATGTGAGGAATTGAAGAAGGGCATCTTTGTGAATGAGAAAAAAATAAGGAGTCACTGTGACAAGTCTAGGTACCTATACAATGCATAGACGTGGATGTCATAATACACTGGTTGTGGGTATAATGAAACAACATAAACACACACCTCTGGAAACCCCAATTTTTGGAGGATTTTTAGACAGGTGCATTTTGGAACATTCTTTAGGAACTGTTATATTCAATTGCTTGCAATTCATATGTAGTTACACATTCAAAACATACTTTGATCTTTTTCTTTCGTAGACTCACAAATTTGTCTAAACTATGCAATTATTATCTGTTACATGCATATTGTAAATGTCACATTTAAATGCATATGCAGTCAAGGGGTGTTACACATATTAGTGTTAGATCATCCAAAAGTCCATTCACACAGGAATATTGAAGTGTCTCATTTACGTGCAAATGCATTTATGAATTGTTCAGTCTTGTTGTTTAATGCAAATACCTCTATATTATCTATTATGAGCACTAATCCATATTGTGATGTTATTGCCGCAAAAATATCCTAAGGCAATGTGCTTGAAGTCTTGGGGATACACAGAAGAGATGGAGAGTCTATTGGCGATTATATTCGACGACAACCATGCTACTGGGCAGAATGCTAATGATGAACGTCCAAAAAAAAAGATGGCCAACAATGTGGCACATCCTGTAGAGTAGCAGCGGGATAGATAACAAGGTACAGAAGATGATCAACCAAGTATGCAGTCCAATGAATTTGATCAGTACTTGGGAGAGGAGATTCTCATACCTACAATCATTCTCTAATCTCCTTGGTGATGATGTGCAAGCAAGCCCCTTCGCCCCGGGCTCCTCAATACATACTCCATTCGTTCCAAAATACTATGTACATTTGAGAAAATTCTTATTTTTATTAGACCATGAAGCCCACAAGGAAGTCACATGACTTCTTCTCTCTCTGATATTTCGTCCAACTCGTATTCTAGTTCAAGTTAATCCTTTCAAGTCTCCTTCAATTTTGGAAAGAGGAAGTCACGTGATTTGGCAAAATGTACACAGTATTTTGGAACAGTGAACATTTCCTAATGTACATAGTATTTTAGAACGGATGGAGTACTACTTATTGCAACATATCCCATGTGCATGAATATGTACAATTTATAATGTTATACCATCATTAGAGTTTACGACATGTTATTAATGTTATATAGCATCATACGTGTAGATTGACATATATAGTATTTGTACCTTTATTAGAGTTTAGGGCATGTATTATTCGTTATTAGTTTTTGTGATCATGATCTTGTGTGTAGGTACTTCCACATGCCCACACTTCTGCTCCCATTTCTCCTGTACAGATGGCTCCACATGCCCATACTGCTCCGATCAATCCTACCCCTGTGGACATGGACAAGCATAAGAGGTCAAGGAGGAAGTCTGTTGACTCATCAGAAGTATCCACGGGCTTCTAGTCACTGTCTGAAGCTTTGTGTGCACGAAATGCGATAGCCTTGATGCTTGTAACCTCCTCTCTAATGCGAACCATGCAGAGTGTTATGATCCTTGATTAGAGAAGACTTTTCTAATTTAGTTAATTCTAGTTAGAGTAGGATTAATTTATTACTTTCCTAGTTTATGTTTTCCTAGGCATGTTACTTCTATTATGATTTCTTTCCTAGTTTGATTATTTTCTTATCCATAGTAGAATTAAGTAATTATAAGGCTACAAGCCTCATACTATAAATAGGGTTTTAGTCCTACTGCCACAGTTCATGAATAGTGATGTGAATAGTGATTTCAGAATTAGATCTTATTTTTCCTTGTTTCTTGCTTCCCCTTTTCATCTTATTCTCTCCTCTTTCACTCTCTACTTCTCCTCTTTCATCCAACCTTCTCTACTTAATTTATTGTAGATCTCTAAGCATATTAAGGAGATACAACACAGATGGAAAGAGCTAGAACTGAGACTGAAGAATACAAGAGAGCTTTGAATCTAATGCGCCGCCTCCTTGGATATGATGTCAACAACAAAATGTACACTGCTGGTCTATCTCTATTCATGCATGATCATAATAGACGCATGTGGCTGATCCTTGAAGATGATGTCGACTATGCTGAGAAATAGTTGAAAGGATTGTGGGATGAGAAGAATTCGTCCGGCTAGAGTAGGGAACTATTTGTTTCATGAAGCGACTTTTTTTAATAATTGTTGAACTATTATGCATGTGACTCATATGAGTGGTGAATTGCATGTGAGCATGATGAGAGGCCACAGTTTGTGAGTACTATTGTGCATGTGAGATTGTGACTTCTTGTGAATCATTCCAAATGCATGTGACTACAATTGTGTTTATATATATGCATAGTGTTGTTTCTAGATGCATGATGGAAAGGAAAGAGGGGTTGGATTGAATCATGTGAATCTTTCTCTCCCTGTATCTCTCTATCAGCAGGTATTGCTCTTTGCATCTCTATTAAGGGTTTAGGTGATGATGTGTTAAACTTAATAATCAATTTTGATCATTTATTAGAGGGAATGTTATTAAGCACTTATTTTGATGTGATTTGTTTTCAAATATAATTGTCATATTTTGTTTAAAAAAAAAAACAGACGCGAGTCAGATGTAATTGTCATGTTAACGAAGTTATTTTGAGAGATATGTATCTTTGAAGTTCGTCCCACTAAAATAGTTTTGTGTAATCGATTACATGATAGCACTGGGCTATCGTATGTTCGATTACATGATAACCCTGTTCTCGTGTAATCGATCACACAATAGCACTGGGCTATCGTATAATCGAATACACGATACCCTCATGAGGTGTTTCAGCTGGTTAGTGGATTATCCCAAAAATCCTTAATCAGCTAGATTTTTTCAACTAAATGGAGCTGATTTTTCATGCCCCAAACGGCCCTGTGAAAAGTTTATCTGTTTTTTTTTTGTGCAATCTGAATAAGATAGATTTTTTGGTTTTTTATTGGTGTAGTTCAGGCTGGCTCATATTTACAAGGATATGAAAGAGGAGGTAAGCCGAGAAATAATTGATGTAGTTCTTCCGAATAAAATATGAATCTACAATGGTATGATAATTTATCTGATGAACATCTTGTTTTTTAGGAAACAATGGGCACACCGCATTGTCTTATGGTGGATGATCATGTGTGGGTCTATCCATGGGGTATTTTTTCTGTTGTAGTTTTTACTTTTCAATTTTGAAGATTTATTGTGCACAAATATTTGAAAATGGAAAATGAAAAATATTGGATTTCCAAATGTTGGATTGAATATGCACAGGGTGGTGCGTAATGACAAAGGAAGGAGCTGGTCAATCTTTCTTACTGGGGAATTACCTATCACATATGTCAGTTTCATTTATATATGGGAAATGATATTTGTACAACAGATTCCTACACATTGTCCATACAAAGCTAATGTGTATGGACAATGTGTAGGAATCTGCTGTAGGGTTATCACTGCCCTTTATATATCTATAAAAGTTGGATGCTCATGACTCACGACCTTCTCCATCTGCATCGATATTCAAAATCCTTTGTTGATTCATGGCAGATAAGGAGGATTGGATTTTAACCTGGTCAGAATGTTTTACATTTTTTTTACCTCACAGTTAACAAATGATCTTCCACAGATACAAAGAGAATAGCTAACTTCGCTCTATATATGGAGAAAGAAAAGTTAGTCTCTTTTCATTTAGATATCTCTCTTTCTTGTTGTTCCTCATTGTATTCCAATTTCAATGTGCATGAGGTTTAAATTTGACTCAAGAGACTGCTACCTTAGCCGATTTGTAATATTCATCTTTGTTGGATTAGTAGTTCATGGGAATGCCAGTATAAGATGTAATAATGCAAATATACATTGAAAATAAACTAGGATTATTGCTTCTTGATCGTTTAAAATTAAACTCTTGCAAGTGCATAAGACAATTGTGTACTTCAGCAAGTATTGAAGGGTTGTCGAACTTCAGGGATAGATGAATATTTTACCAAATTCAGAGAAAAGTTGCAGTTTTTATTTAATCTAAGGAAAGCAGTGAACTTTAACTAAACTAAGTTGAGACTTAATCAATATATGGAAGATACTAAGGCTTCGAATTCACCACCATAAACTAGTGTATTTCTTCTCTTTGAAATAAATTCTTAATTGGCTAGCATATTCCTCTCAGACATACACTTGTCAATTCAAATTATAGTACTCTCCTCTCGGACGTAACACATAAATCAATTAAGCACATGAAACTGTGATCTATCTCTTTCGAGCATAAACTAATGAAACTTTATTAATATGTAACACTTCAGATTACTCACGTTCCTCTCGGACACGCAAGTACTCTTTCAGATTGAAATCCAATTAATTCACTCTTGTCTCTCGAGTATGAAGAACAAACTTCAATGAATTAACTTTAATTACATAATAAAGAGTCATACATCAACTAAGATAAAAGTTAAGATGAGAGAAAAGAAACTATATAACCAGTCTATTGGGCTTCATCAATGCCTTGGAGAAGAGTTTAGTCTTGCATTAGAAGAGAAATTATCATCATGTTCTTCATTATCTTTTTCTTCTTCTCTCCTTTGTTTTTACCTTCAAGGATTTCAAAAGAACTCAAAAGTCTATTTTTTAATGCTCAACACGTTCCTTTTAATACTTATTTATAAGGTTAGGAAGGAAACACAAAATACCTCTTCCAATTCTAAGTCAAAATAAGTTAAAATTTCCAGTTTTGTGTATACGGTGATCGATCGCTGCGTATTGTCGATCGATTGATTTTTTGGTTCACTCTGCAGCACAATTTTTCAATGGTCATAATTTTTTTCTCCGAACTCTAAATTGTGCGCAGTTGGTGGCGTTGGAAAGCTGATTTCTTGAACTTTAACATAAAGCTTGAATCAGTTCAATCGGATATATGCACATGAAGTTATGAAGATTCTAACATTGGAGTCATTTTTTACTATATTTCTGCATCTTATTCTCATTTTCCTATAAAAATAAAAAATTATATTAAAGTATCACTAAATCTAATTAAACACTAACATAAATATAAGTTTATGAGATAATAAAATGCATAATTTACGTATAGATCATTTCTACTGTTGGCTTGATCTAAGTGTTTCAATTTTAGAGTAAGGAAAGCTGTTTGGATAAGTACATTCCATTTTTCATGGTCATGCCAGCCAGAGCATGCTCTATTTTGTATGGGAATAAATGCATTCCATTTTTTCAGCTTTCTAGACTATAAAGGCTCTTTAGCTTAAATTGGTAGATGATCGTTTAATATTTAAAACCCTTGCAAGTGCACAAGACAATCATATTACAATGAGTATTAAAGGGTTGTCGAACCTCAGGGACGGTGAATACTTTATCAAATTTAAGAGAAAAGTTGCAGTTTTTAATTAATTTAAAGAAAGCGATGAACTTTAGCTAATCTAATTGAAATTTAATCAATATGGAGAAGACCAAGGCTTCGAATCCACCACAATAAACTAGTGTATAATTTTTCTCTCTCTCTTTTGAATAAAGATTTTCAATTGGCTAGCATATTCCTCTCAGACATAGACTTGTCAACTCAAAATATAGTGCTCTCCTCTCGGACGTAACACAAAATGATTAAAACATGGAATTGTGATATTTGTTTCTCGAGTATAAACTAATGAAACTTTATTGATATATAACACCTCAGTCTACTTACGTTCCTCTTGGACAAGCAAGTATTCTTTGGATTGAAACTCACAAGAATTCACTCTTGTCTCTCTCGAGTACAAAGAGCAAATTTTTAATGAATTAACAGTGATTATACAATAAAATCCATACACCAACTAGAGTAAAAACATAATATTAAAGACAAAAAACTACACAACCAGATTATTGGGCTTCATCTACGCCTTGGAAAAGTGTTTAACCTCGCATTGGAAGAGAATCCATCTTCATGTTCTTCATCTTCTTCTTCTTTCTCTCATTTGCTCTAGCTTCCAATTCTGTTCAAGATGATCTCTATGGGTAGCCCAAAACGTTCTCCCTTAAGGCCTATTTATATGTTTAAAGAGAAACTACGAAGTCCCCTTCTAAATCCGAGTCGAAATCGGGCTTATTTCAGTTTACCGCACACGGCGATCGATCATCCCGTATTGCCGATCGATCACAATTCTTTGTTATTTTCTGCCGATGGCGATCGATGCTGTATGATTCCGATCGATTGTTGTTACTGTATTGCTCGAACCAAAAAATCCAGTAGATACGATCGATCGTTTTAAGTGCCGATTGATCGTTTCCTTCAGTAACACTGTTTTGCAACTCAGGCGATCGATCGCGTTGAATGGCCAATTGATCGTAGTTACTGCTCATGAATTTTCAATGGCTATAACTTTTCGCTCCGAACTCCGAATTGCGCGTGGTTGGTGGCGTTGGAAAGCTGACTTCTTGAACTTTAACATAAAGCTTGGATCAGTTCAATCAGAGATTTGCATACGAAGTTATGATGATTTAACCATTGAAGTTTATTTTCACCTCATTTCTGTGTCTTACTCCTGTTTCCTACAAAAACCAAAAACTATAATAAAGTAGTAGTAATTCTAATCAAACACTAGCATAAACATAAGTTAGAAGATAATAAAATTCATATTTCATGTGTAGATCAGTAGAGCAATTGGGCATATATAATATCTACATCCCAAGAAGGTGGTGGTTCAAGTCCACCAAGAGCCAATGAATTAACAATGTTGTATGACAACAAGCTAGAGCATTCATTGAAGTTGTAATGAGTCTTTTTCTGACAATAGTTGTAATGAATGTCGCCTTAGATTGTCAACAACTGCCTTGACAATAGTTGTAAAGACCACAATGGTTGATTTAATCTTTTTTAACCACTACAAGCTCCATATTTTTCACGGGCATTCATAGTTGTAGCACATGAATCTCCCATCTTCTTGCTCTTCTTCCCGTTTTCTCTGATTGTGCAGAAGTTGAATCTCTCTCCAGACCATGGAAATACTCTATTGTAGGTAAAGTTCCTAATAAGTTGGTGGCTGTGGATGGTCTACGAAAGATTGTGAACTTGGAATGGAGGCCAAAAGGTGACTCCTGCGTTGGAAGGTACGGAATTGATTTCAAAGGGTAATATATGAAAGAGTGCCGAAGTATTGTAATCATTGTCATGTTATTGGCCATTCAATATCCGAGCGCAGGGTGGTTAATCAAAATACTCAGGAAGGTCGTAAGGATCCTTCTCGTGGCCGATCCATAACCCGACAATCTTGGCAATTAGTCAGAGATGGAAACCAACCACAGATAGCATATACTAATTCTCAAGTTGTGAATAATGTTCGGGAAATGAATATTCCATCTAGAGACACAACTCCTTGCCTTATTTCTAATGGTGGTATTAATGTGAATCATATAGATTCTGAGATATTTCTCGTGAACACTACGGTTGTAAGGGATGAAAACTTGGATATTAATGCACGCCAGCCTACAACAGAAATTAGAATCGACAATCCCTTTATTTCAAATGTGAATCATGATGTTGTTGGGAGACACAAAAATGCTGATGTTGCCGGCCGTTCCAACATAGTTGAAAATGCAATTGTGCAGCCTTTTCTTGTTAGTGCAAGTCAAGAAAATCATATGGAGATCCCCAATTGTACAGAGCAACTTACTGCTACTTTAGGACATCATCTGGCTGCCTTCAATTCCTCGTATGATCTTTCTCACGATAATTCTGCTGATCAAACATTTGCTACTTCTGTAAGCACTGATGAAACTTTTATTGGTCCTCTTATTAGCTTGGATACCCCTGCTCATATATTGGAAACTTTTTCTGATGACCATACGGCTCTTGTATTTACGAATTTTAAACCTCCAAAAGTTAATTATGTTACTTGTGATGATCTTGGTCTCATATATGGTCGTGTTGTGGAAGAAAATGAAAATATGCAGGGCATTACACAAAGAGCCGTAGTCTAATCCAAAAATTGCTAACATGAATGCACAAATAAGGCAATATCAGTGTACTCCTTCCATGATCAAGCCTTAATTCACCACTCCTAATTTTTCTGCATGTGATACAGTATGGTGCTCCCTAAAATCCATGTTTTTTAAGTCTGCTTCATGTAAATCATATTTCTCAACGCTGCCATGTTACTCTTTTTTCTAGGATCTTAGTGGATTCGAACCACCATATCTAATGATTAAAGATCACCTACTCTTTGAGTGCTCTATCCATTTGAGCTAAAGATCCATCAACAAAAGCAAAATTTCGACCAATTTTTATCTTAATATGCTCCTACAATTAGTCTATAACATAGCATGAGGAAGCTTGAATCTCAATCTTCTGTCTATTAAAGGCACCATAAGATTGTTTCTACCATCTGTGATACTTAAATTAGCACTGTACACTTTGAAAAACATGTAATTAGAGAATTCTTATCAATGTAGTAGAATGTAGAACAAAAAGAAGATGATCATATAACAAATTTGACTGCCAATGTGAAAACAGTGACCAATCCAAAAGCACCTGCTACAAACCATTGCTACAAACCATTCTGGGACTGCTGCATATTAATAAAACTCAATTAGGGGGGCAAGCATACAAATGCTTCCTTCTATCCAAATAATCTAATGTCAAGGGTAGTAGTGACACTATAGTTTTTAAGTTTTTATTGTTGCTTGCACTTAATAGAACAAGTTTGCACTTGTATGATCCAGTGATTGTTTAATCGAATGTATGGGGCCAATCAAAAAACATAGATTGAAGCGAGTATATGCTGAACTATAAAAGCATGGTTCACCTAGATACTCCTCTACATGGGAGTAGCACATGCTGAACTATATGTTGATCACCATTTTGTTTCGGTAAGGTTTTGGCATGGGAGTAGCAGCAATTTCCATATCAATTTTCTCCCAAACTTTTGACATGTCACAAATAGACTTTGAGCAAAGAGGACAAGCGTACCTGTGCCATATCTGTATCCCTAAGTAAAATGCATGACATATTCAAAGACTCACTATTTAAATTGTACAGTGATATCAACTAGATAATTACTTAATAGATTTTTTAATTTACAGCTTAAGAAGTACGTTAGAGCAGATAATTACTTACTTGCATAATTTTAAATTCATTTTAAACAAATAAGTTCCTTTTCATCAGCAACAATTCTCTTGAAGCGCAGGCTTTCATCAACTCTTTCTTGTTAATCCCATATTTTGAAGTACTCAAAGCTGCAGGGTAACTCTTGCTTCTGTCAAACAGGGTGCTAAGATCATCACCCAATCTTTGACCGACATGGAACAATTGAAATGCATCAGCAAATTCCTTGACCGACATGTAACAGTAAGGTTCATCTTTGCGGAACCAGTATTGTTGTTGATCTTTTCTTGAAGTCACCTGTTAATGCATACATATAAATTACTTGTGGATCACACTTACAGTTATATATTGACACTATTTAAGAGAACTAAGTAATTTCTGGACTCACTTCTGTTATGTCCCCGTATGGGACACGAACAGGGCCAGGTATCATGGCTGGAGAAAGGGAAGAAGACGAGAGAAAAATAAAGGAAAATAATTGGTTTTTTATTGCATAACCCTAGAAGGATGAAGGAGAAAAGTAAAGGAAAATAACTGGTTTCTTATTACATAACCCTAGAAGGAGGAAGAAGAACTCCTTATAAAGAAAAGAGGAGGGCGCAACTCCCTAGGCCCGCGCCATCAGTCTGGCCAGATGGGCCCTAATTACCCACTAACTATGTCATTACAATGTATTACATATTCAGTTACCCAAATAGGCCTGATTACAAGATATTTGGTTTTATTCAAAAGGGAAACTAATCCTAGTAATTGCTCGAAATAGGATCTGCTCGGTTGTTGTGCTGACGTACACAACACTCCACCATGCTCCGCTTTCGCCTTGTCCTCAAGGCGAGACAAGCTCGTATTCGCGACTAATCTTGACATTGGCAAGGTCCACAAGGCGACCGGACTTGACACCCTCATCTGAGGATGGCCCGTGGAAAATGAATTCATAGTAGATCATGGTTGGGACTATAGTGTAAGTCACTTCGGAGGACTTGTACATGGGCCCAAAGGAGCATTCATAGTAGGCGTATGCCATGGGAAGCCCACCGCTTTGGGATGTTGATCGTTTAAATATAAAACCCTTGCAAGTGCACAAGGCAATTGTACTACAGTGAGTATTGATAAGGGTTGTCGAACCTCAGGGACGGATGAATGATTTACCAAATTCAAGAGAAAATAGCAATGTTGATTATAAACTAAGAAAGCAATGAACTTTTAACTAAACTAAGTGAGAATTAATCAATGTGGAGAAGACCAAGGCTTCGAATCCACCACAATAAACTAGTGTTTCGTTTCTCTCTCTCTTTTGAATAAAGATTTCCAATTGGCTAGCATATTCCTCTCGGACATACACTTGTCAACTCAAAATATAGTGCTCTCCATATTACCTGGCGCGAAGTTTACTTTTTCCATATCACCTGGTTTTTCTTGTGTTATCTCATATCCCCTGGAATTTATACTTGGAGTACCAAAAATGCCCCTCTTGTATATTTATCGTGTTATTACTGGGCGAATAGGGCGTGTTGGATACGACACGAAAAAAAAAGAAGGTTTCCGGCGATTTCTAGACACGACGCCGCCGGCGAGTCCTCCGACGATTTCCAACTGCACCAAGGTTTTTGAAGATCCGATTTAATATCCCCCCTTCTCGATTTCTCTGGCGCTCCCTGTTGGATTTCGACGACATGACTGACGGAGAGTGCGGTTTGGGCGGCGATTTGTCGCGTAAAACTCCTGGGATTTCAGGGACAAACAAGTTGAGTTTCCCCTGCAGCTCCCCGCGCCTTCGAGCAACCGGCGGAGTGTATGATTGAGGTTCGGTTTACGGCGAGGAAGCGTTTGAAAGGCGCGTACGAGGAAATACACACATAAACACCACTAAACCACGGTAAGTTAGAAAAATCCTTACTTATTTTAGTTCCAGAAGCTCAGAATTTAAGATTTCTAATTTTTAAGATGAAGCATAAAGTCGTATTATATACAACACGACTTGAGCGTTAGTCGTGTACTATGCAATACGACTATTATGATTGCCTGTGTTTCTAACACGACTGTTCTACTGACCACTCTACCTATCTCATTGCAGATGGATACAAAAGAAGATGAGTATATGGAGGAAATACCATCGGAAGAGGAGGAAGATCAGGAATTCTTTGTTGCACCTCGGGAGCGAAGACAGAGGGGCAGGAAGAGGAAGGCTCCGATAGACCGATCAGGCAAGAAAACATGCAATCCGCGACTGGCTGTTAAGACGTTTTGTCAACCGGGGGCGATGAAAAAGTGTGCGGCCCTCTTACAACGTCACCAAAGATGTTGCCAACTGATCAGGGAAGCTGGGTTCTCTGTCATCTTTGAAGGTGAGGACGTAGTTATTTCTTGGAACCTCATCGGCCATTTGGTTAGGTATTGGGATGAGGAGGCGAAGGTCTTCAATATCAAGGGGAGAACAGTACATTTCACAGAGCAAGAAGTTGCTCTTATCACTGGATTGCCCGCTAAGGGCGAAAGAGTTGAGGTCCTTCCCTTTGTGCCACGGCGAACGGAATGTGAATTCTTCAGAAAGTACTTCACCGTAAGGAAACCGGATATTCCACATATTGAAGAAATCATTGAGAAGCTTAGCGAGGGCGAAATGAAGATGCCAGAGGAGGACATGGCAAGGATGATCATCTGCCTCCTCATCTCCACGGTGTTGTTTCCACATAGCACGAGAGTGGTGCATCCCTCTTTCTACCCTTATATTGAAGACCTCCCAAGAATGAGCTCATACAATTGGGCTGAGGCTATTCATACGATGTTGGTTTCTGGTATAACCCACACCAGCAGACTAGTGGGTGGGAGAAGTAAAGGGCTGGGAGGTGGATACCTAAACGGCGCCTCATATGTCCTTCAGGTATGTAGTATTTGTATGTTTTTACAGTCTTCGAAAGGCTCTAAGTGTCGTGTATTATGCAACACGTCTTTTATTAATGTCGTTTATTATGCAACACGACTTTATTTATAGTCGTCTATTATACAATACGACTTGATATATAGTCGTCTACTAGACAACACGTCTAATTATGTAGTTGTGTTGCATACGACATGACTAAATTTCTAGTCGTGTACTACTATAGTAGACTATAATAGTACACGACTTGACTGTATCCCCGACTTTTACTAATGTCTTCATCTGATTACTATGCAGATTTGGTTTTTTGAGCACACGACAATCTTCCATTCTGCGTTCGGCCCTACCAGTCCGAGGGCGAAAAGGTGGCCAGGAAGTGGGGCCCTAATTACAGAGGTGAAGATGGGTGCACAGAAGAAGCACCATATGACCGACTACTGGAAGGGTCTATTCGATAATCTCGACGTATGGGAAGACGTCGTCGATGTCATCGTGCCCATGGCCAAAGAGGCATCTCTCATTCCTTCGCCTCCCCCAGTGGCCCCTCATCCGCGACAACATAAGACAGAGAGGCCGGAAATAAAGAGGAATCCTAAACAACCTACCCGCTCTTCCTCGAGGACGGCTGCTCAGTCTACTGCCCTAGGGCGATTGGAGGGTTCGCTTCAGGGCATACAGTCACTAATTGAGATCACTAATTTCTAATTGGCAACGGCGCCAAAAACTTGTTGTTGTTTTAATTAGTCTCCTAATTTTACTCGCAAGTGTACGAATCGTGTTTGGAGTATAGTCGCACAATTCTTACGAGGTCGAACCCACAGGGACTTGTGTAGCGGAAATCTAATCGAACCCTAACTAAACCCTTGAACTAGCTATGAAATTGTAAAGATTGATTAACTAACTACTGACTAACAAAAATCAATTAACGGAATAAAAATCTGAACTTTATCAACTTAATAAAATACTAAGGCTTCGGAATCGGCATGCAGTAAATTGTAGAGAACCCTACACTTTTAGTCACCCAAAAACTCGTAACAATCTAGAATCCTATTCACGTTGTTACGGAAGATTTTACTTTAATGCACAATTACTCATACAAAAATCACGTCCTTCATGCTATTTAAATTAACAGCTCAAATCACTAGATGTATCCACTTACGAGTAAATCACAACTAGTATCCGATTTGTTTTTTTAACCAATTAAAATAAGCATGCATTGACAATAGTAATTCCAAATCATAGCAAAAACATGATTAATGCTATATCCGAAAATAACTACGCAATTAACACAAGGAACGCATAATCAATTAACACACAATTCTATAATAAAAATATCAACTTTCATGAATATGGGAATCCCTACAATTACTACAGCCTCATCCTAGCCCTAGCAACTAATTTAGCCGCACATATTAACTATAACACATGCAAAATTCATAATTAAACTCATTGGAATAAAAGAAAATAAAATTGAACTTACAGGAATTTTGAGATTAAAGAAAATTGCAAAATACGATTCCTCTTCTCTTGGCCGACTGTTCAATGCAACCGGTACAACTCCAACGTAGCAACAACAGAATAGTAGATGAAGACCAAAATTGAAAAGAGAACTGGAATTAAAATTTAGAACTGTAAAAATTCAAAACAACTCTTCTCAGTCATCTGTTTCGAGTAATATCAATCAAATTGATACAATCTTCAATTTAATACAGCAGATAAGATGAAAATGAAGGAAAAGAGACAGAATTAAAATGAAGATTGAAACTGTAAATTCAAATCGCAAGCTACTGTCCGGTCGTCTTCTCCAGCCGCTCGGACAGCTCTCTCGCAATCCGTTCGAAACCACTAATCAAACCAACTGACTCCAACGCATTAACAACAGATGAAAACCAAACGAAACAAGAAAAAAATTAAAATTTGGAAACCGAATTGTAACAACTGCTCTCTCGATCTCTCTGTTTGCAACACATGTAAGCAATTCAATACAGTTTCAATCGAAGAACATTAGCTAAAATGAAAAAAACAGAATGATCAAAAAAATCAAAACTTGAAACTGAAATCTCTTCGGTCCTCCCTTCTGTTCGCACTGCCGGCGCCCTGTTTTTATACCGACTGCAAAACGGCTCTCCTGTTCTTCATGTTGAGATCTTTCCAAATCAGAAGCTTTTCCCAAACCAAATTCGTGTAAAAACAATCTTTCCTTTTGCTGATCCAATTCCGCCCTTTTTGAAATCTTCAGTGAAATTGAAAATAGCAGCTTACCATGTTGAGATCTTTCCAAATCAGAAGCTGCTCTGTTCGCTCCGGAACCGCCGTGTTCCTCGCCGGAATCATCTCCTTCAGGCTTCGCCGTCGAGCCCAGCCGTCGTGAATCTGCTTCTTCTTTTTCCGCTTGTCGAGACCCGCCGCCGTGATGCTGTCGTCCAGTCCTTGCTCCAGACTCGCCGCCGTGAGCCGCTCAGCCACCTCAGGCCGCTGTCATCACTTCATCACCGCCGTCGGCCGCTCTGGTTGCCGCTGTCTTCCGCTCGAACAGAATAGAGCCTCGAGCGCTCTGTCCCGACTGAACAGAACACCCGAGCCTCGCTCGGGTGTTGTTTTTTTTTTTTTTTTTTTTTTTTTTCAATGAACCGGACCATTGAACCGGTCGAACGGTTCGGCTTTTCTTTTTCTTCTTCTTTTTTTTTTTCTTTAACTCGGCTAAAACCCGTCGTATCAATGTCATTCGCTAGATTGAATCTGAAGGCTCCTCCTTAATGCGGCGCCCGTCTTCCTCATTAGTGAACATCAACGGTTCCGATCTTCTCCGCACGTGATCTCAGATCTTGGGTCGCTTTGGCATTTCAAAACCCGTCTAACGGCTTCAATCTTGGCCGTTCTGCAATACGAGCACGCGAACCTACACAAAATACAACATGTCCCAAATTAGATGTACCAAATAGTTATAAAATTACGGAACAGTGTTAAATTGAGCAATTTAGAGAGCCTTATTCGTTAAATTCCTAATTACTGAACAAATGACTAAAATTTACTTTATTCCTCATTTTAATTGGAAAACATGACTAACAAATAGGTAAAAGGGCATATAAAAATATGTATTTTTCATGCTTAACACCCCTCATCCGCGACGACATAAGACAGAGAGGCCGGAAATAAAGAGGAATCCTAAACAACCTACCCGCTCTTCCTCGAGGACGGCTGCTCAGTCTACTGCCCTGGGGCGATTGGAGGGTTCGCTTCAGGGCATACAGTCACTAATTGAGATCGCTCTGTCGTCGTATGAGGAGATGGGAAGGCCCGTCGGACCTCTGCGAGAGGTTCTTCATTGTATCAAGGCATCTGCCGCCATAGCGTCAACGCTGTTAGAGGGTCACAACTTTGAGCATCCACATGAGGAGAAGAGTGAAGAGCTAAAGAAGGAGACGAAGGAATCACAGAAGAAGGAGAGGATAACGAAGTCATCGGTCCATCACAACGAGGAGGCAAAGAAGCGACCCGATGACAAGGACCACGTGAAGCAAACTCCGATGGCCATGCGCAGAGAGGAGCTGGTGCACAAGTCAGCCAGCGATTCATTGAACTGGGGTAAAGGTAAGTTGTAACAAGATTATTTAATTTTTCGTGTTGCATGCAACCCGACTAGCTAATTTTTCGTGATGCTTGTACACGACTATTCCTTCTTTTGTGTTGAATTCTACACGACTATGTTATATTTCTTGCTGCTACTAACACGAATATTGAAAATGTCATTTTAGCTCCCATAAAGCAGGCGGATGTGGAAGATAAGAGTCAACGGGCTACAAAGAGAGCCGCCGCGAAGTTGTTTTTGAAGAAGCTCCAACCAGAATTTGACGAACACATGGAGCGTGCAGAAGAGGAGTTCCGGATGACGTACGGCCGGGACAGATTCCCCCCTGGTGTAGTGGTAAGGAGGAGAATGAGGACTGTCTCTGAGAGGGAATCGCAGAGGCTTAGGGAAGAAGACCATATACGAAGAATGGCGGAGGAGAAGGCGAGGAAGAATTTGGCAGAAGATCCGAACGCCGACTCTGAAGATACCTTATCTGACCCACGAACAACCTCTATCATCGATGAGGTGATCTCTTCCCTACAGCAGTCGGATATCCAAACGGCCAAGGGTGATGAATGGGCAAAGGAGGAGGCGGAGAAGAAGGACGAGGATTCATTGGCAAAGGAGGAGGAGGAGAAGAAGGAGGATGAGGCAACGGAGGAGGTGAAGGAGGAGGAGGTGAAGGAGGCAACTGGCTTAACGTCATCCCAGGCTGTTGACGTTGATGTCCTGCAAACCCCAGAAAAGGCTAAGCATAAAGTTGATCTCCCAGAAAACTATGGTAATTTGGAGTTATGCTTCCACATGGGGGTGTTGTTAGAGCGAGATAGAGTGGAAATATCAAGATGGATAGCCAATCCAAGGAAGGCTTATCCTATCCCAATGCTATGTGATGATGACTACGTATCCCTTCTGCAAACAACAGAAATTAACACCAATGTAAGTATACATACTCGACTATTCCTTAAGTTGTATATAAAATACTCGACTATTCCTAAAGTCGTATATAACATACTCGACTATTCATAAAATCGTATATAAAGTACTCGACTTTACACATAGTCGTGTATGTCGACGACACGACTATTCCTAAAGTCCATTATTGTTTGAATATTGCCAATTTCTGAATATGTTGTTGGTTTATACAGGTTATAGATGAATTTTTTTGTCTATTACGGGAGCGTAATGACAGAGAACGGCTGAAGTATCCGTTCAGTTTTTTTGGATGTCACGCATTCAAAGAAATATTCGACAACGTAAGATTTTCTGCATCACGAGCGCTAATTTCACGTTTCCAGTTTGTCATTTTCTTATTCTATTGCGATTTTGCAGGAATACATAGAAGGGGGCAATAATACAAAATTGATAAAAAAAACTTGGGAGGATGCTCAAGGGACTGAACAGGAACATGTTCTACACCTTTTTCCCAATCCGCACTGGTTCCCATTTCTGCCTCGTCTATGTACACTTCCCAGTTGGTGTATGGCATTTCTACAACCCCCTATCCGGCAAACCCCAGTTGTATCCACATCACAGGGTCGCAGCTGAGAAATTCACGAACTTTATGAACATGGCACACACACTGAGACTCATCTGTTGCATCGACTGGAAGATGACTCAGATCACCAAAGCGCCCTGCCAAGAGAACTCAAAAGACTGTGGCATCTTCATCATGATGTACGTGGCACACTTGGCGTCCAATGTCAACCCACCGGAGTTTGATCAGTCAACAATTACACGAAAGTGGCGCCCAATAATTGCTGCAACTATGATTCGCGGGGTTATCGACAGCGAGTTTGACGACGATCCAATCGAAAAGCAAAATCAGGCTGTCACAATTGCGGGGTTTTTGAGGATGTCAGATGAAGACTAATATTCTTTTTCGAGATTTTTTTGTACATGTAAACTATTACAGTCGACACTTTTTTGTGGTTTTCTGAATCTTCTTCCATGTACATACAGTATGCTTTCAATAAATTCAAATTCATTTTTTTCATGTCGACAGTGTATTGGACCGTCGCTTAGTGTCGACTCTTGAAACATGACATCTGATATAGTCGTGTTGTATCATATACGATTATCTATATAGTCGTGTTGCATAAGACACGACTGTATTATTAGTCGTATAATATTGTAGTCGACAATTATATTCCTCTTATGTCGACTCTGCGCTGACTATGACGGAGTCTAATTTATTTTTCTGTCATGTACGTGAGGAAACAAAGAATGATCGGCGTCTTTCAACGACGGGAGGGCGCTTATACAACACGACACTTATGCAACACGACACTTGCATTCAAAGAAATATTCGACTACATGCATACATTGCGGTAGAGTAATATTTGTTATACATGTATTTGTCTCTCGATCAAATTTACATTATATCAAACGTTGAATTTCAAGTTGACGTACCGTTTTTTAATGGACGATTACTATTTCGCAGTTGTGTTTGCGTATCAACTGCTTTCCCGCTCTTTTTTCGTGTTTTGGCAGCAATATATCTTTTCCTGCTTTGGACGGCGTCGGCGCCGGCGACGTTATGGCTGGAGCTGCTGCACGGAACTTCTCCGAAACACCTTCTTCTCCGGACCGCCTTTTCCTTCTTCTCCGGAACGCCTTCTAAAAAAATTGCAAAAACCCCTGCTGCCGTATATAGAAGATAAGGGTATTTTGGGTAGCTTCTAGGTCATATGAAAGGAACTATCTTTTTCCAGGTGATATGATAAAACCAAACCTGGCGCCAGGTAATATATAAAAAGCTCGGATATAACAAATAAAATGGTTAAAACATGGAATTGTGATCTATCTCTCTCAAGTATAAACCAATGAAATTTTATTGATATATAACACCCCAGTCTATTCACGTTCCTCTCGGATACGCAAGTATTCTTCGGATTGAAACTCACAAGAATTCATTCTTGTCACTCTCGAGTACAAAGAACAAACCTTTATTGAATTAACGGTGATTACACAATAAAATCCATACACCAACTAGAGTAAAAACATAAGATGAGAGAAAAGAAACTACACAACCAGATTATTGGGCTTCATCTACGCCATGGAAAGGTGTTTAGCTTCGCATCGGAAGAGAAATCATCATCGTGTTCTTCATGTTCTTCATCTCCTTCTCTCCTTTGCTCTAGCCTCCAAGGGTGTCTCTAAAGTCTATTCTCTGGTGTTCAAAACGTTCTCTCATAAGGCCTATTTATAAGAGTGAAGAGAAACCACGAAGTCCCCTTCCAAATCCGAGTCAAAATTGGTTAAAATTGCGTTATGTATACGGCGATCAATCGCTCCGTATTACCGATCGTTCGTCTACCGATCGATCACAATTCCTTCGTAATTCTCCTCCTATTGATCGCTTTTCCGATCGACGCCGTATGATACCGATCGATCGTAGTTACTGTCTTGCGTGATTGAAAAATTTCAGTAGATACGATCGATCGTTTTGAGATCCTATCGTTCGTTACCTTTAATACATTGCTTTTGCGGATGTGGCGATCGATCGCATTGATAGCCAATCGATCGTGGTTACTGTTCATAAATTTCAAATGCCTATAACTTTTCGCTCCGAACTCCGAATTATGGGTGTGGTGGCATTGGAAAGCTTACTTCTTAAACTTTAACATGAAGCTTGAATCAGTCCAATCCGACATTTGTACACGAAGTTATGATGATTTAACCATTTGAGTTACTTTTCAACTCATTTATGTGTATTACTCTTGTTTCCTACAAAACTAAAAACTATATTAAAGTAGTAGTTATTCTAATCAAACACTAGCATAATCATAAGTTTTAGGAGATAATAAAATGCATATTTCATGTATAGATCAGATGTACTGGATCCTAGCCCCGGTCATGTTCACGTCCAGATACTTGGTGTTGGGCCAGATCTGTGTCACAATCCCTTGCCAGTTCTCGGACGAGCATTCCTCTTTGATGACCTTAGCCAGCTCTAAATCTTCCTAATAGCCTTTTTCACATGCACCCTTTAGTCCAGCTCCGATAGCAAGCCACGCGGAAAGCACAAATCAAATCTGTGTCCATGCCAAAACCCAAGGAATCGCTTGCAGATTGCCAATGCCAACTGAAGCCTTTCTCCTTGTGGGCCGGCTACTAATATTAAGAAATCCGAGCTCTGCTTGTGGAGTGGCCTCATGGAAGTGGCTTAGGAACTTGGGATTTTTGTAGAGAGTGCTTCTGTAGTGTTGGCAACTATTTTTGGAGATCTCTTCCATCACCTTTCGCCACTTTTCCTCTTGCGGATCTCAAGCTGTCTCACTGCTATTTGGGGGAGGCCGAACTTGGCTTGCACCATTTCACCTTGTTCAAGTGAACGCAGCATTCCCATAGCAGAACCTGGAGGCTGGAACTGAATATTAAGATAAGTGGGCCCCCCACCATAGCCAATACTACCCCCACGCCCATGAAAGAGTGTGACCTTAATTCCAAACGCATTACAAGCAGCTACAATATCTTCCTGTGCTTTAAAGAGCTCCCTTGCTGCAGTGAATCACCCTGCGTCTTTACCAGAATCGGAGTAACCAACCATAAACCTCTTGGTGGCCATTATGATTTTCTATAATATGTTCTCAATACCAATCAATTGACATAAGCTTCCTTATTACTGAATCAGCTCCTCTCAAGTTCTTGACTATTTCAAATAAAGGAACGACCCGTAATGTTCCGCCAGGACAGGGTCTACCAAGTTCACCACTAACAGAAAGGCGGGCAACTTTTTGTAAGAGCTCCATGTTCAGAACATCACTTGCTTTAGTAGCCATAGAAATAACATATGCTCCAAGTGAAGAACTCCCGAGCTCAGCAGCGACTTCAAAAGTATCCAGAACCTCCTTCACATCGGAACCCACCTCTATAGTTGGAGGAACCAACAGCCTCCTGCCTTTGAGTTCGCTAGCCAGAAATTCTAGTTTTCTTTCTTCATCCCAGTCACTGTAAACACCCGTATTCCTCTTAAGCATTCTGTCAAAGAGTTTTCTCGCATAAGAATTTAGAAGTGCAGATGCAACAGTCATATCTGATCCAAACGCGCTTTTCAAAATGACCCCATGGATTGCTGATCGTTTAAATATAAACCCTTGCAAGTGCACAAGGCAATTGTACTACGGTGAGTATTGATAAGGGTTGTCGAACCTCAGGGACGGATTAATCTTTTACCAAATTCAAGAGAAGAAAGTTGCAGTTTTTGTTTAATCTAAATAAAGCTATGAACTTTAACTACTAAGTTGAGTTTTATTCAATGTGGAGAAAACCAAGGCTTCGAATCCACCACAATAACTAGTGTATCGTCTCTCTCTCTCTTTTGAATAAAGATTTCCAATTGGCTGGTGTATTCCTCTCAGACATACACCTGTCAATTCAAATTATAGTGCTCTCCTCTCGGACGTAACACATAAATCGATTAAGCATATGGAATTGTGATCTATCTCTCTCAAGCATAAATCAATGAAACTTTATTAACATATGACAAATCAGAACACTCACATTCCTCTCAGACATGCAAGTAATCTTTCAGATTGAAATTCATAAACTCCACTCTTGTCTCTCTCAAGCACAAAGAATAAACTCAATGAATTAACTTTAATTGCATAACAAAGTTTCATACACCAACTAGAGTAAAAACATAAGATGAGAGAAAAGAAACTACACAACTAGATTAATGGGCTTCATCTACGCCTTGGATAGGAGTTTAGCCAAGCATGGGAAGAGAATCCATCATCTTCATCATCTTCTTCTTCCTTTGCTCTAGCCTCCAAGGTCTCAAATTGCTCTCTAGGTTGAATATGTGGTGCCCAATACGTTCTCCCGTAAGGCCTATTTATAATAGTGAAGAGAAACCACGAAGTCCCCTTCCAAATCCAAGTCGAAATAGGTCTTAATTCCGGTTTGCCGCATACGGCGATCGATCGTATGTATTGATGATCGTTCGCTATCCGATCGATCGCAATTCCTTCGTTATTTTACCCCGATCGATCGCTTTGCCGATCGACGCCGTATGATACCGATCGATCGTAGTTAATGTCTTGCGCGATTGAAAAATTCCAGTAGATATGATCGATCATTTTTATGCCGATCGATCGTGTCCTTCAATACAGTGCTTTTGCGGCTCTGGCGATCGATCGCAGTGATTTCCGATCGATCGTAGTTACTGTTCATAAATTTCAAATGGCTATAACTTTCTATCCCGAACTTTCGTAGGGAACACGATTGCATTGAGCGTATGCAACAAACCGTTAAACCTCTAGGTGTCCCTAGTAGGACGAGTTTTGTCTCGTGAGGGTTTGCAGCCATGCTACCCACAAACATGTATTTATGAAACTAATTAACCTAAGTGCAAAAACAAAGCAAAAAATTAAAACATTGCAAAACACACAACCTATTATCCCGACAAATACATACTACAATGCTTAAGAAAATCAACCACATGTACTTGGTTCATAATCAACAGGAATATAGAAGCCCTCAAGTAAGTGGTTTTATTCCACACTTTCATCTTGGAAATTTCTGCTCAATATGATATAGCATGATAATATAAATAGTAAAAGTGTAGAACATTGTAGCAATACATTCTAAATTTCTTGTTTATACAGATCCTGTGTTACCCATTAACCAAAGAACATCAGAATCTACATAGTCATCGTAATCTTTAGGTTCATGATAGCACAGATCTGCGCGCCTCCTTCGGGTCCAACATTCTAGATTTGAGAGGATAATACACCACAAACTTTTTTTTTTCTTTTTTTTTTCGCTAGGACTGTGTAAGGCCTGACTTCAAGATGCTTAGGTTTAGCAATGACTCAGGCCAATGACTCCCAACCAATTTAGCTTAGGGCATTAGGTTTTAAGAGACCGCTTCGGGCCCGAGTATCAGCCTAAGTTAATCCTATAAAGTCAAGCAGCCCCTTTATTTCATTTTGTTTTCATTTTTTCATTTTCAGCATATATATTTTCAAGCACATCTTTATTTTGTCCAGGCTGTATTATACTCTCAACCTATTTCCGGTTCCAATCCCTTGCCATAGCCAAGTAAATGGTCTATCATGATCTTTTAAGCTCAACAGACAACTACACATCATCCAATGACTATGACTAAAGATATCCCACTGTAAATTAGCATTCAACAAATCTCTAGATGGTATTACTTTATGTAACTAGTGTGTGTGAGTGAATTTTCTTAGTTCAAGCACCTGTTCCAAGAGGACTGTAATAGAAAGATATGCTCAATTAAGTGTATCTATCCTCCAGTATACTTACTCACACTTCCAATGTCAATTAATCTCCTAAGAATTGTAACATGCATTATTACGGGATAAACTATCAAAACCTATGAAAAACTACTAACAAACAACTTAAAAACTAATCAAATCTTTATAATTTTTTTTTTAATTTTCTGATTTTTTTTAATACAAGTAATATTCCCTCCCCCAAACCTATTATGAACATTGTCCTCAATGTGAACAAAATATAGCATGACAATGAGCATATAACAAAGAAAATCAGATAAAGGAGAGAATACACCTGAATACGTGGGTTGCCTCCCACCAAGCGCTAAGTTTAACGTCTTCAGCCAGACGAAACTCCTTTAATTCAACTTATCCAGGGTCTTTCAAGCCAACATTCAGTCCCTCAGTGGTCCTACTACACACATTAAAATTAATGAAAGAAGGAGCAAATGAATCAGTGGGACAAAACCATGGGGGTGCACCATCCACCAGAGTATCAATCATATGAACTGCGTAATAATCATCTGGTGGTGGATGTTGTTGTTGGGCATTAAAAACATTCAGTTTGGCATTTAAATTTCCAAAAGACAATTTCAGCACCCCATCCCGACAGTTTATAATAGCATTGGATGTCGCCAGGAAGGGACGTCCCAAAATTACTGGAATTTGACTACCAATGTTCGGTACAGGTTGTGTATCTAAGACAATGAAGTTCACAGGAAAGAAAAATTTGTCAACCTGTACCAAAACATCTTCAATAACACCACGTGGAGTTTTAATGGATCGGTTTGCAAATTGTAGTGTTATTGTAGTCGGTTTCAATTCCCCCAACCCAAGTTGCTCATACACAGAGTAAGGCAATAAATTCACACTGGCTCCCAAATCTAATAATGCCTTGTCAACAGTATGGTCACCTATAACACATGAAATTGTTGGACATCCTGGGTCCTTATATTTCGGTGGAAGGTTATGTGTTAATAGGGAACTCACCTGCTCGGTAAGGAAGACCTTTTTAGTCAAATTAGATTTAGCTTTTCGCTTTTGGGTACAAAGGTCTTTCAGGAATTTGGCATAGGCAGGGACCTGTTTTATTGCATCTAGCAAAGGGAGATTGACCTTAACCTGTTTAAACACCTCGAACATCTCCTCCATCTTATGATGAAATTTATTAAACGGGGAGGGTTTGTCCAGGCATTGTGGGAATAGTACCCTGGGAATATAAGATCTCTCTTTTTGGGCCTCGGGTTGGGTATCCGGCTGGGTTTTAGAACTAATAGGTATAGCTTTGATGGAATTGGGTTCTTTGTCTTCCTCATGGGAAGGTGTCTCACTCGAAAGGCTAATAGATGGATCCGAACCCTGTTGTCAATTTGTTTACCGCTCCTCAAGGTAGTTATGGCTTGCACTTGCTCAGGAGGGTAATGGGAGGCCTCAGCTACAAACTGGCCTCGAGGGTTTTGTTGGGGTTGGCTAGGTAAAGTTCCTGCTTCTCTACGGTTCATGGCTTGAGCTAGCTGTCCCAATTGGGTCTCGATCTTGGCAATAGATTGTGTATGAGAATGGACTAGCCGGGCCTGGGACTTTTATTCATTTGTCAGCTCAGTTAAAACCGTAAGCATGGTGGATTGGGTGGCCATTATTTGGCTCAGCTGGTCTTCAATTGTTGGTTTCTTATTAGATTGGCCAAAGTGCGGGGCTGAGGATGGTTGATAAGGTTGAGGTTGGTTTTGAAATTCCTGTCTTCAGGCCTGATTAAAAGTAGGCCCTGGATTAGGTTGCCTCCAAGAAAAATTAGGGTGATCACGCCACCCGGGGTTATAAGTGTTGGAGTATGGATTGTTGGCTCTGGAAAAAGTTTGTGCACTGTTGACATGCTCTTGTACTAGGTCTGGATATTGGAAGGCTGAAGGGCAGTCAACAATGGTGTGCATAGGGCTGACACAGATGGTGCAGGCATCATGAGAGGTTGGGGTATAAGGTGGAGTATGTGAGAACAACCTGTCAAATCTCTCAGTTAGGGATGCCACTTGGTGTTCTAGGTTTGCGGTAGCTTTAACATCATACATGCCTCCCCTTGAGGCACTCCTGCCAGGCATATGGCCTTCAGATCTATAGAGGGTGGCACTGTGTAAAGAGTTTTCACTCAGGTCCTCTAGTAGATCCCAAGCATCATCCGGAGTCTTTTTCATAAATGTGCCTCCACAGGAGGCGTCTATTAAGGTCTTATGCTGATCACACACACCCTCATGAAATCTCTGTACTAATTGCCACTTGGGCACATCATGGTGGGGACAGGACCAGAGTAAGGATTTCATCCTCTCCCAGCTTTCATGGAATTGTTCATTAGGTGTCTGGGTAAAGGTGATGATTTCATGGCGGATCTTAATTGTCCACCCCACAGGAAAGTATTTCTTGAGGAATTCGGCTTGAAGTTCTTCCCAAGTGGAAATAGAGTTATGCTCAAGGGAGTACAGCCATTCCTTGGCCATATCTTTTAAGGTGAAGGGGAACAGCCTAAGGCGCACCTGGTCATCAGATAGTGTAAGTTTAAAGGTTGTGTTAACCTCTAGGAAATTTTGTAGGTGCCTATAGGGGTTCTCATTTAATTGGCCATGGTATGTGGGCAGCATCTGGATGATGTTTGGCTTAATTTCAAAATTAGCCACGGTTGCAGGAAGTAGGATACAGGAAGGGGAGGTGTAGGCAGTGGGACGGTAGTAGTCTTGCAGGGTACGGGCATGAGGCATTAGTGGATTCTAGTTTAGGACATTCCCACCCCCAAGGTTCATGTTGTCCGCCATTGGATGAATTTCAGGGATTGGTTTGCTACGAGTTCTACAGATTCTATATAAGCGCTCAGGATCAGGATCAAAGGCAAGGTCGGGGTTCAGGGAGCGACGACCATGCATGCACAATAAAAATCAAACAAAACCTGTGCAATCCTAATAGCGACAACTAGCAAGCATCAACCCTAGATAGCGACAACTAGCAACCTAATAGTGACAACTAGCACGTCATGCAATCCCACAAAGAAAAGAAAAACACTAAGCACCCAAAGTTACTCTAAAAGAGGGTTAAGAGAGTGCAAACAGTGGGAAGGGATGGCCCTTCCAACGATGACGAAAATCAGCGTCCTCTCTTAATCCTGCAAAAGAAGAAGAACAAAATTAAGCGACTAAAAAATAAATCTAAATTAAACTAAACTACTCTAAAACTAACTATGCTAAGTATTTAGTAAACTATTATGCCGTCCCCGGCAACGGCGCAAAAAACTTGATCGTTTAAATATAAACCCTTGCAAGTGCACAAGGCAATTGTACTACGGTGAGTATTGATAAGGGTTGTCGAACCTCAGGGACGGATTAATCTTTTACCAAATTCAAGAAAAGAAAGTTGCAGTTTTTGTTTAATCTAAATAAAGCTATGAACTTTAACTACTAAGTTGAGTTTTAATCAATGTGGAGAAAACCAAGGCTTCGAATCCACCACAATAACTAGTGTATCGTCTCTCTCTCTCTTTTGAATAAAGATTTCCAATTGGCTGGTGTATTCCTCTCAGACATACACCTGTCAATTCAAATTATAGTGCTCTCCTCTCGGACGTAACACATAAATCGATTAAGCATATGGAATTGTGATCTATCTCTGTCAAGCATAAATCAATGAAACTTTATTAACATATGACAAATCAGAACACTCACATTCCTCTCAGACATGCAAGTAATCTTTCAGATTGAAATTCATAAACTCCACTCTTGTCTCTCTCAAGCACAAAGAATAAACTCAATGAATTAACTTTAATTGCATAACAAAGTTTCATACACCAACTAGAGTAAAAACATAAGATGAGAGAAAAGAAACTACACAACTAGATTAATGGGCTTCATCTACGCCTTGGATAGGAGTTTAGCCAAGCATGGGAAGAGAATCCATCATCTTCATCATCTTCTTCTTCCTTTGCTCTAGCCTCCAAGGTCTCAAATTGCTCTCTAGGTTGAATATGTGGTGCCCAATACGTTCTCCCGTAAGGCCTATTTATAATAGTGAAGAGAAACCACGAAGTCCCCTTCCAAATCCAAGTCGAAATAGGTCTTAATTCCGGTTTGCCGCATACGGCGATCGATCGTATGTATTGATGATCGTTCGCTATCCGATCGATCGCAATTCCTTCGTTATTTTACCCCGATCGATCGCTTTGCCGATCGACGCCGTATGATACCGATCGATCGTAGTTAATGTCTTGCGCGATTGAAAAATTTCAGTAGATATGATCGATCATTTTTATGCCGATCGATCGTGTCCTTCAATACAGTGCTTTTGCGGCTCTGGCGATCGATCGCAGTGATTTCCGATCGATCGTAGTTACTGTTCATAAATTTCAAATGGCTATAACTTTCTGTCCCGAACTCCGAATTGCGTGTGGTTGGTGGCGTTGGAAAGCTGACTTCTTGAAATTTAACATGAGACTTGAATCAGTCCAATCCGATATTTGTACACGAATTTATGATGATTTAACCATTTGAGTTACTCTTCTCTTCATTTCTGTGTATTACTCTTGTTTCCTACAAAAACCAAAAACTATATTAAAGTAGTAGTTATTCTAATCAAACACTAGCATAATCATAAGCTTAGGAGATAATAAAATACATATTTCATGTATAGATCAATTGCCCTTCCTCGTCTAGCCGCAGCCATTGAGTAAGCTCACCATCGTAGCACGATCATATCCAAATTCAGCCCTCCTCATAGCATTAAATAGTTGAAAGACTTCCTATGTGCACCCATTTGAAGCATGAATGGCAATAATCAAATTCCAAGAAACTAAGCTCTTGACACTCATTCTCTCAAACAGCCCACATTTCTCCGCAAACCCATGAACACACCTACCTAGATTGAGCCCTTGTATCACAACACAAGGATCGCAATAACTGTAACACCATTCGGCTTCAAACTAGAACCCGATATTAGCTGGCGGAACATGGCCAAGCTCTCCCCACCAGACCCACATTGGGACAGTGCTGAAATTGCAGGATTCCGAAATGCCAAGTCTTTAATTGGAATTTCATCAAATAGCTGGAGTGCTGCATCATGCAGCCCAGATTTGGCATAAAGTGAAACCAATGGATCACCCAGAAAGCAGTCAGCATAGAGATTGGATCGGACGATATGTGTCGAGGGAAGAGGGTGGAGGGAACGAGGGAGAGGCCTGTGAAAGGAACCGCCCAATAAAGTTGGCGGCTTTGATGAGAGAGGCCTTTGGTCTGGTCGGGCGAAGGAGGGGGGTCTAGTGGCGTAGAGGTCGTGGTGGACGCTGTGGAGGTCGAGGTGGGTGGTGCCGAGGCGGCTGTAGCCCTTGGATTGGATCGGCTTGAGGAGGCTAGAGATAGAGCTGCCGATGAAGACTGTGACGGCGGGCTGGAGGTTCATCTTGTTGAGAATGGCAGCATCGGCTCCAAAAGTTGGGACTTTGGTCTCGTGGGCAGGAAGTAGGGACTCTGGGGTCGCGACGGCTTGGTCTCGAGGCGACGGTGGAAGGCTCGACTTCGCTGGAAGGAGGATCACAGTGGTCGTGGCGGCGGCTGGGACTGAAGGAGGTGACCGTGATGCCAACCACACAGAGTATGTGGGTGACACTCCTGGCGGCGTTCGACAGGGTAATCCGGGTATGGTTTGAGGGGACTGGAATTAGGGGTCTGCGAAGAGGAGGGGGAGACAGCAATGAAAGGCGCTTTGGCGGAAGGATGAGGATGATGATGTGGGTTCCATTGCGGTCGGGCAGGGTACCAGGCAGCGGTGTCGACGGCAGCGGAGCCGCCAGTGACCTGGCCGGCGGTTGAACGATGACGACCTTTTGGTTTTCCTCGATTCGTTGATGTCTTTCACATCATCCCATGTTCGAACGGCTCTGATACCAATGTTATGTCCCCATATGAGACACGGACAGGGCTAGATATCATGACCGGAGAAAGGGAAGAGATGAGAGAAAAGTAAAGAAAAATAACTGGTTTCTTATTGCATAACCCTAGAAGGAGGAAGAAGAACTCCTTATAAAGAAAAGAGGAGGGCGTGGCTCCCTAGGCCCGCGCCATCAGTCTAGCCAGATGGGCCTTAATTATCCACTAATTATGTCGTTACAGTCTATTACATATTCAGTTATCCAAACAGGTCTGATTACAATATATTTGGCTTTATTCAAAAGGGAAACTAATCCTAGTAATTGTTCGAAATAAGATCTGCCCGATTGTTGTGCTGACGTACAGAGCAACTTCTTGTAAAAAAAGGTCAGCAACTCCCTTCATTGCTGGAGAAATTATTGGGTGTAGATACGATACCGCGCTGGCGTCCTAGTGTGGCGTTGATCACAAATGGGAGAAGGACATCTCGGATGGATGTGGGCCCCGGCCAAATACAGAAACGGCATTAACCGATAAACCACGCCGTCTTAAAATTTCAGACTTCCCGCTCACCCTTCTCCCTCCATTTCAAACCCCCCTCAGCCCTTCTCCCTCAGGATTTCCGCCCCGCCTCAGCCCCTTTCCCCTCCCCTTTCCCTTTCACGGTCTCCGACCGGTAGCTCAAAGCTTTGAACTTGGTCACCATGACCTGCATGTCGACCTCGACGCAGGCTTCCAAACCTAAGTCCATTTCATCTTCCTTCCAGCCGATCTCCTTGCCCCCCGCGCTTGTACTTCGGGCTCGCACCGTACAACCCTGCTCAGTCCTGGCCCATGCTCCACTTTGGCGGTTCTCCACAACCACCATCTATGTTGCTGCTTTCGCAGTTGGAGCTGAAGTCGTGGAAGCCGACGCCGAGACTATGGTTCAGAGTGATGCTGTCGGCCTGCCGCTACTCCGGCGACCAAGCCGAACACGGGGAAAGCCGCTTTGCCGCTTAAGCGAGACGGAGTCAGTATTCCTTTCTAAATTTTCTTGAATTGGGATTGTTATTTGTGTATTGCTGATGGTCAATTGTCTGGCTTTGCTTTTTTCAGACAAGGTCGAAGCGATTTTTAGAAATTTAGAAGCTGAGGGAGGACAAAAAGGAGTATGATTTGGCAGCAGTTGTTTTGTTGATGAAGCAAACGGCTAGAGCCAAGTTTACGGAGACGGCATTGGCGCATTTCAGACTGAACATCGATCCTAAATATGGTGACCAACAACTAAGAGCCTCTGTGAGTAATTGAGCTGTTTGGTTTTGTGTACAATTAAGCCGCAATCGACACTGTCAATGTGGAATGTGTAAATTGAACATTCGTGACCTTTACAGGTAAACTTGCCGAAAAGGACTGGCCAGACCGTTAAAGTAGCTGTTCTCACTCAAGGTGTGTGGTCTGGTTTTTTGCTCCTAGTTTATAATTTAATACACACTTATAGTATAAGTTTGGATTAAGATCTAACATATTGAAGCTGTTGTATGTATAGCAGGCATCACTTTTTTTTCATTTTTTTCTTATGAACCCGTTCTGCATATATTTTCATTGGCCGGCTGTGAACCAACTTTGAATAGATGCATTTTTAGCTACCATTGCATCGATAGTTAAAACTGCAGATCCCATAGTTTACGATTGGTATTGTCAAGGAAAAAAGTTTTAAGCAACCTGGGTGGCACATAGAATCATGCATGTTTGCAGTGCACTTGCAAGTTGGCTCTGTTTCCATTTGTAGGAGTGTAGCACGTACTTCATCAAAATTTCACAGGTGCTTCTTCAGGAAAAGCTGGTAATGTTTCTGCCAAAGACAAATGTACCTCTTCAAGCATCAGAATCATTCATGGCTGCATCATCTTTCATTCTGCATGCTACTGGGCGCAATGATCACATATCATATGAAGGTTAATGGGTTAATCATTTATTTTAGATGCAACTTTTCAGTTATAAATCATACTAATTATGTACAGTGCACATTTTTGTGTATTCTCTGAGATTGTCTTTGTAATTTTTCTTCTTTCAATATTATTCTTTTTCCATTGAAATATTGGTATGTGTTGGATAACTCTACATGTAGGTTCTGTTACTAGAATGCTTCTCGATGAATATGCACAAGTATTTTGCCAAATCACAGCCAATCTTTCCACTTTGAAGGTAAGTGATTTTCTGCCAATGAACCCTATCATTATTTTCACCGTTCCTTTTGATTTCCTACATAATATGAAGTGAGTTGAAATTGTGGAGATAACTTCATCTTAGATACGCTAACTTTTTGCATAGTATCAAGTAGTTATAGTTCCCTCTCATGTCTCTACACTTATAGATGCAGGAAAACATAAATCTCTTCCATTACACCAGGACCAACATAATAACCATCCTCAAGGAGTATGTCACTTTTGTTATCCTTTATTCGACTATTAAAAATTTTAATTTTTTTCCTTCTAAAAAGTTGTCTGTTTTTTTTGCAGGATGGAAAATATGTCTGGGATAATGAGCCATATGCCGCCATTGTCAGATTCTGTGGACGTTAAGAACGCTTGTTTCTACAGTGTAGAATGTCAAGGTTTTTGTCAGTAATTTTTATCCAGATTGTTAACTTTTTTCCTGATTTGTTCTTTCCTGTGAGAAGTTTGCCAGAAAGTCCATTCGATGGAAAAAGACTATCCCTGTCATTGTTGTCATGTAGGTGCTACCATTGCACTGAAATTTCAAATGATTTGTGTTTGAACCAAATATCATCTTCATGAAGTTCCCTCTACTTTGAAGCTACATAAAAAATTTCTCCATTGCTCTGTCATATGAGCTTAAATAGTAGTCCTAGAAATTTTTTGCCTGTTTTGAGCTGTGTTTCTTGTCTATCTAGACATATTTTAAGCCATGGGAATGGAACCAAGTGGGTTGAAAGTTCAGAAAAAGGGCCAGGTATTTGGATGTTTCAATTTTGAGGGGTTCCCATTTGGTTGCTCTTTTTCTCAGGGTTGCCTATCCCAGCCCCTTTTGTTGCGGTTTCTACTTATATGTTGGGGATGTAAAATCAGCTGCATTAAGCTACCATATATGACTTGCTGACAGCCAAGAATCTTATTGGTTTTTGTATTGTAATTTTCTTATAAATGCAGGTAGCTTTCATGCAATTACTTCTGATAATAGTTACTTCATATCTTGTAGATGGCGCAATTTTCAACTTGGACGAGTATATGCAAATTCGTGCCACCAACTTGGTTGACTATATGGAAGATTTAGTTACAAGTGTTTTCTCGGAAAAATTGGGTGTAGTAGTGAATCAAATGCAATTGGAGAAGTTGTTTTCCATAATCAATATCCAATGTACTTGAATTATTATGAATTATTATGAGTTTTTCAAAGTGTCAGCTATTTGTTATTCATTCTCTCCGCCCCACTTTCATCGTCTAATTTGGTTATTCTAAATGATCTAATTCTAGGTGTCTTGATATTAGTTGTCTGGATTAGAAAACCAAAATGAACTTATTTTACTTCATTTTGGTTTTCTATTCTGGATAATTAATTCGCCAGTGGGCGTATTTGTTTCTTTTGATAATGGGATTGCTTCTTATTTTCTCGAACCAAAAGAGAGATGTGGTAATGTGAAAAGCGCATGTGGTTGAATGCTCAGAATAATAATTTTCTCAGTTCAGATAATCGTGGCAGTGGGAAGTAACAAAGTTTAATCCTTGCTTATTTATGTCCCCAAAGCTTTTCTTTTTATTTGATATCGTATGATCTGCCCGGAGATTTAATGTTACTGCCTAAATAAGTCTTATTTTAGCCACTTGAAGGCCCATTGTTGCCAACATAATTCTTTGAACACGCTGAGGCCAAAGGCATTTTATTGTTTTAGCAGGTACGAAAGTCTCTATGAACATCAAATTGTTCAAAACGAAATACAAAAATTCCTCCACAGGATAGAAGTTTTACAGTGATGTAAGAGAGTAGAGACAGTGAACTGGTGGAAAAAATTAAGCTCAGTTTTTCTTTTGTCAAGTCAGGATGGAGCTAGAGGCAGAATAGCAAAAATGGTTACCACGTAAAACAAGGACGAGGAGATGAAGCTACAGGAGGATATGGAGTTAGACTGGTAGGAGAAAAAGAGAGAAAATGCATGGAGAATAAAAGGAGGCAATAGTTGCTGGAATGAAATACTCTAGCCCCTTTGTTTGTTTACCCCCATCTAGCTCTCAAACTCGTGGGTTCGGCAGATTCTCATATTTAACTTCATTTGCTCCTGCAGTACTCAAATCCGAGCCCAATTCCACTACGGGCTCAGTTAAAATAAAACCAGCTCGGGCTTTGAAATCCCAACTCCGATTTTTGCCGTCAACGCTGACTGTCCTAAGCTTCCTTGAAGGTCAAAATATGACTCTCTTGTATAGATGGAATATCTTGACAATTGAGAAATAATAATTTTTGCTGTATATTTTAGATGGAGACGTTAATAAGAAACAGTAATATTAAAGAAAAACAGGAAACATCATATGCATGAGGAGCGGCAGGACCAACTCTATTTTTGCAACTAATTTCTAGTGGTGACAATAAGCTACAACAGCAATGCAAAAATTATCTTCAATTAATGAACAGGGAGGCTGCTTACAAGAAATCTGCTTGAACAAAAAGATGGAATAGCAGTGAGTCCACTGAAACAAAATCCTGTTGCCATTTTCTCTTCCTATCACTGTCATTCCCTCTTTACATTAATTTGATCTTCAATCCTATCCGAAACTTCCCATAAGCTCAGACTGAAGAAATATGTGCAAGGATGTGACCACTACAAAATTAATAGGAAAGAGAGATCTTACTTCAGACATTCAGGCCGGAAATAATATATACTTTAACTAGTTGAGAAGTGTGGGAGATCATCCATACAATGACAGCAAACAAATTTATCAAAAGGTCCTCTTCCAAGAAATTTGTCTTTCCAAAAGGTAGATGGACGATTCCAGTCTTGTCTGCTCAGTATTCAACCTTTCCTTGCTTAAATTCTGCGATAGCCTGAGAGGTAAACAAAAATCATATTTGCAATTTTCTACCCTTGTATAATATTTGGCATGTTGTTAATTCTTACTAGCACCAGCTGGCTGTGCATACCTAGAAAGTCTAGTCAACCTATTGTACAGAAGACAATAGTACAAGTTCACAACATGTTAATTTTAACTTTATAGATGGTGATTTCACTATAGTCCATTTAAAAAGGTGGATCAGATTTTAGATTCTAAGTGGTTGCTCGTCTCTTTAATTATTAGGTCTGTAAAAGAGCAACCAAACCAGAATAATGCTGAAGAGAGAACCATAGATTTAGAAAAACAACACTTTGCCATAAACATATAGCCAAATACAAACAAAATTATTTTTATGAATCCCTTATCTATGCCTACAATGGAGATTAGATTAATCTACTAAAATATAGCGCGCATTATTAATCGGCATTATTAATTTTCCCAACTACAAGGGTTGGCATCAAATTATATGTAATAATAATCTTGATCGAATAAGAATAATCTTTTGTAGGCAATATTGACTTTTAAGAAATTCTACCTCAAGCTGCGGCAAGATGATATCACAACAAAAAGATGATTTTCCATGTGTCTAGATACAAATCTGTCATAAGTCCCTGTCAAATTCAATGGGTGGGACTGAAATTTAAACTTTTCAAAAACTTTCACTCAATTAGATCTAGAGGTGGAACAATTAAGTCAAAGCCATAGATCTGTATGCTGTGTAGGCAATACTGACCCCAAGTAAATGGAAAATCGATGTGATCGATGTGGTCCGTTATGTGCTTCTTTTTTATCTCAACATTTATAACAGACAGGATATTACCCTTAACTGAAACTAGGATTATGATAAGCGATAAATCAGCCAAAGGTAATTGCCACAATAGAAGCGATCAAAATCCCTTCAACACGAGTATATACCATGACAACAAACCAAAATAATCGACACTTAATCCAAACTCATGACAACACCATATATAGGATCGATGTTCAGTCTGAAATGCGCCAATGCCGTCTCTGTAAACTTGGCTCTAGCCGTTTGCTTCATCAACAAAACAGCTGCTGCCAAATCATACTCCTTTTTGTCCTCCCTCAGCTTCTAAATTTCTAAAAATCGCTTCGACCTTGTCTGAAAAAAGCAAAGCCAGACAATTGTCCATCAGCAATACACAAATAACAATCCCAATTCAAGAAAATTTAGAAAGGAATACTGACTCAGTCTCGCTTAAGCGGCAAAGCAGCTTTCCCCGTCTTCGGCTTGGTCGCCGGAGCAGCGGCAGCATCACTCTGAACCACAATCTCGGAGTCGGCTTCCGCAACTTCAGCTCCAGCTGCGAAAGCAGCAACATAGACGGTGGTTGTGGAGAACCGCCAAAGTGGAGCATGGGCCGGGACGGAGCAGGGCTATATGGTGCGAGCCCGAAGTACAAGCGTGGCGGGCAAGGAGATCGGTCGGAAGGAAGATGAAACGGACTTAGGTTTGGAAGCCGGTGTCGAGGTCCCGGGCAGAGTCAGCACTAGCGAAGCAGAAGCAGTAGCCATGGCGACCACGTTCGAAGCTTTGAGCTGCCGGCCGGAGACCGTGAGAGGGAAGGGGGCTGAGGTGGGGCAGAAATCATGAGGGGGAAGGGGCTGAGGGGGGTTTGAAATGGAAGGAGAAGGGTGAGCGGGAAGTCTGAAATTTCAGACGGCGTGGTTTATCTGTTAATGCCGCTTCTGTATTTAGCCGGGGCCCACATCCATCCGAAATGTCCTCCCATTGGTGATCGACACCACGCTAGGACGGCAGCGCAATGTCGTATATTCACAAGGGCCCTAGTATACTATTTATCCATCAAAGAGAAGGACGATGTCATCAAATAGATCATAAAACCCCCCACCCCCCCCAATGGACTGACTGTCTGAAGGAATTGACAATTTCATATGTTGTGGAGCTGTCCAGACCAGCGAATATTTCATCCAGGAATAATGCCTTTGCTGTCCCAACAAGCATCTCACCTGTTTATCAGATTAAGAGTTAGCAGACAAAAGGCAATGATAACTTTCCTATTAAGTTTACAGTGGCTTTAGAAAAATAGTTGAGAAGAAACTCAGAAAAGAAGATGAAAGCAGTTTATTCGGTTTGAGGACTTCACCTGTTGTAACATGCTTCTTTTGTCCACCGGAGATACCTCTCAACATTTGGTCTCCAACCATGGTATCAGCACAGACATCCAAACCTAAATCTGCAAAATGAGATGAATGAGACTAGTTTTTCAGAAGCTGCCCAAGTACACTTATTATGCAAATATCGCCGAAGTAACAAATATTCCATCAAATTTCAAGATATGTACATATGTGATATAAGTGACAGCATGCGTCGCAAGAGCAGTAAAAATCCCCTAAAAAGTTGTGTACTAAGGGGCCGTTTGGGGCGTGATAAAAACCAAATATCCACTATGGATAATCCACCTAAAAGTGGATTTTTTGAAATCATCCACTATCCACCTGAAACACCTCCTGAGGTGTTTCAGGTGGATAGTGGATGATTTCAAAAAATCCACTTTTAGGTGGATTATCCATAGTGGATATTTGGTTTTTATCACGCCCCAAACGGCCCCTAAAAAGCCATATAAATTGAATTCTTTATCAACCTTTCCTGCGAAAGCTGGGAGGAAAGTAGTCTTTCCGGATCCAGGGGGACCCAAAAGCAAAGTCATCCTGCAAACTTCATCAAAACTCAAGTTTCTGCAAAAAGATAAAACAAAAATCCACATTCCAATCCAAAGACTGTCATCTTTACCTAGAAGGTTTGAGGATCCCACTAAAATCATGAAGAATTGACACTTATTGCTTTTGACTTAGGAAAAATACGAATATAGTTTAAGAACCCCTTTTACCAATAAGAAACAGAAACACATATTATTAGCCTACTAATCAAAGCACCTAACAGAGCAATACAAGCAACAATTCCAATTCTCAGCTGGTGAATCAAACCTGTACTCC
The DNA here is from genome assembly GCA_039654745.1 of Houttuynia cordata. Lineage (NCBI taxonomy): Eukaryota > Viridiplantae > Streptophyta > Magnoliopsida > Piperales > Saururaceae > Houttuynia > Houttuynia cordata. The sequence continues at coordinate 16,921,062 of CM077510.1, forward strand.
TAAAAATTAAAAAAGGTACCTCAAAAATATTGAAGGTGAAGTTGGGGATTGTGGGTAAAGCTCTACCACCAACATGCATTTCAGCTTCCACATTCAAATGCTTGAACCGGACCTCAATCGTCGGATTCTCAATCCCCACTTTGCACAATCCACACAACAACACCCAAATAACAAAACCATCATCATATTAATCCAAACAATATCAAATCTTTAAATTTAAAGACCAGAAATTGCCATCTAGAGCACCCTCCAAAAGAGCATGCCGTTATATCAACCTCAATTTTTGTTTTGACCAAAAATTGCTCTTTTTTCGGTCTAAATTGCATTCCAATCTTAAATTTGTGAACCACAAAACAACAATTTTGTTCGATGAAATCGAATAAAAAATGATGACAACATAGTGAAGAAAAAATGCAGAAGAAATAGAGAAATCACTAACTTCGTATAGTGGAATGAGAAGGAATTCCTAACTAGAAGAATTTTGGCTGTCAGATTCCATATTTTACATCAACCGATTCAGATTTGCCCAGAATTGAGGAATCCATCATCAAGGCGTCACCGTAAAGGAGAGCTCACGGAGGACATCGCAGCAGCCGACGAGGGAGGTGAAGCCAAGGAGGGGCCGTGTGGAGAGGTGATCTATACATGAAATATGCATTTTATAATCTCCTAAGTTTATGATTATGCTAGTGTTTGATTAGAATAACTACTACTTTAATATAGTTTTTGGTTTTTTGTAGGAAACAAGAGTAATACACAGAAATGAAGAGAAAAGTAACTCGAATGGTTAAATTATCATAACTTTGTCTACAAATATCGGATTGGATTGATTCAAGCTTCATGTTAAAGTTCAAGAAGTCAGCTTTCCAACGCCACCAACCATGCACAATTCGGAGTTCGGGGCACAAAGTTATAGCCATTTGAAGTTCATGAACAGTAACTACGATCGATCGGAAATCACTGCGATCGATCGCCAGAGCCGCAAAAGCACTGAATTGAAGGACACGATCGATCGGCATAAAAACGATCGATCGTATCTACTGGAATTTTTGATCCACGTAAGACAGTAACTATGATCGATCGGTATCATACGGCGTCGATCGCCAAAGCGATCGATCGGAGGAAAATAACGAAGGAATTACGATCGATCGTATAGCGAACGATCGTCAATACGTACGATCGATTGCCGTCTGCGGCAAACCGAAATAAGACCTATTTCGACTTGGATTTGGAAGGGAATTTCGTGGTTTCTCTTCACTATTATAAATAGGCCTTATGGGAGAACGTATTGGGGATTCAACCTTGGAGAACCAGAGCTTTATCGGAGGCTAGAGAGGAGCAAGAGAAGGAGTCTTTTGGAGCAAAGAAGAAGAAGGATTCTTGACGATGGATCTACTTAAACAGGCTTTTTTTCTCTCTCTTTCTATGTGTAACTAAACTTTTATTCAAGGCTTGATGAAGCCCTAGATGTGTATTGCTACTCTTGATAGTTTAATTTTATAAAGTTGATTATGATTTATGCTTAATGCGATTTCATGAGTTCTTTTGAGTGCTTGACCATAGACTTGATTGATATGCATGAAATTAGATCTTTTCAATTCCTGCGTTTAGCTAAAAGTAGGCTGGTGTTAATTCTATGCCCAACCAAGGATAGGATCATTAGCCCAAATGATAATTCTATGCCCGACTAAGGATAGAATTATCTACATTAATTTTTAGTGGATGAACTTTCGTGTCCGACCAAGAACGTGAGTGAATTCATTGTGATTTGTGTGTCTGTCCATGAACACAAATTACCATATCATGTCAATTTGAGCGTAATAATAATTGAGAATAGTAATTGCATGTCTAGTGGTAGATTCTCTGCCTTGATATTTCTCCATATTGATTAAATCTCAGCTTAGTAGTTAAAGTTCATAGCTTTACTTAGATTAAACAAAAACTGCAACTTTCTTCTCTTGAATTTGGTAAAAGATTAATCCATCCCTGAGGTTCGACAACCCTTTAATACTCACCGTAGTACAATTGCCTTGTGCACTTGCAAGGGTTTTAATTTTAAACGATCAAGTTTTTGGCGCCGTTGCCGGGGACGGGCTCAATAGCTTACCAGATTCTTAGCATAATTAGTGTTAGAGTAGTTTAGTGAGTCTTAACTTAGATTATTTATCAGTAGCTTAATTTGTGCTTTTCTTTCTTTTTTACAAGGTTAAGAGAAGACGTGGAATTCTCGGCAACGTGGAAGGGCCACCCCTTCCCCCAGTTTGCATTCTCTTATCCTTCTCTTTTTAGATTAATTTGTGTGCTTGGTGTTTTTCTTTTCTTTCTGTGACTGCATGTTGTGCTAGTTGTGGCTATTAGGACTGCTAGTTGTCGATATCTAGGACTGATGTTTGTTAGTTGTGGCTATCTAGGGTTGTTTATCTTATTTGTGGATGTGTGATATTGTGGTTCGTTTGATGAATGCATGGTGAAGAAATGTCTTCACCTTTCTATGGATTTAGCCATGAGAACCCATATAGGAGCTTTAATGATTATTGTTCTTCACACACACCTAATCCCCCTCCCTATGAAGTGCCCTACCACCCACGACCCTTATATGCTGATACTTACAACCGTGGGTGCGATAATCACTCTAATTTTGGGAGTGGCACATCTTCCCTACAATACACAACTCATCATATGTCGGAACCATGTGCCCTCTGTTGAAGTCCCATTCACACCCCAGTGGAGTGCCCTTTGGCCCATGAGTACCCTGATTTTATAAGAAAATATGTGAATGAGGGCCAAAGTTTTCATAGGTGGGAGGATCATCCTAACAACCCTTGGGAGCAACCCAACCCTGGGCCCACTCTTCATCAGGCCCCTAGACAAGATTTCCCAAGCCCACACCTGCCTTACCAACCTGCCACTACTCCTCAGTTTGACCAACCCACTAGACAATCTACCCTAGAAAACCAAATGAGCCAACTGTTAGCCCTTGTAGCTAAGATGGTAGCCGAGATAAAAACTGAGATTAAAACTGGATGTGAGGAGATGAGAGTTGAAATACGGACCCATGCCCAGATTGTCCATTCTCACACACAAGCTCTTGCCAACATTGAAATACAAGTAGAACATCTAACACAGGCCATGAATATAAACAAAGAATGCGTTTTACCTGTCAAGCCCCAATATCCGAAGGGCTAATTTTCTGACGAAGGGATCTGTTCTTCCCCTGACTATGATGTTACATCCCTTTAGAATGCCCAAAGGTTTGACAATGAGCTTGAATGGGTTTTACATAATGATCAAGAGGGTGTAGAAATTAAAGAAGAAGTGAGTGTGTTGATCGAACCAAATTTTCAACCTTCTTCTATATCTGAGGAGTTGCAGTCTACAACACTATTAACAGAACCTTCTATTCCTGAAGCACCATTCATATCTTGTTTAGATCAATCTAACTCTTTGTTTAATGAACATAACTTAGACTGTTTCACAGATAGTTTAGTTGATTCACTAATTGATGAAGCTTTCCCAATTGGGTTACTAGAAGAGGTCCATAAGGCCAAAATGGTTGATGTGGGGGAGGAGGTTCCCTTTATATTAAAATTTTCTGATGACCTTCTTCCATGGACAATACAAGGACCCATACCTCCATTGTTTCCTCACCTACCATTCCATCCTTTTATTCCACGTTATGCTCCATACATAAGCCACAAGGATAGGAGTGTGTGGGGAAATCATTTAATTGATCCGGACTAACTTCTTGATGATCTAAACCCTGCAAACGACCGTGGCTATGTCTGGCTGAAGACGTTAAACTTAGCGCTTGGTGGGAGGCAACCCACGTATTCAGGTGTATTCTCTCCTTTTCTTATTTTCTTTGTTATATGATCATTGTTATTATTTTATTTTATTTTTTCACATTGAGGACAATGTTCATAATAGGTTTGGGGGAGAGAATATTACTTTCATGAAAATAAAAATTAAAAATAAAAACAAAAACAAAAAAATACAAAAAAGAAAAATCATAAAAATTTGATTAGTTTTTAAGTTGTTTGTTAGTAGTTTTTCATAGGTTTTGATAGTTTATCCCGTAATAATGCATGTTACAATTCTTAGGAGATTAATTTGCATTGGAAGTGTGAGTAAGTATACTGGAGGATAGATACACTTAACTGAGCATATCTTTCTATTACAGTCCTCTTGGAATAAGTGCTTGAACTAAGAAAATTCACTCACACACACTAGTACATAAAGTAATACCATCTAGAGATTTGTTGAATACTAATCTATAGTGGGATGTCTTTAGTCATAGTCATTGGATGATGTGTAGTTATCTGTTGAGCTTAAAAGATCATGATAGACCATTTACTTGGCTATGGCAAGGGATTGGAACCGGAAATAGGTTGAGAGTATAATACAGCCTGGATAAAATAAAGATGTGCTTGAAAAATATATGTGCTGAAAATAAAAATGCGAAAAAATGAAAACAAAATGAAAGAAAGGGGCTGCTTGACTTTATAGGATTAACTTAGGCTGATGCTCGGGCCCGAAGCGGTCTCTTAAAACCTAATGCCCTAAGCCAAATTGGCTGGGAGTCATTGGCCTGAGTCATTGCTAAACCTAAGCATCTTGAAGTCAGGCCTTACACAGTCCTAGCGAAAAAAAAAGTCTATGGTGTATTATCCTCTCAAATCTAGAATGTTGGACCCGAAGGAGGCGCGCAGATCTATTCTATCATGAACCTAAAGATTACGATGACTATGTAGATTCTGATGTTCTTTGGTTAATGGGTAACACTGGATCTGTATAAAACAGAAATTTAGAATGTATTGCTACAATGTTCTACACTTTCTATTATTTATGTTATCATGCTATATTATATTGAGCAGAAATTTCCAAGATGAAAGTATGGAATAAAACCACTTACTTGAGGGCTTCTATATTCCTGTTGATTATGAACCAAGTACATGTGGTTGATTTTCTTAAGCATTGTAGTATGTATTTGTCGGGATAATAGGTTGTTTGTTTTGCAATGTTTTAATTTTTGCTTTGTTTTTGCACTTAGGTTAATTAGTTTCATAAATACATGTTTGTGGGTAGCTGATAAGCATAAAATATACATATTTATATGCCTTATTTACCTATATGCTAGTGTAGTTTTTATGATAAAATATGAATAAAATGGGTTATTTGTGATTAGGGTAGTAATTAGGGGATTAATAATTAAATTACTCTAATTAATTATTTTAGATGCATTATTGGATTTAATGAATCATATTTTGATTATGCGTCTAATTTTAGTTTGGTTATGATTTTTGTAGGTTTAAAATTACGAATTGCAGATTAGTAGCAGACGTGCGCATTAGACATGTTTCGAAATGCCAAAGCGACCCAAGAGTTGATATGACGCGTATTGGAAAATCTGAACCGTTGATAAGCTACTTAAAAGAAGACGGGCACGAATTTAAAGTACGGATGTGCAGATTCGATTTGGCGGTTGAGATCGTTACGACGGGTTTTATTAAAGAAAAAGAAAAAAAAAGGAAAAAGGATGAAAACCGGTTGATTTGGGCCGGTTCAGAAAATAAAAATAAAAAAAGAAAATCAACCCGAGCCGTCGGCTCGGGTGTTCCAGACGAGAAGGAAACAGAGCGCTCGAGCATCTGCTCGAGCGCCAGTGTGACAGAAGGCGGGCCGGCAAGGTGAGGTTCACGCCGGCGATGACTTTCACGGCGACGATCGGGGCTGGGCGGCGCTCGTGAAGGGAAGAACAGCAGGGTGATCGACATGGCCATGGCGGAACACAGAGGAGCGCGGCGGCGAGATTCACAGCAGAACAGAGACGGCGATGCCGACGGTTCTGGGTTCCGGCAAAGGGGTGATCGACAGAGGCGGCCATTGGACGACGGAGTTCGAGCTGATGGTGGCAGAGCGGCAATCGTGTTGGAATCGGAATGGAAACTGAAACGGAAAAACAGAACAGTTGTGTAAATTTGGGACTCTGTTAAAAACAGAATCGTGTTTGATTCGTGATGGATTTGGGCTTATCCAAATCTGAAATTGACGCGAAGAGGATTCTATCTCGAAATCTATAAATACCAAGGCGATTCCGGAGGATTTTTAAACAGATTTTTGAGACGAGGAGGGAGGATTTTTGACGGTTCGGGACGCTCCGTTTTGAAGAAAATAGAGCTGTTGCGGCGGTGTTTGGGTTGTGATCTCGTCGGAAATTGGCCGGAAATTGAAGAGGAGTAAGAGGAATCGAAGGGAGAGAGAAGGAGAAGAAGAAAGCTTGGATTTTGAACGGTTTTTGCATCTGCTACAGTGAGCGCGAATTTGATACACTAACTGTCAATTGGGAGAAGACGGTGAACAGTAACTGCTACAGTGATTTGCTACATTGATCTGCAACAGTGATTTTTTCGATGCAATTTCTTCTAAATTTGATTTTTCTCATGAATATGAATAGCTAAATCTTTTGTCAAAGCTAAAGGTGATATTATTTAGTTGATATTTCTTCGTCTATGAAGAAGTTTTTAATGCTTATTTGATTGAATTCGATGTTTTGGAAATAGTCATAATCTATACAATTATTTGATCTGTCGTTAACGTAAGGTACGGCGAATGCTTATAATTCCCTGTGATTAGTAGACTATGTTTATTAATGATAAGTTTTCGATCGATATTTTTATGTTAATGGATATGAAGAACGTGAATGAAATATCTTCCGATTAGGTCAAATCATTATTTGAATCTAATTGCGTAATTAAATAGACGTAGAATATTAATTAAATAATTAATCCTTGAAGCTTTGATATCTCTCATCGATTATCTTTCCTATCTTTAATTAGTTTTAATTGAATTTTTAATCGTCATTTTAGTAGTTAATTAAGTTACAATCTCTCTACAAGATTTTCAGAAAAGAATTTTATTTTGCTAAGCTAAGTAGTTTTAAATTAGTTAGGAATAATTCTACATCATTCCCTGTGGTTCGACCTCGGACTTACCGAGTATATATTACAATTTGTCAACCTATTTTGGGGTTAGACCAAATTTTGGCGCCGTTGCCGGGGAGTGAAGTTTAGGATCAATTTTCTAATTAGTTTCTTTCTTTCTAGCATAGTTTAGTCAATTTTAATTATTCTTAGTTTAATTTACCTGCTTCTTTTGTAGGACATCTGGAGTATTCTGAGGCTATCTGGAACAAAAAGCTTTTCATTGGATTTTTCTTCAAAATTTGGTAACTTCGTTCCATATCTCTCTTTGAAATTTCTGTTGCCTGTGCATGCACTCGTGGAGTAGAGATACCAGTGGAAGATTGGTTAGAGATAATTCTGCTATTTTGATTGGGAATCCTTTGTTTGAATTTTCTATCCCATCACACACACCACACAATATGGCTGATCAGGGTAGTAACCCTGATATTAATGAAAATGCGAATGAACATGATGCACCAATGCGGCCCTTGCGTGAGTACCTGCTACCTGCACGCACTAGTACACCCTCGTGTATTATATTGCCTCTTCAGGCACATCACTTCACTTTCAAGGCTGGAATGATAAACTTACTTCCCAAATTCCATGGTTTAGATTCTGAAAACCCTTATTTGCATTTAAAGGAATTTGAGGAAGTGTGTGCAACATTCGAGCAGGCTTGTAGTGAAGACATTATCAGGCTAAAATTGTTTCCGTTTTCCTTGAAGGATAAAGCTAAGACTTGGCTGAATTCTCTTAAGCCTAGATCTGTAGGAACTTGGAAAGAATTACAGACTGAATTCCTTAAAAAGTTTTTCCCAGTTCATAGGACAAATGCTCTGAAAAGACAAATAACAAATTTTGCTCAAAAACAAAATGAATCATTTTATCAATGTTGGGAGCGATATAAAGATTTGTTAAATTCTTGTCCACATCATGGATATGAGAAGTGGCGCACCATCAGTTTCTTCTATGATGGGATGACGCCTTCAATGAAACAATTTGTGCAAACAATGTGTAATGGGGAATTCTTTGATAAAGACCCTAATGAAGCCCTTGATTTTCTAGATCAAATAGCTGAAGACTCAGATTCTTGGGATCCCACCGATCCCTCTGATGTTTCTAATAAGCCGAAGTCTTCAACTACTAGTGGGGGTCTGCATCATCTTAGGGAGGAGGATAATTTGAGTGCGAGGCTAGCCTCTTTGGCTAGGAAGGTGGGGGCCATGGAATTAGGGAAAGTTAATGCTGTTAAGTCTGTTGCTACAGAAGAGGTCTGTGGAATTTGTGATGTCATGGGACACCCTACTAATGAGTGCCCTACCATTCCTGCTTTTAAGGAGGTGTTACATGACCAAGCAAATTCCATGACCCCTTTCAAAAGACAATCTCCTTATGGAGACACCTACAATCCAGGATGGAGGAATCACCCCAACTTTAGTTGGAGGAATGATAGTGCTGCACAAACACAACCTCCTCAGGCATCTTCCAATTATACTCCATATGTTCCACCTCACAGGAAGACGCTTGAGGAGACACTGCAAACTTTTATGCAAGGGCAAGCTACCATTAATCAACAAACCTCACAGGCCATTAATGATATAAAGAGCTCTCTCACTAAATTGACATCTTCTCTTGCTATTCAAGAGAAAGGTAGGTTTCCTGCTCAATCCCAACCCAACCCACAGGGGCAAGGTCACATGATGGACACAAAACCTTCTGATTCACAATTGGAACATGCTAAGTCTATTACCACTCTTCGTAGTGGAAAAGAAATTGACAAAACAATTCCACTTAAGGCCCAAAAATCTTCTGAGAATGATGAATCAAAACATGATAATGAGGAAATTGATAAGTCTGGGTCAAGTGAAGATGTGAGATGTCCTATTCCAGCTCCATTTCCACAGAGGTTGAAACCACCTCAAAAGTTGAACCAAAATGCTGAAATTTTTGAACTTTTTAAGCAGGTGAAAATAAACATTCCCTTGTTAGATGCAATCAAACAGGTACCTTCTTATGCTAAGTTCTTGAAAGATTTGTGTACTATTAAGCGTAAGTTGAATGTGCAGAAAAAAGCATTTTTAACTGAACATGTAAGTTCTATAATTCAACACAAAAGCCCGCCCAAATATAAGGATCCCGGATGTCCAACTATTTCATGTGTGATTGGGAACTTTAGGGTAGACCAAGCCTTGCTTGATCTTGGGGCTAGTGTTAATCTTTTGCCTTATTCAGTGTACACTCAGCTAGGTCTTGGGGAACTTAAACCCACCACCATTACTCTCCAACTTGCTGATCGTTCTGTTAAAATTCCAAGGGGAGTGGTGGAAGATGTGCTTGTTCAAGTAGATAAATTTTACTTTCCTGTCGATTTTATTGTTTTGGACACACATCCTGTTATAAACGCAAGTGCAAATATTCCTGTCATATTAGGTCGCCCATTTCTTGCTACTTCAAATGCTTTGATTAATTGTAGGAATGGTGTGATGAAACTTTCATTTGGTAATATGACTTTGGAATTGAACATATTCAATGTCTGCAAACAACCAGGGGATGATACTGATGTTCAAGAGATGAATTGGGTTGATACCGTTGTTAGAGATCAATTTCATGTTTCATATTTTTCTGATCCTTTAGAATCTTGTTTAGTTAATTCTTTATATGATGAATCTAAAGTGAATTTTGAAGAGGCTGAGATTTGTTCTTTGCTGAATTCTCTGCAGGTATTGCAAATGAATGGATGGAAACCCAAGTTTGAGGAGCTACCATTGAGAGATAAATTGCCTACACCATCAAGCATTCAAGCACCCAAATTGGAGTTGAAAAAGTTACCAATTGAGCTCAAATATGCATTTCTGGGTGATGGTGAAACTCTTCCAGTGGTAATATCGTCTCATCTTAATCTTATCGAAGACGGTAAGTTGCTTGATATTTTGAGAAAGCATAAAGGTGCAATAGGATGGACAATTGCTGATTTAAAAGGAATAAGCCCTTTGATATGCACTCATCGGATTTATTTAGAGGACAATGCTAAACCGTCAAGGGAGATGCAACGTAGGTTAAATCCAAACATGAAAGAGGCGGTTAGATCTGAAGTGCTTAAGCTCTTGGATGCGGAAATCATCTACCCAATTTCTGATAGCAAGTGGGTTAGTCCTACACAAGTTGTGCCAAAGAAATCTGGTGTAACAGTTGTCAAGAATGATAATAATGAGTTAATACCCACTAGAGTTACATCTGGCTGGAGAATGTGCATTGATTACAGGAAGTTGAACTTAGTCACAAGGAAAGACCATTTCCCATTGCCGTTTCTAGATCAGGTTTTGGAGAGAGTAGCTGGCCACACATATTACTGTTTCTTAGATGGCTACTCCGGTTACAACCAAATTGAAATTGCATTAGAAGACCAGGAGAAAACTACATTCACATGTCCCTTTGACACATTTGCTTATAGGAGAATGCCTTTTGGTTTATGCAATGCACCTGCAACATTTCAACGATGCATGCTGAGTATTTTTAGTGATATGGTTGAACGCTATCTTGAAGTGTTTATGGATGACTTTTCTGTATTTGGTGATTCATTTGATGACTGTTTATCTAATTTGCAGAAAGTTTTGAGCAGGTGTGAAGAGAAGAACCTTGTGCTTAATTGGGAAAAATGTCATTTCATGGTCTCTAAAGGAATTGTTCTGGGTCATATTGTTTCCTCGAAGGGAATTGAAGTTGATAAGTCAAAAATTGATTTAATTACTCATTTGCCTACACCCAAGACTGTTAAAGATATTAGATCATTTTTGGGTCATGCAGGGTTCTACAGGAGATTCATCAAAGATTTTAGTTCTATTTCTAGACCATTATGCAATCTCCTATCTAAAGATACTGTTTTTGAATGGAATGCTGATTGCGAAAAATCTTTTGCTAAACTGAAGGGAATGCTTACTTCAGCCCCTATTATGCAACCCCCAGATTGGACTTTACCATTTGAGATAATGTGTGATGCTAGTGACTTTGCTCTGGGGGCTGTTTTGGGTCAAAGGAAGGATAAAAAGCCTTATGTTATTTACTATGCAAGTAAGACCTTAGACAATGCTCAGATGAATTACTCAACAACAGAAAAGGAATTACTTGCTATAGTATTTGCTTTGGATAAATTTAGGGCTTACTTGACAGGATATCCTATTGTTATCTTTACGGATCATGCTGCTTTGAAATATCTTCTATCAAAGAAAGATGCAAAACCTAGATTGATTCGCTGGATACTCCTACTGCAAGAATTTGATATTACAATTAAAGATAAGAAAGGAGTTGAAAATGTGGTGGCCGATCATTTATCTAGGCTGACTGTGGATGATTCCAATGAGGCTGCTCCAATTAAAGACACCTTCCCAGATGAACAACTTTTTATTGTTTCTGATTTACCATGGTTTGCTGATATTGTTAATTTTCTTGTCACAGGTCAAACTCCTTCTCATTGGACAACACAAGACAAGAAGAAATTCATGGTGGAGGTAAGAAATTTCTTTTGGGATGATCCATATCTTTTCAAATATTGTCCGGATCAGATTATTAGGAGATGTGTACCAAATGATGAAATTCACAGTGTCATTTCCTTCTGCCATTCAGAAGCATGTGGTGGTCATTTTTCTGCTAGAAAAACTGCTGCTAAAATTTTACAATGTGGATTTTATTGGCCTACCCTATTTAAAGATACTCATGATTATTGTCGTACTTGTGGACGTTGTCAACAGCTTGGTGGAATAACCCGTAGGAATATGATGCCTTTAAACCCCATTTTAGTGATTGAAATATTTGATTGTTGGGGTATTGATTTTATGGGTCCATTTCCACCTTCTTTTGGCTATCTGTACATCTTAGTGGCTGTTGACTATGTTTCCAAGTGGGTAGAGGCCATCCCTTGTAGAAATAATGACCATAAAACTGTTATACGCTTTTTGAAGGAAAATGTTTTGTCAAGGTTTGGTATACCCCGTGCAATCATAAGTGATGGGGGTTCTCATTTCTGCAATAAACCTTTTGAGGCATTAATGAAGAAATATGGAATTACTCATAAGGTGGCTACCCCTTATCACCCACAAACGAGTGGGCAAGCTGAACTTGCCAACAGAGAGATTAAACACATTTTAGAGAAAACGGTTAACCCAAATCGCAAAGATTGGTCTCTGCGGTTAACAGATGCACTGTGGGCATACCGTACAGCATTTAAATCTCCTATTGGTATGTCTCCTTTTAGACTTGTTTATGGAAAAGCTAGCCACTTGCCTGTGGAGTTGGAGCACAAGGCATATTGGGCTATAAAAATGTTTAATTTTAATTTGGATGATGCCAGTTCTGTGCGTAAGCTTCAACTAAATGAATTGGACGAAATAAGGAATGATGCATATATGAATTCAAAAATTTACAAAGAACGAATGAAGGTTTTGCATGATCAACACATTCATCGAAAAACTTTTGAACCTTCACAAAAAGTTCTTTTGTATAACTCTCGATTGCATTTATTTCCTGGCAAGCTCCGTTCTAGATGGACTGGTCCATTTATTGTTAAAACTGTTTATCCTCATGGAGCTGTTGAAATTGAAAATCCATTGAATGGCAATGTATTTAAAGTAAATGGTCAAAGACTTAAGCCATTTTTGGAATTGATTCCATTAGAAGTGGAGAGTATTCCTCTGTCTGATCCCACTTACCATGATTGAATACTCTTACACTCAGTCTGGCTGAAGACAAGAAACTTAGTGCTCCTGGGAGGCAGCCCAGCTTTTTAATTTGTTTTAGGTTATTTATTTAGTTAGATGATGTTTTTCTGGTTGGATATTGTGATTGGTCTCATCTTCTTATTTGTTGATGCTTTTCACTCGCATGGGATTTTAGCAATTTACAGTTCTCCAGGTAACATCTATCCTTTATTTATTTATTTATTTTATCCTTCATTTCATTCTTAACATTGAGGACAATGTTTAGTTTAGGTTTGGGGGTATATAGGAATAACATTGTTTATTTTCAATTAAAATTTTTTTTAATGCTTAAATAAAAATAAAAAAATAAAAAAAATAAAAAAAATGAAAATAAATGAAAATAAAAACGATTTTTTTTTTGATTAGTTTTAGGTTGCTTGTTAGTATTTTTTTTTATAGGTTTTGATAGTTTATCCCTTTTTGATGTATACTTCAATTTTTAAGAGATTAATTTACATTGGAAGTGTGAGTAAGTATACTGGAGGATAGAAACACTTAACTGAGCATATCTTTCTGTTACAGTCCTCTTGGATCATGTGCTTGAGCTAATAAAACTCACTCACACACACTAGTACATAAAGTAATACCCTCTAGAGATTTGTTGAATACTAATCTTCAGTGGGATGTCTTTAGTCATCGTCATTGGATGATATGTGGTTATTGTTGAGCTTAAAAGATCATGATAGACTATTTACTTGGCTATGGCAAGGGCTTGGAACCGGAAATAGGTTGAGAGTATAATACAACCTGGACATGAAAAGATGTGCTGAAATATATGTGCTGAAAATGAAAATGTGAAAAAATGAAAACAAAATGAAAGAAAAGGGGCTGCTTGACTTTATAGGATTAACTTAGGCTGATGCTTGGGCCCGAAGCGGTATCTTAAAACCTAATGCCCTAAGCCAACTGTGCTGGGAGTCATTGGCCTGAGTCATTGTTAAACCTAAGCATCTTGAAGTTAGGCCTTACACAGTCCTGCTGAAAATGAAATAGAAAAAAAAAAGGAAAAAAAAGTCTATGGTGTATTATCCTCTCAAATCTAGAATGTTGGACCCGAAGGAGGCGCGCAGATTTGTGCTATCATGAACCTAAAGATTACGATGACTATGTTAATTCTGATGTTCTTTGGTTAATGGGTAACACTGGATATGTGTAAAACAGAAATTTAGGGTGTATTGCTACAATGTTCTACACTTTTACTATTATATTATCATTTCATATCATATTGAGCAGAAATTTCCAAGATGAAGGTGTAGAATAAAACCACTTACTTGAGGGCTTCTATATTCCAGTTGATTATAAATGCAAGTACATGTGGTTGATTTTCTTAAACATTGTGGTTTGCATTTGAAGGGATAATAGGATTGTTTGTTTTGAAGTGTTTATTTTGCTTTTACACTTAGATTAATAAGGTTAATTTCATAAGTACATGTTTGTGGGTAACATGGCTTGTTGCATATGCTCAATGCAATCGTGTTCCCTACGAAAGTGGTATTTATTTTCCTAGTTTAATTTACTTTAGTTTGTTTTGTGTGATTTTGTTTTGTTTGTTTTGCTCGGGGACTAGCAAAATAGAGGTTTGGGGGTATTTGATAAGCATAAAATATACATATTTATATGCCTTATTTACCTATATGCTAGTGTAGTTTTTATGATAAAATATGAATAAAATGGGTTATTTGTGATTAGGGTAGTAATTAGGGGATTAATAATTAAATTACTCTAATTAATTATTTTAGATGCATTATTGGATTTAATGAATCATATTTTGATTATGCGTCTAATTTTAGTTTGGTTATGATTTTTGTAGGTTTAAAATTACGAATTGCAGATTAGTAGCAGACGTGCGCATTAGACATGTTTCGAAATGCCAAAGCGACCCAAGAGTTGATATGACGCGTATTGGAAAATCTGAACCGTTGATAAGCTACTTAAAAGAAGACGGGCACGAATTTAAAGTACGGATGTGCAGATTCGATTTGGCGGTTGAGATCGTTACGACGGGTTTTATTAAAGAAAAAGAAAAAAAAGGAAAAAGGATGAAAACCGGTTGATTTGGGCCGGTTCAGAAAAAAATAATAAAAAAAGAAAATCAACCCGAGCCGTCGGCTCGGGTGTTCCAGACGAGAAGGAAACAGAGCGCTCGAGCATCTGCTCGAGCGCCAGTGTGACAGAAGGCGGGCCGGCAAGGTGAGGTTCACGCCGACGATGACTTTCACGGCGACGATCGGGGCTGGGCGGCGCTCGTGAAGGGAAGAACAGCAGGGTGATCGACATGGCCATGGCGGAACACAGAGGAGCGCGGCGGCGAGATTCACAGCAGAACAGAGACGGCGATGCCGACGGTTCTGGGTTCCGGCAAAGGGGTGATCGACAGAGGCGGCCATTGGACGACGGAGTTCGAGCTGATGGTGGCAGAGCGGCAATCGTGTTGGAATCGGAATGGAAACTGAAATGGAAAAACAGAACAGTTGTGTAAATTTGGGACTCTGTTAAAAACAGAATCGTGTTTGATTCGTGATGGATTTGGGCTTATCCAAATCTGAAATTGACGCGAAGAGGATTCTATCTCGAAATCTATAAATACCAAGGCGATTCCGAAGGATTTTTAAACAGATTTTTGAGACGAGGAGGGAGGATTTTTGACGGTTCGGGACGCTCTGTTTTGAAGAAAATAGAGCTGTTGCGGCGGTGTTTGGGTTGTGATCTCGTCGGAAATTGGCCGGAAATTGAAGAGGAGTAAGAGGAATCGAAGGGAGAGAGAAGGAGAAAGCTTGGATTTTGAACGGTTTTTGCATCTGCTACAGTGAGCGCGAATTTGATACACTAACTGTCAATTGGGAGAAGACGGTGAACAGTAACTGCTACAGTGATTTGCTACATTGATCTGCAACAGTGATTTTTTCGATGCAATTTCTTCTAAATTTGATTTTTCTCATGAATATGAATAGCTAAATCTTTTGTCAAAGCTAAAGGTGATATTATTTAGTTGATATTTCTTCGTCTATGAAGAAGTTTTTAATGCTTATTTGATTGAATTCGATGTTTTGGAAATAGTCATAATCTATACAATTATTTGATCTGTCGTTAACGTAAGGTACGGCGAATGCTTATAATTCCCTGTGATTAGTAGACTATGTTTATTAATGATAAGTTTTCGATCGATATTTTTATGTTAATGGATATGATGAACGTGAATGAAATATCTTCCGATTAGGTCAAATCATTATTTGAATCTAATTGCGTAATTAAATAGACGTAGAATATTAATTAAATAATTAATCCTTAAAGCTTTGATATCTCTCATCGATTATCTTTCCTATCTTTAATTAGTTTTAATTGAATTTTTAATCGTCATTTTAGTAGTTAATTAAGTTACAATCTCTCTACAAGATTTTCAGAAAAGAATTTTATTTTGCTAAGCTAAGTAGTTTTAAATTAGTTAGGAATAATTCTACATCATTCCCTGTGGTTCGACCTCGGACTTACCGAGTATATATTACAATTTGTCAACCTATTTTGGGGTTAGACCAGTAGCATGGCTGCAAACCCTCATGAGACAAAACTCGTCCTACTAGGGACACCTAGAGGTTTAATGGCTTGTTGCATACGCTCAATGCAATCGTGTTCCCTACGAAAGTGGTGTTTACTTTTATGCATTAGTTCTTTTAGTCAATTGTTTCATTTTAATTTTTTTTTGTTTTGCTAGGGTCTAGCAAAATCTAGGTTTGGGGGTGTGATCTATACATGAAATATGCATTTTATTATCTCCTAAGTTTATGATTATGCTAGTGTTTGATTAGAATAACTACTACTTTAATATAATTTTTGGTTTTTGTAGGAAACAAGAGTTATACACAGAAATGAAGAGAAAAGTAACTCGAATGGTTAAATTATCATAACTTCGTCTACAAATATCGGATTGAACTGATTAAGCTTCATGTTAAATTTCAAGAAGTCAGCTTTCCAACGCCACCAACCACGCGCAATTCGGAGTTCGGGGCACAAAGTTATAGCCATTTGAAGTTCATGAACAGTAACTACGATCGATCAGAAATCACTGCGATCGATCGCTAGAGCTGCAAAAGCACTGAATTGAAGGACACGATCGATCGGCATAAAAACGATCGATCGTATCTACTGGAATTTTTGATCCGCGCAAGACAGTAACTACGATCGATCGGTATCATACGGCGTCGATCGCCAAAGCGATCGATCGGAGGAAAATAACGAAGGAATTACGATCGATCATATAGCGAACGATCGTCAATACGTACGATCGATCGTCGTCTGCGGCAAACCGAAATAAGACGTATTTCGACTTAGATTTGGAAGGGAATTTCGTGGTTTCTCTTTACTATTATAAATAGGCCTTATGGGAGAACGTATTGGGGATTCAACCTTGGAGAACCAGAGCTTTATTGGAGGCTAGAGAGGAGCAAGAGAAGGAGTCTTTTGGAGCAAAGAAGAAGAAGGATTCATGACGATGGATCTACTTAAACAGACTTTTCTTTTCTCTCTTTCTATGTGTAACTAAACTTTTATTCAAGGCTTGATGAAGCCCTAGATGTGTATTGCTACTCTTGATAGTTTAATTTTATAAAGTTGATTATGATTTATGCTTAATGCGATTTCATGAGTTCTTTTGAGTGCTTGACCATAGACTTGATTGATATACATGAAATTAGATCTTTTCAATTCCTGCGCTTAGCTAAAAGTAGGCTGGTGTTAATTCTATGCCCGACCAAGGATAGGATCATTAGCCCAAATGATAATTCTATGCCGACCAAGGATAGGATTATCTACATTAATTTTTAGTGGATGAACTTTCGTGTCCGACCAAGAACGTGAGTGAATTCATTGTGATTTGTGTGTCTGACCATGAACACAAATTACCATATCATGTCAATTTGAGCGTAATAATAATTGAGAATAGTAATTGCATGTCTAGTGGTAGATTCTTTGCCTTGATATTTCTCCATATTGATTAAATCTCAGCTTAGTAGTTAAAGTTCATAGCTTTACTTAGATTAAACAAAAACTGCAACTTTCTTCTCTTGAATTTGGTAAAAGATTAATCCGTCCCTGAGGTTCGACAACCCTTTAATACTCACCGTAGTACAATTGCCTTGTGCACTTGGAAGGGTTTTATATTTAAAAGATCAAGAGGAAGGGAAAAAGAGGGACGAGATGGCAACCAAGCCAAAATTTCAATCGCCCGCCAAATATTTTACAAGCGGGGGTTGGGTTATGGTTAGAGTTAACCTAGGGTGGGTGACGGCCGTAGGATTAAATCCAATGGCTGTTATATAACTTGATCTCATATAGCTTGTATGAGAACGATCTCATTTAATTTTTGTCCATATATATAAGGGTTTATATGAGATCGTTCTCATATAAGGAGCATGAGGCCAATCTTTATAACCGTTGAATTTCGATCGGAGGATGGATATTAAATCATTGGGTAGGTGAGTGTGTCACATCAGGGAGTGGGTGAGATCATTATGGCTATTTGTAGCCGTTAGATCAAGATCCAAAGGCTACAATATAAAGTGGCCTCATATAAGCAATATGAGAGCGATCTCATTTAAACTTTTCCCTATATATATTCCTAAGATCCTATATCCATCCCTGTAATTTTTTGCATATTATTGTGCCTAAAAATGATAACCTTTGAGAAGTAGAAATCTTGAGTGCTAGGAAGCACGGATACTTCAAAATAGAAGTCTTACCCTTATCGTATCCATATCGTACATGTATCCTTGTTGGACACGGTTGCATGAACTATTGATATATACAAAATATAAATATTTTTATATGCCTTTCTACCTATATATTAGTCATAATTTTAGTTAAAATAAAGATAAATAATGATTATTAATGTTAAGTTAGCAATTAGGAGTTTAATAAATAAATACGTGTAATTTAGATGAATTAATTAAATTTAATAGATTTATATTTTATTATGCATCTAATTTAAGATTTAGTTTTATTTATGTAGGTTTTAAGCAAGGTTTTCAAAACTGGACCGGGCATCGAACCGGATTGATGGCTGGTCCGGTTGGACTGCGGTCAAACCGTGGTCAAACCGGACTGACCCGGTTTAGGTGTAAATAGGGATAAATATATAATAAATATAAATTTTATGTAATATTAACATAAAACCGCTGTAGTTCAAGTGGTTAAGTGCAGGGGGATCTCAGGTTCAAATCACTCCCCCCCCCGCACCCCTCTTACAAAAAATTTTTCAAAAAAAAAAAATCTGATAAAACCGGGTCAATCCGGTTTCGGTTACCCGGTTCGGGAAAACCGGCTGGTTCAGCCGACCGGTTCGAAATAAACTGGCCGGTTTAGAAAACCGGGGTAAACTGGATGAACCGGACCAGTTTTTCGGCCGGTTCCGGTTCTTCGCGGTCGGACCGGCAGGTCCGGTCCGGTTTTGAAAACCATGGTTTTAAGAGTTCCAGATGGAGATCGTCAAAAGTGAAGCACGTCAAATGGGTTATATGAAGAAATCGAAGATCAAACAGATGAGGTTGCTACAACGGGTTTTAACCCAAGCGAGAAAAAAAGAAAGAAAGAGAACCGGTTTAGCAGTTCAGTGGTTCGGTTCGGAAAAAAAAATATAAACCACCCAAGCTCGAGCTCGGGTGTTTAAGAGTCGAACAAAACAAAAGGATAGATAGGGGAAGATGATGGGCGAGACAATCGACTTGAGATCGATGGTCATGATGGCGGCGAGGGAACGACAACGACGGCGGAGAAGACGATGGCGGCCACTCAAGAGATGATGGGTTCCGGTGCGATCAAGAGAAACACAGAAGGAAAGCTCTCAATTTGGAAACTGCCAAATCGGGGAAGGTGGCGAGGTGTCAAGGAAAAATCAAGCTTCAGATCTGTCTCAGAATGGTAAGCTGCCAATTTCTATTTCGATTGCAGAAGGGAAGATGCTTGATTTGTGCTCGAATTGGGAAGATTGAATTTGAAGGGCAAACTGCTGATTTAGGAAGAACTGATTTCGGAAAGTCTGATTTGGGGAAAAAAGACTGTTTGCAGTCTCTATAAAAACAGAGCAGTTGGGAGGAAGAAAAGGGGGAACTGTCGAGAGAGAGAAAAAAGGTTGGTTGAAAGAAGAGGGGACTGAGTCCAGAGATTTCCGACAGAGAAGAGGAGGCGACTGATTTGAGATACAAGACAGGTCGGGATTGATTTTCTCGAGAGAGGAAGTTGATTTCGGCTAAGAAGTTCCGATCTAATTCCGAGAGGAACTGATCAGAATAGAGGAGAGCTGTTGTTCGTGTACTACTCTGTCGAGAGAGAACTGTTGCATAATAGAGTCGAGAGTCGAACAGAACTATTTGCAGATGTCGATGAACCATTCAAACCAAGTTGTTCCTTTTCCTTCTCTTTCTATGTCTAGCTAATTTTTTTTATCAAAGTTTAGATGAAGCCCTAAGCTTGTATTACTATTCTTAATTATTTTATTTAATTATAGTTGATATGATTTCTTTCATATGTGAGTGAATGTAATTTCATAATTTCTCCTAGCAAGACTTGTGTGAATTATTTATGAAATTTAATCTTAGAAGAATTTATGTGTCTAACTATGGAACATAATTATGTTAACTCTATGCCATAGTAAGGATAGTGTGAAGTGAATTAATTTTCATTGAATGAACTATTTGTATCCAACCAAGAGCATTTAGTGCATTCATTTGTAACTCGTGTGTCAAACCAAGAACACATAGTTCCCTTGTCATATGAATATGTGCGTTAATAATAATTAAGAGTAGTAATTACTTGTTTAGATAGCTTCGCAGCCTTGGTACCTTCATACATTAGATTTCTTGTTAAAGTTAATTTCTTTATTTATTACATATCTAATTCCTTTATTAGAATTAATTAAGCTTAATCTAGAACTAGGTTAAATTAAACCAAGTCCTTTGGGTTTGACCTCCTAGCCGCTAGTCTATAACTAGGCTCGTGCGATTTCAAGTAAAATAAGTAAAAAAAACATCACAATCAACTATTAAACAAATGCAACATTTATTATTGTAATTGAGCTTTTAATATAGAGTTCTTTCTACATTACCTGGCGCCTGACCCGGAATCCTTTTTTTTCTTCCATATGACCCGGAAAGTATCCAAAATACCAGGAAGAGGCATAAGCGCCCACACTCTGCGTTTTTCCATATTACCCGGAATCTGAGGAGCCTTTAGGCGGAGAAGACGGCAGAGCATGTCGGAGAAGTTCCGTCCGGCATCTCCGGCCATATCATCGCCGGCACCGGTGCCGTCAAACTCGGGAGAGGTCATCTTCGCGCCAAAAAGCGGGAAAATGAGCGGGAAAAACCGGGTATGCAAAAACAACTTCAATGGAGGCATCGTACATCAAAAAATGGTTCGTCGAAGTTCAAATACTACGATTTTTATAATGAAAGTTGGTTCCAGAGATGAAAGTTGAAAACTTACCGAGTTTTCAACTATTTACAATATCGTGTCTTCGACAACACGACTGTAACAATAGTCGTGTTGTATGCAACACGACTCATAGACGATGCTTTTCACTTATATACGGTTTTCAATATATCATGACTTCCGATTTGTTGAATTATTTCGATATTTTAATGGTGGTACTGATGGACAAGATACCTGTGTGCTTACACTACGATGAAGTTTTTACAAATTCTGATGCGTACGTGGGCGGGAAACGGAAGCTCATGCCTCTAAAAACACGAGTAAAGTACCTGGAACTATTGCAATAAGTGGAAGAAAGATTACCACTGAAGTCTGCAGATGGTACATTATCTGTGTCATATCGTGTTGATTCTAAATCTCATACATCCTTGAAGACGATAAAGACCTGGAGACAATGTTTCTCTTTCACAACAACAACCAAGGCACAAATGGACTACTCCACCTGTACTTGGAGTGGACTTGTACTGGCAATAGCATGGAGACTTCCACTCTCAACAAGGAAATGAATTCCAGTGCAAATAAGGAGGAGGAGAGGATACCAGAGACAGAAGTTAGGCCGGCCAGTAAAACACCGCTGGAGAGGTCGTCCAGCCCGGGCAATAAGACACCCGCATCAACAGTTGAAGGAGGAAGAGATGAAGATTATTCAGCTGAAGCTGCGAGATGAGACTTCTAAGGCACGGATACAAGCAAGCCGTGTACTATTATAGTCGACTATAATAGTACATGACTAAAAATTTGGTCGTGTCTTATACAACACGACTATATAGATAGTCATGTCATTTAGTACATGACTATATACGAAGTCGTGTTGCATAAGACACGACTTAACTACTTCCAGCCATGTTCTCAAGTCCATTCATACAAATTTTTTCACGCATATTGGGAGATGGGGAAGAAGGTGAAGATGAAGATGAAGACCAAGATGAAGCTTCCAATCCAGATGAAGAAGAATTATTCGATTAAGATGATTTACTGTGGTCTGTAGATGAGTGGGATGAGCCGCTAACACTACCAAATGTTCGCCAGGCAAATCCCACGGGAAGAGACCACTCATCGCCCGCTATAGAACTCCAACATGCAGCAATAGCATCGACTTCTAGAGTTCCCACGGCAGGAGACACATCTAAAGGGAAATCTGTCGCGTTGGAGCCGCAAGATTTAGAGGACGACGGTGACGGTGGTTGGGATTGGGGTACCTATTCACCACAGGCCGGCCCTTCAAAAAATTATGAGGAGGAGACGATGTTGACCGGCAGTTTGCAAGCAGATGACTATGAGGCACAACTTACCTTCGGGGCTAGATTCGAAAGCGTAAAGCAGTTCAAGATGGTTCTTACTGATTTCGCAATCAAGAGGAAATTCATGTTCAAAGCTGTGGACGAGAACAATGACACATTTGTAGCAAAGTGCAAGATTAGAGGGTGCACGTGGTACATACGGGCTTCGAATCTACTTGACGGAGTCACCGTGACAAGGAGGGAAGGAAGACATACATGCGACACGACTATATGTTCTAAAGATCATCTATTGGCCTCACACCTATGGATTGCACGGAAGTGTCATGGCCTCCAAAAGGATTCAAACTCTATAAAAATGGCTAATCTACAACAGTACATTGAGAAACATTGGGGCATAAAAGTAAACTATAAAAGCGCATGGAGGGCAAAAGAGGAATTGATTCAATTGATCGATGGTAACCCGGAAGGTGCATATCGGATTTTGCCGCATTACGGGAAGGAATTAGAGCGGTCTAATCCAGGTACACATATGGTGATGGAAAGATCATTTGATATACCTGAAATTGAAATTGAACATGTCGGATGCGACTTCAGACGTGTCTTTTGGATGTTCGACCGAGTCGCAAGAGCATTCCGAAGATCATTGAGGCCACTGCTCACTGTTGATGGAATATTCCTAAAAGGAAAGTACCCCGGAGTTTTATTAGTTGCAACAGCACTCGACAGGAACTAACAATTAATGTGCCTTGCATATGCAGTTGTTGAGAAAGAGATGATAAATACGTGGTACGTATGCAAAGAAGATTGTATGAGTAGTCATGTCTTCGAGTACATGACTACTCATATAGTCGTGTTGTTTCATACACGACTGTCTACAACCGATGTCTTCTTTCTTTAATATGCATTCACTCTGATTTCTGACTTGCAAGAAGTGGTTCCTCGGCTTACTAAAAGCCACCCTATTTATGGACTCCCAGGCCTCTCTGGATACAATTGTCTTAGATAGACAGAAGGGACTTCTGAGAGCGGTTTCTGATGTATTTCTCGAGGCTCACCATGGGTTTTGCCTAAGGCATATGCTTCATCATTGGAATGATAAGTACCTGAAGAACCTGCTATTCCGAGCTGCAAAATGCTTCAGGAGACTGGACTTCGATGAAATCATGCAGAAGATGAAGGAACACAATGAGGAGGCCTGGAAATATGTTGAGAAGATAGATAAACGAAATTGGGTGAACGTGGAATATCCGGGTAAAAGATATGGCACTATCACTTCAAGCAGATCCGAAAGTGAAAATAATATGCTTTGGAAGGCTAGGTTTTAGCCAATAACTCGTTTGATCGAGTAAACCCGTGCGACCACAACCTCCCATTTCGAGAGACGTCGTATGGAAGCAGAAGGGCTAACGATACCATTAACAAAGTATGCAAAGAATCATATCAACGAATTGAGGAACAAGAGTGCTGGAACAGTCAGAGTGCAACCGCTATCATTTCGACAGTTTGAAGTGACATTTTTATACCATGTGGTATGAATTTTTATAACGTTAAAACCATCCTCCCAGAATAGTCGTGTCAGGGAGGACATGACTATGGATATAGTCGTGTCTCTTGACGACACAACTATTCAAATAATCGAGTATTGCACAACACGACTATTCAAACAGTCGTGTTGCCAAAGACACGACTATTGATACTCTCCTTGTGTGTTGTTGTGATCTTTTTTCCTCAGGATGTTGTTGACCTGACAAAGAGAACCTGCACATGTGGCTTCTTCTAGAGCATGGGACTTCCGTGCAAGCACACCATTGCATGTATCGATGAGATGAGCTTCGACCCAGTAGAATACTGTGAGAAGTGGTACTACGCAAGCCTGTATCACACCACGTACGAAGAAGTAGTTTTCCCTACTTTAGACAAGAGTCAGTGGGGAGATTACATGGTTTTATTCAAATGTGAACCACCCAGGCTTGAAGCTCCAAAGAAGGGGAAGCGACAGACAAAGAGAAGAGAGTCACAGCCTGACCAGCCAGAAAGGTCGAGGTGGAAATGTGGCAATTGTCGACAAGTTGGTCACAACCGTAAAAGGTGTTCTAACCCAATTGTTGCAAAAGAACCAAAGATGCGCAGAAATCAACGACTCCCGCAACAAGGCAATCTTACTAGTAACGAGTCAATGCAGAGACGACGCTCCGGCTTACCTAAGCCCCCACCATTCTTCACTTAGATTGTTGTGAAGTTTTTGTATAACAAATATTACCTTATACCGCAATGTATGCCTGTATAGAAAATATATTAGAAATGCAAAAAAATCTTTCGTGCATCATAGGTGTATCTCCATTATAGTAGTGAATCATGCATATAGTCGTGTTTTCTATGACAGGTAAATATAAAAAGAAGACACGACTATATATACAGTCGAATATTATAGTACACGACTAAATATATAGTCGCGTTTATGCAACACGATTATATATGTAGTCGTTTCGTTTAGTACGCAACTATATAAAGTCATGTTGTATGAGAGACGCCTGTATACGTAGTCGTCTGTTGAAGTCGTGTTGCATGAGAGACGACTATATGCGTAGTCGTGTTGCATGAAAAAAATGTATTCGAATTTATTGAAAGCCTACTGTATGTATATCAAAGAATCTTTGTACAATAAAAGAATGGTGGGTAGAATTCAATACATGCAAAAAATATGTACAAAGAAATTTAGTCTTCATCCGACATCCGCAGAAAACCCGCTATTGTGACTTGCTATTTTTTGTCTCTAGTTGAATCGTCGTCAAACTCGATGTCAATAACCCCGCGAATCATAGTTGCAGCAATGACTGGGCGCCACAAACGTGTAATTTTGGACTAACCAAACATGGATGGATTGACATTGGATGCTAAATGCGCGACGTACATCATGATGAAGATGCCACAATCTTTTGAGTTCTCTTGCCAAGGCGCTTTGGCGATCTGAGTCATCTTCCAGTCGAGCAAACCCATCCACCCCAGCTTGCTTGCCATCACCACGTTCATGAACTACGTGAATTTGTCAGCTGCTTTTCAGTGATGTGTGTACAACTGGGATCTGCCAGACAGCGGGTTGTAGAAGTGCCATACACAGTGCGGGAAGTGTACAAAGATGAGGCAAAAATGAGAGCCGGTGCGGATTGGGAAAAAGGCGTAGAACATATTCCTGTTCAAGCCATCGAGCATCCGCGCAAGCTTTTTTATCAATTTCGCATTATTACCTCCTTCTTTGTGTTCCTGCAAAGCCACAAGAGAGTCAAAAAATGATGCTGGGAACATAAACTTATTGCTACTGATGCAGGGAACACTTACACTGTCGAATATCTCTTTAAATGTGTGGCATCCAAAAAAACACCACGGATACTTCATCCGCTCTCTCTCATTGCACTACCGCAAGAGACTCAAAAACTCATCTATAACCTATAGAAAGCAGCTATAGGAGTCAGGACAATCGAAGTAATGCAATATACGACTTTAATAATAGTCGTGTCTCCTGAAGACACAACTATGCGTAAAGTCGTGTCTTCGAATACACGACTTTACGACTATGTAATATATACTTACATTGGTGTTTATTTCTCTGGTTTGCAGGATGGATACGTAGTCGTCATCCAATAGCGTTGGGATTGGATAAGCCTTCCACGGATTGGTGATCCATCCATCTATTGCCACTCTATCCCGCTCTAACAAAACCCCCATGTCGAAGCAGAACTCCAAACCGACATAGTTTTCTGGGAGTGCAATTGTAGCTTTAGCCTTTTGAAGGGTTTGGAGGAGATCAACGTCAACAGGCTGGGATGAGGTTAAGCCTGTGGCATCATTCGCCTCCTCGTTGTCCTTTACCTCCTCCTCTTCCTTCATCTCCTCCTTCGCCGCCTCCTTGGCCTCCTCCTCGACCTTCACCTCCTCCTCCTCCTTGGCCTCCTCACCGTCCTTCACTTCCTCCTCCTCCTTCACCTCCCCCTTGGCCATTTGGATATCCGACTGCTGTAAGGTTGAGATCACCTCATTGATGATAAAGGTCGTTTGTCGATCAGATACGGTATCTTCAGAGTCGGCTTTCAGCTCTTCCGCCAAATTCTTCCTCACCTCCTCCTCCACCATTCTCCTTATATGGTCATGTTCCCTAATCCTATGCAATTCCCTTGCGGAGACAGTCTTCATTCTCTTCCTTACCACTACACCATGGGGGAATAAGTCCCGTCCGTACGTCGGATGGGACCTGACTTCTGCAGGCTCCATATGTTCGTCGAATTCTGGTTAGAGCTTCTTCAAAAACAACTTCGCGGATGATCTCTTTGTACCCCGTTCAATCTTCCCTTCCACATCTGCGCGCTTGGTGGGAGCTAAAATGACATGTTCAATATTAGCTAGTCGTGTAGAATGCAACACGAAAACTTACATAGTCGTGTAGAATGCAACACAAAAAATTAGCTAGTTGTGTACCCTCTGGCACGAGAAAATAAATAATCGTCTACAACTTACCTTTCATTTCAATGAATCGAGATGTGACTTCCTTGCCAGCTCCTTTGTCCGCATACCCATCGGAGTTTTCTTCATATGCTCCTTGTGATCGGGCCGCTTCTTTGGCTCCTCAATGTGATGAACCGATGACTTCTTCATCCTCTCCTTCTGCTATGATTCCTTGGACTCCTTCTTCGGCTCTTCAGTCTTCTCCTCTGTGGGATGCTCAAAGGTCTGACCATCTAACAACGTTGACATTGTGGCGGCCTTAGCCTTGATAGAGTGAAGAACCTCTCGTAGAAGTCCGACACTCCTTCCCATCTCCTCATACGAAGACAAAGCGATCTCAATTATTGATTGTATGCCCTGAAGCGAACCCTCCAATTGCCCCAGGGCAGTAGACTGAGTTGCTGTCCTTGAGGAAGAGGGGGTAGGTCATTTTGAAGTCCTCATCATTTTTGGCCTCTCCGTCTTATGTCGTCTCGGAGGAGGGGCCATTGAGGGAGGCGAAGGAATGAGAGATGCCTCTTCGGCCATGGGGATGATGATATCGACGACTTCTTCCCATACCTCCAGATTATTGATCTATACATGAAATATGTATTTTATTATCTCCTAAACTTATATTTATGCTAGTGTTTGATTAGAATTAGTGTTATTTTAATATAGTTTTTGGTTTTTGTAGGTAACAAAAGCAAGATGCAGAATTGCGGTGAAGCGTGACTCTAATGGTTAACCTTAATTATTTTGATTGCATATCTCTGATGGGACTGATTTAAGCTTCATGTTAAAGTTCACGAAGTCAGCTTTCCAATGCCACTGACCGTTCGTAATTCGGAGTTCTGAGCAAAAAGTTATGATCATTGGAAATATAGCACACGAAAGGGACATTACTAAAAAGAAGAACCGTCAAGATTAGATTGGATGGATGAGATCGATACAACGGGTTTTCGTTTAATAAAGAAAAAAAGAATAAAACTGAACTGGTTCCGTTCGATGGCCGGCTAGATTCGTATTTTTTGGTGAATAGTTAATAATGACTCCGACGAATCAGCAATGTTCTCCTTGTCCGATGGCCGGCTAAATTCGTGTCCAAGGCGTAGATGAAACCCGAGTAAATTGGTTGTATCGTTTTCTTTCTTTCATCTTAACTTTTACCTTAATTGGTGTATGGATCTTATTATAGAATCACTGTTAATTTATTGAAGTTTATTCTATGTGCTCGAGAGAGGCTAGAGTGAATTCTTGTGAGTTTCAATCCGAGGAATACTTGCGTGTCCGAGAGGAATGTAAGTAGACTAAGGTGTTATAAAGGAATAAGATTTCATTGATTTATGCTCGAGAGAGATAGATCACAGTTCCATATTTTAATTGATTAATGTGTTACATCCGAGAGGAGAGCACAATATTTTGAATTGACAAGTATATGTCCGAGAGGAATATGCTAGCCTATTAGGAATTTATTCAAGAGAGAGAGAGAGGCGATAAGCTGGTTTATTTTGTGGTGGATTCAAAGCCTTGGCACTTCTCTATATTCGTTTAGTTAGTTAAAGTTTACTGCTTTTTTGGATTAAATTAAAAACTGCAACTTTCTTTCACTTGAATTTGGTAAGATTATTCGTCCGTCCCGAAGATTCGACAACCCTAAATACTCACTGTAGTACAATTGCCTTGTGCACTTGCAAGGGTTTAATTTTAAACGATCAAGTTTTTGGCGCCGTTGCTGGGGACAGAAGCCAATAGTTTACCAAATTCTTAGCGTAGCTTAGTTTTAGAGTTGTCTAGTTTAAATTAGATTTCTTTTCAGTAGCTTAATTGTATTCTTCTTCTTTTGAAGGATTAAGAGAGGATGCTGATTCACGTCATCGTTGGAAGGGTCATCCCTTCCCACTATTTGCACTCTCTTCTTAACCTTCTTTTAGAGTAAATTTGGGTATTTGGTGTTTCTTTTTCTTTTTGTGACTGCATGACATGCTAGTTGTCGCTATCTAGGATTTATGCTTTGTGCATGCATGGTCGCCATTCCCTAAACCCCGACCCAGCCTTTGACCCTGATCCTGAGGGACTCTATAGAATTTGTAGAACTCCTAGCCACTCGATCCCTGAAATCCATCCAATGGCGGACAACATGAACCTTGGGGGTGGGAATGGCCTAAACCAGAATCCACTAATGCCCCATTCCCGTACCCTGCAAGACTACTACAGTCCCACTACCTACACCTCCCCCTCTTGTATCCTACTGCCTACAACCGTGGCTAATTTTGAAATTAAGCCAAACATCACCCAGATGCTGCCCACATACCACGGCCAACACAATGAGAACCCCTATAGGCAACTCCAAAATTTCCTGGAGGTTAACACAACCTTCAAACTCACACTGTCTGATGACCAGGTGCTCCTTAGGTTGTTCCCATTCACTTTGAAAGATAGGGCCAAGGAATGGCTATACTCCCTTGCACACAACTCCATTTCCACTTGGGAGGAACTTCAGGCTGAATTCCTAAAATAATATTTCCCTGTAGGGCGGACCAATAAGATCCGCAATGAAATCATCACTTTTACCCAACAACCTAACGAACAATTTCATGAAAGCTGGGAAAGAATGAAAGCCTTACTCCGGTCCTGTCCCCACCATGATGTACCCAAGTGACAATTAGTATAGAGATTTCATGAGGGTGTGTGCGATCAGCACAAGACCCTAATAGATGCCTCTTGTGGAGGCACATTCATGAAGAAAACCCTGGATGATGCTTAGGATCTATTAGAGGACCTGAGCAAAAATTCTTTACACAGTGCCACCCTCTATAGATTTGAAGGCCATATGCCTGGCAGGAGTGCCCCAAGGGAGCCATGTACAATGTCAAAGCCACCACGAGCCTAGAACACCAAGTGGCATCCCTGACAGAGAGGTTTGACTGGTTTTTCTCTCAGACTTCTCCTTATACCCCATCCTCTCATGATGCCTGCACCATCTGTGCGAGCCCTATGCACACCATTGTTGACTGCCCTTCAGCCTTCCAGTATCCAGACCTATTACAAGAGCATGTCAACAATGCACAAACTATTCCTAGGGCCTCATACCCACAATGCTTGGACAAACCCTCCCCGTTTAGTAAATCCCACCAAAAGATGGAGGAGATGTTCAAGGTGTTTAAACAGGTCAAGGTCAATCTCCCTTTATTAGATGCAAGTAAACAAGTACCTGCCTATGCAAAATTTCTGAAAGATCTTTGTACTCAAAAATGAAAAGCTAAATCTAATGTGACTAAAAAGGTCTTCCTTACTCAGTAGGTGAGTTCCCTATTGACACATAACCTTCCACCGAAATATAAGGACCCAGGATGTCCAACAATTTCATGTGTAATAGGGAACCTGATCGTTTAAAATTAAACCCTTGCAAGTGCACAAGGCAATTGTACTACAGTGAGTATAGAAAGGGTTGTCAAACCTCAGGGACGGATGAATGATTTACTAAATTCAAGTGAAAGAAAGTTTGCAGTTTGGTTTAATCTAAGAAAGCAATAAATTTTAACTACTTAAAATGAATTTAACTAATACGGAGAAGTACCAAGGCAGAGAATCCACCACTAGACATGCAATTACTACTCTCAATTATTATTACGCTTAAATTGACATGATACGGTAACTTGTGTTCATGGTCAAACACACAAATCACAATAAATTCACTCACATTCTTCTTGGTCGGACACGAGAGTTCATCACTATAAATTATTGTAGCTAATTCTATCCTTCGTCGGGCATATAATTATCATTTAGACTAATGATCCTATCCTTGGTCGGGCATAGAATTAACACCATCCTACTTTTAGCTAAGCACAGGAATTAAAAAGATTTAATTTCATTCATATCAATCAAGTCTATAGTCAAGCACTCAAAAGAAACTCATGAAATAGCATTAAGCATGAATCATATCAACTATATTAAATTAAACAATCAAGAGTAATGAAACACAAATCTAGGGTTTCATCTACGCCTTGGACGCGAATTTAGCCAGCCATCGGATGAGGAGAATGCTGTTGATTTGTCGGAGTCATTTGGCACTATTCACCAAAAACACTATTCACAAATTACTGTTCACAGCACTGTAGCAATTTACTGTTCATCGGTTACTATACATCATCTTCTCCAAATCGTAGCACTGTAGCAGTTTTGCAAATCAGCCCAAAATGTCGCCTCTTCTTCCTCCTCTCGTCCGGTCGTTTGCTTCTCCTCCCTCTCTCTCTTCCGGCGGAAACAGCACCGGATTCCAGCAAATAACTCCCCCGAACGCTCTCTGTTTTTCCTCTGAAAACTAGTCCTTTTTCCGGCCGTCGTTTTTCGTTCCTCCGTTCTGTTTTTATAGGCAGCCAAACCACAAATTCTAATTAAAGTCGAATCCCAATCGTGACTTCCCAAATTGAGCACGATTCTGTTCCAAAACATAACTTTCCAATTCCGGCATAAACAGTCCTCTATTTTCCCGATTGAACACGGCTCTTTCGTCTTTTTTTTTGCTCTTTGAGCTCGCGCCTCCGTGGGCCATCGCCGTGGCCGCAGTGCTTCCGTCGTCGCCGTCGCCATCGGTCCACGAACCCAGCTCCACCGGCGTTCGCCCATGGCTGTCGTCTGCCTTCGCCGGTGCTCGAGCCTCTGCTCGAGCACCTCTGTTTCTTCGAAGGCCCGAGCTTTGTGATCGTCTAAATATAAACCCTTGCAAGTGCACAAGGCAATTGTACTACGGCGAGTATTAAAGGGTTGTCGAACCTCAGGGACGGACTAATATTTTACCAAATTCAATTGAACGAAAGTTGCAGTTTAATTTAATCTAAGAAAGCAATAAAATTTAACTACTTTAAAATGGATTTTAACTAATATGGAGAAGTGCCAAGGCTTCGAATCCACCACACAATAAACCAGCTTATCGTCTCTCTCTTTTGAATTAATTCCTAATTGGCTAGCATATTCCTCTCGGACATATACTTGTCAATTCAAAATGTAATGCTCTCCTCTCGGACGTAACACATAAGCGATTAAAACATGGAACTGTGATCTATCTCTCTCGAGCATAAACCAATGAAATCTTATTCCTTTATAACACCTCAGTCTACTCACATTCCTCTCGGACACGCAAATATTCATCGGATTGAAATTAACAAGAATTCACTCTAGCCTCTCTCGAGCACATAGAATAAAACTTGACAAATTAACAGTGATTCTATAATAAGATTCATACACCAATCAAGGTAAAATTAAGATTAAGATAAAGAAAATGATACAACCAATTTACTCGGGTTTCATCTACACCTTGGACAAGGATTTAGCCGACCATCGGACAAGGAGAACACTGTTGATTTGACGGAGTCATTGTGCACTATTCACCGGAAAATACTGTTCAAAATCACTGTAGCACAACTGTAGCAAAAATCACTGTTCAACCGCGGGGCACTATTCATCGTCTTCTCCAACGAGCAGCCGTGCACTGTAGCAGTTCAAATCTCAGTCTTTTCCGGCCAAAGCCGCACTTTTTCTTCCCTCCTCCGGCCTCATACTCCCTCTTCACTTCTTCCTTTTCACTTATTCCGGCCAAAGCCACGCCGAAAAGCAGAGCTTTCCGGCCGACTATTCTCACCCTCAAAGCTCTGTTTTTCCGGGCAGAAATCAGTCCTGTAAGCTCTGTTTTTATAGACCTCAGCCCCGTCCCAAATCGAACACAATCCCAAATCCGATTTGAAGTCAAATCGATCTTCAAATCCGGCACTTTCCAAATCAAAGCCAACTGTTTTTCTTTCCCGATTGAACACGTCGATTTTTCCGCTCGTCGAGCCTCGTCGTCATCTCCGTCGCCATCGGTCCAGTCCGCCGTCAAGATCGCCGCCATCCAGTCCATACTCCCCGTCTCGCCGTCTTCTCCGTCACCGTCGCCAGCCTCGCCGGCGAAGCTCAGCCCACCGGCGCTCGAGCAGAGCTCGAGCGCCTCTGTTCTGGACGAAAGGCCCGAGTTTTGGCTCGGGCCGGTTTTATTTTTCTTTTTTTTCTTTTAACTGAACCGGACCGAAACGGAACCGGTTCATATTTCTTTTCTCTTTTTTTTTCTTTATTAAACAAAAACCCGTTGTATCGATCTCATCCATCCAATCTCATCTTGACGGTTCTTCTTTTTAATC
This sequence comes from Houttuynia cordata, assembly GCA_039654745.1. Taxonomy (NCBI): domain Eukaryota; kingdom Viridiplantae; phylum Streptophyta; class Magnoliopsida; order Piperales; family Saururaceae; genus Houttuynia; species Houttuynia cordata. The sequence goes on from CM077510.1 coordinate 16,954,145, forward strand.
ATAGATCTTTCATGTGCTATATTTCAAATGATCATAACTTTTTGCTCAGAACTCCGAATTGCGAACAGTCAGTGGCGTTGGAAAGCTGACTTAGTGTACTTTAACATGAAGCATAAATCAGTCCCATAAGAGATATGCAATCGAAGTTGTGAATATTCAATCATTAGAGTCGCGTTTCATCCCATTTCTGCGTCTTACTCTTGTTTCCTACAAAAACCAAAAACTATATTAAAGTAGTAGAAATTTTAATCAAACACTAGCAGAAACATAAGTTTAAGAGATAATAAAAAGTATATTTCATGTATAGATCACACCCTCAAACCTATATTTTGCTACAAAATAAAATAAAATCAAACAAACTAAGGCCCTGTTTGGTTGCCCAAAAAGAAGCTGGAGATTTCCCAAAAGAAGTCATAAGAGCTTCTTTCAATGGCATTTAGTATAAAATTCAGAAAATGACTGGGGTATTTAAAAAAAAAAGCTAATGATGAGGTTTTTTGTTATCAAATGCCTTTGTCTTCTTTTAAAAATTATAGTTTTTGCCACTATGACCTAAATTCATCAAATGAAGTTGATTTTGGCCAACCAAACACCACTTTTCTTAAACCTAGATTCATCTAAAGAATTTGGATTTCCTACTCCTAGAAGTGCTAACCAAACAGAGCCTAAGGAAACTAATGCATAAAAGTAAACACCACTTTCGTAGGGAACACGATTGCATTGAGCGTATGCAACAAGCCATTAAACCTCTAGGTGTCCCTAGTAGGACGAGTGTTGTCTCGTGAGGGTTTGCAGCCATGCTACCCACAAACATGTATTTATTAATCTAATTAAGCTAAGTACAAAAATAAAAATAAAATAAAAACAGTGCAAAACAAGCAAACCTATTATCCCGATAAATGCAAACTACAATGCTTAAGAAAATCAACCACATGTACTTGGTTCATAATCAACAGGAATATAGAAGCCCTCAAGTAAGTGGTTTTATTCTACACTTTCATCTTGAAAATTTCTGCTCAAATATTATATAGCATGATAACATAAATAGTAAAAGTGTAGAACATTGTAGCAATACATTCTAAATTTCTATTTTATATAGATCCAGTGTTACCCATTAACCAAAGAACATCAGAATCTACATAGTCATCGTTATCTTTAGGTTCATGATAGCACAAATCTGTGCGCCTCCTTCGGGTCCAACATTCTAGATTTGAGAGGATAATACACCATATACTTTTTTTCTCTAGGATCTGTGCGCCTGACTTCAAGATGCTTAGATTTAGCAATGACTCAGGCCAATGACTCCCAGCCAGTTGGCTTAGGGTATTAGGTTTTAAGAGACCGCTTCGGGCTCGAGCATCAGCCTAAGTTAATCCTATAAAGTCAAGCAGCCCCTTTCTTTCATTTTGTTTTCATTTTTCATTTCAGTGGAGTGCCCTTTGGCCCATGAGTACCCTGATTTTATAAGAAAATATGTGAATGAGGCCCAAGGTCTTCATAGGTGGGAGGATCATCCTAACAACCCTTGGGAGCAACCCAACCCTGGGCCCACTCTTGATCAGGCCCCTAGACAAGATTTCCTAAGCCCACACCTGCCTTACCAACCAGCCGCTACTCCTCAGTTTAACCAACCCACTAGACAATCTTCCTTAGAAAACCAAATGAGCCAACTGTTAGCCCTTGTAGCTGAGATGGCAGCCGAGATAAAAACTGAGATAAAAACTGAATGTGAGGAGATGAGAGTTGAAATACGGACTCATTCCCAGATTGTCCATTCTCACACACAGGCTCTTGCCAACATTGAAATACAGTTAGAACAGCTAACACAGGCTATGAATATGAATGAAGAATGCATTTTACCTGTCGAGCCCCAATATCCAAAGGGCCAACTTTCTGATGAAGAGATCTGTTTTTCCCCTGACTATGATGTTACATCCCTTCAGAATGCCCTAAGTTTTGACAATGAGCTTGAGTGGGTTTTACACAATGATCAAGAGGGTGTAGAAATTAAAGAAGAAGTGAGTGCATTAATAGAACCCAGCTTTAAACCTTCTTCTATATTTGAGGAGTCACATTATACGGCACTATCAACAGAACCTTCTATTCCTGAAACACCATTCATACCATGTCTTGACCGATCTAACCCTTTGGTTATTGAAAGTAACTTAAACTGTTTCATAGATTGTTTAGTTGAGTCATTAATTGAGGAAGCTTTCCCAATTGGGTTACTAGAAGAGGCCCTTAAGGCCAAAATGGTTAATTTGGAGGAGGAACCCTTTATTTTCAATTTTTTTAATTACCCTTCTTCATGGTTAATGCAGGGACCCCTCTTTCCAAAGTTTCCCTACCCACCACTCCATCCTTTTATTCCACGATATGCTCCATACTTAGGCAACAAGGATAGAAGTGTGTGGTACAATCATTTAATTGATCCAGGTTGATGACTTGATAAACTGGACCCTACACAGGATCATGGCTCCGTCTGGCTAAAGACGTTAAACTTAGCGCTTGGTGGGAGGCAACCCACGTATTCAGGTGTATTCTCTCCTTTTCTTATTTTCTTTGTTATATGCTCATTGTCATGCTATATTTTGTTCATATTGAGGACAATGTTCATAATAGGTTTGGGGGAGGGAATATTACTTGTATAAAAAAAATAAAAAATTTAAAAAAAATCATAAAAATTTGATTAGTTTTTAGGTTGTTTGTTAGCATTTTTTTTTGTTAAATTTTGATAGTTTATCCCGTAATAATTCATGTTACAATTCTTAGGAGATTAATTGACATTGGAAGTGTGAGTAAGTATACTGGAGGATAGAGAACTTAATTGAGCATACCTTTCTATTACAGTCCTCTTGGAACAAAGTGCTTGAACTAAGAAAACGCACTCACACACACTAGTACATAAAGTAATACCATCTAGAGATTTGTTGAATACTAATATACAGTGGGATGTCTTTAGTCATAGTCGTTGGATGATGTGTAGTTATCTGTTGAGCTTAAAAGATCATGATAGACCATTTACTTGGCTATGGCAAGGGATTGGAACCAGAAATAGGTTAAGAGTATAATACAGCCTGGACATAATAAATATGTGCTGAAAAAAAATATGAAGGGTATGAATAGGACTTAAACAGAGGGCACATGGTTCCGACATATAAGGAGTTGTGTATTGTAGGGAAGATGTGCCACTCCCAAAATTAGAGTGATTATCCCAACCACGGTTATAAGAATCAGCATATAAGGGACGTGGGTGGTAGGGCACTTCATAGGGAGGGAGATTACGTGTGTGTGAAGAACAATAATCATTAAAGCTCCTATATGGGTTCTCATGGCTAAATCCATAAAAAGGTGAAGACATTTCCTCACCATGCATTCATTAACCGAACCAAAATATCACACATCCACAAATCAGAGAAACAACCCGAGATATCCATAACTAGCAATCATCAGTCCTAGATATCGACAACTAGCAGTCCTAATAGCCACAACTAACACAACATGCTATCACAGAAAGAAAAGAAAAACACCAAGCACACAAATTAATCTAAAAAGAGAAGGATAAGAGAATGCAAACTAGGGGAACGGATGGCCCTTCCACGTTGGCGAGAATTCCACGTCTTCTCTTATTCCTACACAAGAAAGCAAAACACAAATTAAGCTACTGAAATAAAATCTAAGTTGAGACTCACTAATTGCTCTAAAACTAACTATGCTAAGAATCTGGTAAACTATTGGCTTCCGTCCCCGGCAACGGCGCCAAAATTTGGTCTAACCCCAAAATAGGTTGACGAATTGTAATATATACTCGGTAAGTCCAAGGTCGAACCACATGGAATGATGTAGGATTATTCTACTCCAAACTAATCTAAATACTGCTTAGCTTAGCAAATTAAAATTCTTATCAGGAAATTATGTAGAGAAATTGTAATTTAACTAACTACTAAAATGATAATTAAAAATTTAATTAAAATTATCTAGAGATAGGAAAGATAATTGATAAGAGATATCAAAGCTTCAAGGATCAATTATTTAATTAATATTCTACGTCTATTTAATTTCTCAATTAGATTCAAATAATGATTTGATCCAATCGGATGATATTTCATTCATATTCATCATAACCATTAACATAAAGATATCGATTGAAAATTTATCATTAACAGGCTTAGTCTACTAATCACAGGGAATTATAAGCATTCGCCGTACCTTACGTTAACGACAAATCAAATAATTGTATAGATTATGACTTTATCAAAACATCGCATTCAATCAAATAAGCAATAAAAGCATTTCTTTATAGACGTAGAAATATCAACTAAATAACATCACCTCTAGCTTTGACAAAAGATTTAGCTATTTATATTAATGAGAAAAATCAGATTCAGAAGAAATTGCATTTGAAAAATCACTGTAGCAGGAACACTATTCACGGGGTACTGTTCACATATTGATGTAGCAAATCACTGTTCACAACAGAAAACACTGTTCGCAATTTACTGTTCATCGTCTTCCTCATCTGCCGGTTACTGTAGCAAAAACGCCACTTTCGTAGGGAACACGATTGCATTGAGCATATGCAACAAGCCGTTAAACCTCTAGGTGTCCCTAGTAGGACGAGTTTTGTCTCGTGAGGGTTTACAGCCATGTTACCCACAAACATGTACTTATGAAATTAACCTTATTAATCTGTGTAAAAACAAAATAAACACTTCAAAATAATCAAACCTATTTATCCCTTTAAATGCAAACCACAATGTTTAAGAAAATCAACCACATGTACTTGTATTTATAATCAACTGGAATATAGAAGCCCTCAAGTAAGTGGTTTTATTCTACACCTTCATCTTGGAAATTTCTGCTTAATATGATATGAAATGATAATTTAATAGTAAAAGTGTAGAACATTGAAGCAATATATTCTAAATTTCTGTTTTACACATATCCAGTGTTACCCATTAACCAAAGAACATCAGAATCTACACAGTCATCGTAATCTTTAGGTTCATGATAGCATAAATCTGTGCGTCTCCTTCGGGTCCAGCATTCTAGATTTGAGAGGATAATACACCATAGACTTTTTTTCTTTTTTTTTCTTTTTTTATTTTATTTTCAATAGGACTGTGCAAGGCCTAACTTCAAGATGCTTAGGTTTAGCAATGACTCAGGCCAATGACTCCCAGCACAGTTGGCTTAGGGCATTAGGTTTTAAGAGACCGCTTCAGGCCCGAGCATCAGCCTAAGTTAATCCTATAAAGTCAAGCAGCCCCTTTTTTTCTTTTTGTTTTCATTTTTGTTTTCATTTTTTTCATCAACATTCATATTTTCCAGCAATCTTATCATGTCCAGGTTGTATTATACTCTCAACCTATTTCCGGTTCCAAGCCCTTGCCATAGCCAAGTAAATGGTCTATCATGATCTTTTAAGCTCAACAAATAACCACATATCATCCAATGACTATGACTAAAGACATCCCACTGAAGATTAGTATTCAACAAATCTCTAGAGGGTATTACTTTATGTACTAGTGTGTGAAGTGAGTTTTATTAGCTCAAGCACATGATCCAAGAGGACTGTAACAGAAAGATATGCTCAGTTAAGTGTTTCTATCCTCCAGTATACTTACTCATACTTCCAATGTAAATTAATCTCTTAAAAATTAGAATATGCATCAAGAAGGGATAAACTATCAAAACCTATAAAAAAAAATTAACAAACAACCTAAAAACTAATCAAATATTTATTTATTTTTCTTTTTCTATTTTTTAAAAAATTTTGTTATTTTTTTTTTGAAAATAAACAATGTTATTCCTATATACCCCCAAACCTAAACTAAACATTGTCCTCAATATTAAGAATGAAATGAAGGATAAAATAAATAAATAAATAAAATCAAGGATAGATGTTACCTGGAGAACTGCAAATTGCTAGAATCCCATACGAGTGAAAAGCATCAACAACGAAGAAGATGAGAGCAATCACAATATCCAACCAGAAAACATCATCGAACTAATAAATAACCTAAAACAAAGAAAAAGCTGGGCTGCCTCCCGGGAGAGCTAAGTTTCTTGTCTTCAGCCAGACTGAATGTAAAAGTATTCAATCATGATGAGTGGGATCAGACAGAGGAATACTCTCCACTTCTGATGGAACCAATTCCAGGAATGGCTTAAGTCTTTGACCATTTACTTTAAACACATTGCCATTTAATGGATTTTAAATTTCAACAGCTCCATGAGGATAAACAGTTTTAACAATAAATGGACCAGTCCATCTGGAACGGAGCTTCCCATGAAATAAATGCAATCTAGAATTATACATAAGAACTTTTTGTGAAGGTTCAAAAGTTTTTTGATGAATGTGTTGATCATGCAAAACCTTCATTCGTTCTTTGTAAATTTTCAAATTCATATATGCATCATTCCTTATTTCGTCCAATTCATTTAGTTAAAGCTTACGCACAGAACTGGCATCATCTAAATTAAAAATAAACATCTTTATAGCCCAATATACCTTGTGCTCCAACTCCACAGGCAAGTGACAAGCTTTTCCATAAACAAGTCTAAAAGGAGACATACCAATAGGAGATTTAAATGATGTACGGTATGCCCAATGTGCATCAGTTAACCGCAGAGACCAATCCTTGCGATTTGGGTTAACTGTTTTCTCTAAAATATGTTTAATCTCTCTGTTGGCAAGTTCAGCTTGCCCACTTGTTTGTGGGTGATAAGGGGTAGCCACCTTATGAGTAATTCCATATTTTTTCATTAATGCCTCAAAAGGTTTATTGCAGAAGTGAGAACCCCCATCACTTATGATTGCACGAGGTATACCAAACTTTGACAGAACATTTTCTTTCAAAAAGTGTATAATAGTTTTATGATCATTATTTCTACAAAAGATGGCCTCTACCCACTTGGAAACATAGTCAACAGCCACTAGGATGTACAAATAGCCAAAAGAAGGTGAAAATGGACCCATAAAATTAATACCCCAACAATCAAATACTTCAATCACTAAAATGGGGTTTAAAGGCATCATATTCCGATGGGTTATCCCGCCAAGTTGTTGACAACGTCCACAAGTACGACAATAATCATGAGTATCTTTAAATAGAGTAGGCCAATAAAATCCACATTGTAAAATTTTAACAGCAGTTTTTCTAGCAGAAAAATGACCACCACAAGCTTCTGAATGGCAGAAAGAAATGACACTATGAATTTTATCATTTGGTACACATCTCCTAATAATCAGATCTGGACAATATTTGAAAAGATATGGATCATCCCAAAAGAAATTTCTTACCTCCACCATGAATTTCTTCTTGTCTTGTGTTGTCCAATGAGAAGGAGTTTGACCTGTGACAAGAAAATTAACAATATCAGCAAACCATGGTAAATCAGAAAGAACAAAAAGTTGCTCATCTGGGAAGGTGTCTTTAATTGGCACTGCCTCATTGGAATCATCCACAGTCAACCTAGATAAATGATTGGCCACCACATTTTCTACTCCTTTCTTATCTTTAATGGTAATATCAAATTCTTGCAATAGGAGTATCCAGCGAATCAACCTGGGTTTTGCATCTTTCTTTGATAAAAGATATTTTAAGGCAGCATGATCAGTAAAGATAACAATGGGATATCCTGTCAAGTAAGCCCTAAATTTATCCAAAGCAAAGACTATAGCAAGTAATTCCTTTTCTGTTGTTGAATAATACATCTGAGCATTGTCTAAGGTCTTACTTGCATAGTAAATAACATAAGGCTTCTTATCCTTGCTTTGCCCCAAAACAGCCCCCACAGCAAAATCACTAGCATCACACATTATCTCAAATGGTAAAGTCCAATCTGGGGGTTGCATAATAGGGGCTGAAGTAAGCATTCCCTTCAGTTTAGCAAAAGCTTTTTCGCAATCAGCATTCCATTCAAAAATAGTATCTTTAGATAGGAGATTGCACAATGGTCTGGAAATAGAACTAAAATCTTTGATGAATCTCTTGTAGAACCCTGCATGACCCCAAAATGATCTAATATCTTTAACAGTCTTGGGTGTAGGCAAATGAGTAATTAAATCAATTTTTGACTTATCAACTTCAATTCCCTTCGAGGAAATAATATGACCCAGAACAATTCCTTTAGAGACCATGAAATGACATTTTTCCCAATTAAGCACAAGGTTCTTCTCTTCACACCTGCTCAAAACTTTCTGCAAATTAGACAAACAGTCATCAAATGAATCACCAAATACAGAAAAGTCATCCATAAACACTTCAAGATAGCGTTCAACCATATCACTAAAAATACTCAGCATACATCTTTGAAATATTGCAGGTGCATTGCATAAACCAAAAGGCATTCTCCTGTAAGCAAATGTGCTAAAAGGACATGTGAATGTGGTTTTCTCCTGGTCTTCTAATGCAATTTCAATTTGATTGTAACCGGAGTAGCCATCTAAGAAACAGTAATATGTGTGGCCAGCTACCCTCTCCAGAACCTGATCTAGAAATGGCAATGGAAAATGGTCTTTCCTAGTGACTGAGTTCAGCTTCCTGTAATCAATGCACATTCTCCAGCCAGATGTAACTCTAGTGGGTATTAATTCATTATTATCATTCTTGACAACTGTTACACCAGATTTCTTTGGCACTACTTGTGTGGGACTAACCCACTTGCTATCAGAAATGGGATAGATGATCTATGCATCCAAGAGCTTAAGAACTTCAGCTCTAACCGCCTCTTTCATGTTTGGATTTAACATACGTTGCATCTCTCTAGACGGTTTGGCATTGTCCTCCAAATAAATCCGATGAGTGCATATTAAAGGGCTTATTCCTTTTAAATCAGCAATTGTCCATCCTATTGCACCTTTATGCTTTCTCAAAATATCAAGTAACGTACCCTCTTCGATAAGATTAAGATGAGACGATATTACCACTGGAAGAGTTTCACCATCACCAAAAAATGCATATTTGAGTTCAATTGGTAACTTTTTCAACTCCAATTTGGGTGCTTGAATGCTTGATGGTGTAGGCAATTTGTCTCTCAATGGTAGCTCCTCAAACTTGGGTTTCCATCCATTCACTTCCAATACCTGCAGAGAATTCAGCAAAGAACAAATCTTAGCCTCTTCAAAATCCACTTTAGATTCATCATATAAAGAGTTGACTAAGCAAGATTCTAATGGGTCAGAAAAATATGAAACATGAAATTGATCTCTAACAACGGTATCAACCCAATTCATTTCTTGAACATCAGTATCATCCCCTGGTTGTTTGCAAACATTGAATATATTCAATTCAAAAGTCATATTGCCAAATGAAAGTTTCATCACACCATTTCTACAATTAATCAAAGCATTTGAAGTAGCAAGAAATGGGCGACCTAATATGACAGGAATATTTGCACTTGCATTTATAACAGGATGTGTGTCCAAAACAATAAAATCAATAGGAAAGTAAAATTTATCTACTTGAACAAGCACATCTTCCACCATTCCTCTTGGGATTTTAACAGAACGATCAGCAAGTTGAAGAGTAATGGTGGTGGGTTTAAGATCCCCAAGACCTAACTGAGTGTATACTGAATAAGGCAAAAGATTAACACTAGCCCCAAGATCAAGCAAGGCTTGGTCTACCCTAAAGTTCCCGATCACACATGAAATAGTTGGACATCCGGGATCCTTATATTTGGGCGGGCTTTTGTGTTGAATTATAGAACTTACCTGTTCAGTTAAAAATGCTTTTTTTCACATTCAACTTACACTTAATAGTACACAAATCTTTCAAAAACTTAGCATAAGAAGGTACCTGTTTGATTGCATCTAACAATGGAATGTTAATTTTCACCTGCTTAAAAAGTTCAAAAATTTCAGCATTTTGGTTCACCTTTTGAGGTGGTTTCAACCTCTGTGGAAAAAGAGCTGGAATAGGACATCTCACATCTTCACTTGACCCATACTTATCAATTTCCTCATTATCATGTTTTGATTCATCATTCTCAGAAGTTTTCGGGGTCTTAAGTGGAATTTTTTTATCAATTTCTTTTCAACAACGAAGAGTGGTAATAGACTTAGCATGTTCCAATTGTGAATCAGAAGATTGTGTGTCCATTATGTGAACTTGCCCCTGGGGGTTGGGTTGGGGTTGAGCAGGAAACCTACCTTTCTCTTGAATAGCTAGAGAAGATGTCAATTTAGTGAGAGAGCTCTTTATATCATTAATAGCTTGTGAGGTTTGTTGGTTAATGGTAGCTTGCCCTTGCATGAAAGTTTGTAGTGTCTCCTCAAGTGTCTTCCTGTGAGGTGGAACATATGGAGTATAATTAGAAGATGCTTAAGGAGGTGTTGTTTGTGCAGCACTATCATTCCTCCAACTAAAGTTAGGGTGATTCCTCCATCCTGGATTGTAGGTGTCTCCATAAGGAGATTGCCTCTTGAAAGGAGTCAGGGAATTTGCTTGGTCATGCAACACCTCCTTGAAAGCAGGAATGGTAGGGCACTCATTAGTCGGGTGTCCCATGACATCACAAATTCCACAGACCCCTTCTGTAGCAACAGACTTAACAGCATTAATTTTCCCTAATTCCATGGCCTCTACCTTCCTAGCCAAAGAGGCTAGCCTAGCACTCAAATTATCCTCCTCCCTAAGATAATGCAAACCCCCACTAGTAGTTGAAGACTTTGGCTTATTAGAAACATCAGAGGGATCGGTGGGATCCCAAGAATCTGAGTCTTCAGCTATTTGATCTAGGAAATCAAGGGCTTCATTAGGGTCTTTATCAAAGAATTCCCCATTACACATTATTTGCACAAATTGTTTCATTGAGGGCGTCATCCCATCATAGAAGAAACTGATGGTGCGCCATTTCTCATATCCATGATGTGGACAAGAATTTAACAAATCTTTATATCGCTCCCAACATTGATAAAATGATTCATTTTGTTTTTGAGCAAAATTTGTTATTTGTCTTTTCAGAGCATTTGTCCTATGAACTGGGAAATTTTTTTTAAGGAATTCAGTTTGTAGTTCTTTCCAAGTTCCTACCGATCTAGGCTTAAGAGAATTCAGCCAAGTTTTGACTTTATCCTTCAAAAAAAACGGAAACAATTTTAGCCTGATAATGTCTTCACTACAAACCTGCTCGAATGCTGCACATACTTCCTCAAATTCCTTTAAATGCAAATAAGGGTTTTCAGTATCTATACCATGGAATTTGGGAAGCAAGTTTATCATTCCAGGTTTAAAAGTGAAGGGATGTGCTTGTAGAGGCAATATAATGCATGAGGGTGTGCTAGTGCGTGCAGGTTGCAGGTACTCACGCAAGGGCCGCATTGGTGCATCATGTTCAATCTCATTTTCATTAATATCAGGGTTACTACCCTGATCAGCCATATTGTGTGGTGTGTGTGATGGAATAGAAAATTCAAACAAAGGATTCCCAATCAAAATAGCAGAATTATCTCTAACCAATCTTCCACTGGTATCTCTATTCCACGAGTGTATGCACAAGCAACATAAATTTCAAAGAGAGATATGGAACGAAGTTACCAAATTTGAAGAAAAATCCAATGAAAAACTTTTTTGTTCCAGAGAGCCTCAGAATACTCCAAATGTCCTACAAAATAAGCAGCTAAATTAAACTAAGAATAATTCAAATTGACTAAATTATGCTAGAAAGAAATAACTAATTAGAAGATTAATCCTAAACTTCACTCCCCGGCAACGTAGGATTATTCTACTCCAAACTAATCTAAAACTACCTAACTCAACAAATTAAAGTTCTTATTAGGAAATTTTGTAGAGAGATTGTAATTTAACTAACTACTAAAATGGCGATTAAAAATTCAATTAAAATTATCTAGAGATAGGAAAGATAATCAATGGGAGATATCAAAGCTTCAAGGATTAATTATTTAATTAATATTCTACGTCTATTTAATTACACAATTAGATTCAAATAATGATTTGACCTAATCGGAAGATATTTCATTCACATTCATCATAACTATTAACATAAAAATATTGATTGAATATTCATCATTAACAAGCTCAATCAAATAATCACAGGGAATTATAAGCATTCACCGTACCTTACGTTAACGACAAATCAAATAATTGTATAGATTATGACAATTTCCAAAACATCGCATTCAACCAAATAAGCAATAAAAACACTTCTTTATAGACGTAGAAATTCTAATCAAATAATGTCACCTATAGCTTTGACAAAAGATTTAGCTATTCATAATCAATAAAAAAATCAGACTTGGAAGAAATTGCATCGGAGAAAAACACTGTAGCAGTTTTACTATCCACCGGGGGTACTGCTCACAATTTACTGTAGCAAAACACTGTTCACAGTAGAAACACTGTTCACCATCTTCCTCAGCCCGATGGTACTGTAGCAATTACATAGGTACTGTAGCATTCTGAAATCCGTCCAAAATCCAAGCTTTCTTCTCCCAAATCTCTTCCTTTTCTTCCCCCAATCAATTCCCCTCTTCTTCCTTCTTGATTTCCGGCCAAAATCACACCCAAACACGACCCAAAACCACCCAAAACGAAGCTCAACCGAAGCTCTGTTTTTTTCTCAAAAACAGCCATCCAAAAACAGTCTTCCGATCTTCCTCTAAAAATCTAGTTTTTATAAGCAGATCGAAAGAGTGCTTTTCCTTTCAATCTCTGATTTGGATGAACCCAAATTCGTTTCCAATTTAAGCATGACTCTGTTTTTCCCAATTCTGTTTCAATTCCCGATTTGAACACAACTCTTCCATTTCTGATTGCTGTGAACCTCTCCGCCATCGACTGCCTTTTCAATTCTGCCGTGAAAGTCATCGCCGCCGGTCGTCTCTTCCGTGCTTGAGCTCTTCACCCATGGCCGTCATTCCGCCTTTCGAGCTCCGCCGCAGACTGTTGTTTCCGATCATGACCCACAACCACCGTTCCGCCATGAAATCATCGTCATCGCCCAGCTTCGACTGCCGGAATCCATTAACCTCCGTCTCCGCTCTTGCCATCGTCAGCCCGCCATTGGCCACCGTCCCGCCGTGCTCGGAGCCGCTGCTATGTCCGTTGTGAAACCAGAGCCGCCGTTGTGCTCCTCCGGCCTTTCTCCATTAGCGCTCGAGCGCTCTGTTTCTCTTCTGTTCGACACCCGAGCCGATGGCTCGGGTTCGTTTTTTTTATTTTTTTTCTTTTGCTTTCTTCTGAACCCGACCGGATCATTTCAGTTTCTTTTTTTTTTTAAAATCAAATAAAACCCGTCCAAGCAATCTCAACCACCGGATCAAATCTGCACGTCCGTATTTTAATTTCACGCCCGTCTTCTCTTAAGTGACTCATCAACAGTTCAGATCTTTGATACGCGTGATATCAACTCTTGGGTTACTTTGGCACTTCAAAACACATCTAATGCGCTTATCTGCTGTCGATCTGTAATCCGCATTTTTAAACCTGCAATAATAAAACCAAACTAAAATTAGACGCATAATAAAAATATAATTCATTAAATTCAATAATGCATCTAAAATAGTTGACTAGAGTAAATTAATTATTAATCCCCTAATTACTATCCTAATCACAAATAACCCATTTTATTCATATTTTATCACAAAAACTACACTAGCATATAGGTAAATAAGGCGTATAAATATGTATATTTAATGCTTCTCTAGATTAATTAAAACAAACTTTGCTTTCTTTTGAATTTGGTAAACTATTGTGCCATCCCCGGCAACGGCGCCAAAAACTTGATCGTTTAAATATAAACCCTTGCAACTACACAAGGCAATTGTACTACGGCGAGTATTTAAGGGTTGTCGAACCTCAGGGACGGACTAATATTTTACCAAATTCAATTGAAAGAAAGTTGCAGTTTAATTTAATCTAAGAAAGCAATAAAATTTAACTACTTTAAAATGGATTTTAACTAATATGGAGAAGTGCCAAGGCTTTGAATCCACCACACAATAAACCAGCTTATCGTCTCTCTCTTTTGAATTAATTCTTAATTGGCTAGCATATTCCTCTCAGACATATACTTATCAATTCAAAATGTAATGCTCTCCTCTCGGACGTAACACATAAGCGATTAAAACATGGAACTGTGATCTATCTCTCTCGAGCATAAACCAATGAAATCTTATTCCTTTATAACACCCAGTCTACTCACGTTCCTCTCGGACACGCAAATATTCCTCGGATTGAAATTAACAAGAATTCACTCTAGCCTCTCTCGAGCACATAGAATAAACCTTGACAAATTAACAGTGATTCAATAATAAGATTCATACACCAATCAAGGTAAAATTCAGATTAAGATAAAGAAAACGATACAACCAATTTACTCGGGTTTCATCTACGCCTTGGACAAGGATTTAGCCGACCATCGGACAAGGAGAACGCTGTTGATTTGACGGAGTCATTGTGCACTATTCACCAAAAAATACTGTTCAAAATCACTGTAGCACCACTGTAGCAAAAATCACTGTTCACGCGCGGGGGCACTATTCATCGTCTTCTCCAACGAGCAGCCGTGCACTGTAGCAGTTCAAATCTCAGTCTTTTCCGGCCAAAGCCGCACTTTTTCTTCCCTCCTCTGGCCTCCTTCTCCCTCTCTTCTCCCTCTTCACTTCTTCCAGCCAAAGCCACGCCCCAAATCTCTGATTGTTTCTCCCTCAAAGCTCTGTTTTTTCGGGCAGAAATTAGTCATGTAAGCTCTGTTTTTATAGACCTCAGCCCCGTCCCAAATCGAACACAATCCCAAATCCGATTTGAAGTCGAATCGATCTTCAAATCTGGCACTTTCCAAATCAAAGCCGACTGTTTTTCTTTCCCGATTGAACACGCCGATTTTTCCGCTCGTCGAGCCTCGCCATCATCTCCGTCACCATTGGTCCAGTCCACTGTCAAGATCGCCGCCGTCCAGTCCATCCGTCGCCATCGCCAGCCTCGCCGGCGAAGCTCAGCCCACAGGCGCTCGAGCTCTGTTCTGGACGAACGGCCTGAGCTTTGGCTCGGGCCGGTTTTTTTTTCTTCTTTTTTTTATTTTAACTGAACCGGACCGGAACGGAACCGGTTCATATTTCTTTTCTCTTTTTTTTTCTTCATTAAACAAAAACCCGTTGTATCGATCTCATCCATCCAATCTCATCTTGACGGTTCTTCTTTTTAATCGTACATCTATAGCGTGCTATATTTCAAATGATCATAACTTTTTGCTCAGAACTTCGAATTGCGAACAGTCAGTGGCTTTGGAAAGCTGACTTCGTGTACTTTAACATAAAGCTTAAATCAGTCCCATCAGAGATATGAAATCGAAGTTGTGAATATTCAATCATTAGAGTCGCATTCATCCCATTTCTGTGTCTTACTCTTGTTTCCTACAAAAACCAAAAACTATATTAAAGTAGTAGAAATTCTAATCAAACACTAGCAGAAACATAAGTTTAGGGATAATAAAATATATCCCTATTCTAATCTAAGATGAAAGTGTGGAATAAAACCACTTACTTGAGGGTTTCTATATTCCTGTTGATTATGAACCAAGTACGTGTGGTTGATTTTCTTAAACATTGTAGTTTGTATTTGTCGGGATAATAGGTTTGCTTGTTTTGCAATGTTTTATTTTTATTTTATTTTTATACGTAGGTTAATTAGATTAATAAATACATGTTTGTGGGTAGCATAGCTGCAAACCCTCACGAGACACAACTCGTCCTACTAGGGACACCTAGAAGTTTAACGGCTTGTTGCATATGCTCATTGCAATCGTGTTCCCTATGAAAGTGGTGTTTACTTTTCTGCATTAGTTCCTTAGTTTGATTGTTTGATTTTATTTTGTTTTGTTTTGCTAGGGACTAGCAAAATGTAGGTTTGGGGGTGTGATCTAGACATAAAATATAAATTTTATTATCTCCTAAACTTATGTTTATGTTAGTGTTTGATTAGAATTAGTGCTATTTTAATATAGTTTTTGGTTTTTGTAGGAAACAAAAACAAGATGCAGAATTGCGGTGAAACGTGACTCTAATGGCTAACCTTAATTAAAGTTCACGAAATCAACTTTCCAACGCCACTGACCGTTCGCAATTCGGAGTTCTGAGCAAAAGATTATGATCATTGGAAATATAGCACGTGAAAGAGACGTGCCTAAAAAGAAGAACTGTCAAGATGAGATTGGATGGATGAGATTGATACAATAGGTTTTCGTTTCATAAAGAAAAAAAGAATAGAACTGAACCGGTTCCGTTCCAGTTTGGTTCGGTTCAAGAAAAATAAAAAAAAAGGAAAGACCCGAGCCCAAGCTCGTACCATCCAAAATAGAGGTGCTCGAGACTCTGCTCGAGCGCTGGTGAAGGACTGTGGCGGGGCTGAGCTCCGTGGGGTGTCAGCGGATATCACGGCGATGCTGATGATGGCGGCGATAGCGATGGCCGGCGGAGGGGCGAGGCTCGACAATCGGAAAAGATCGGCAACCATGTTCAATCGGAAATACAGTCGTGCTAAAATTAGAAACATGGGTTCCGATTCAATTTCAACTTGGATTAGGAATCGATTAAGGCCAGAATTGGAGTCCAAAATGGAATGGATTACTTCTTCGATTAGGAATCGGTTGAGGTCTATAAAAACAGAGCCAAAGAGGGAGAAAAAGGGAGGACTGTTTAGGCCGGAAAACCAGAACTTTTCTCACCAGAATGCAGAGGCTTTCCGACGTGTTTTTGCAGGAAAAGGAGGGGGAAGAGGAAGCAGTTGGCCGGAGGGGAGAAGGAGGAGGAAAAGGAGCCAAATTTTGGACTGATTTGGAGGAATTTTATGATCTGCTACAGTGTCGTTCCAAGTGCTACAATACCTGCGATTTGGGAGAGACGATGATTAGTAACCGCACGAGAACAATGCTTTTGCTACAGTGATGCTACAATGATTTTGAGCAGTATTTTTTGGTGAATAGTGAATAATGACTCCGACGAATCAGCAGCGTTCTCCTTGTTCGATGGCCAGCTAAATTCGTGTCCAAGGCGTAGATGAAACCCGAGTAAATTGGTTGTATCATTTTCTTTCTTTCATCTTAACTTTTATCTTAATTGGTGTATGGATTTTTTTATAGAATCACTGTTAATTTATTGAGGTTTATTCTATGTGCTCGAGAGAGGCTAGAGAGAATTCTTGTGAGTTTCAATCCGAGGAATACTTACGTGTCCGAGAGGAACGTAAGTAGACTAAGGTGTTATAAAGGAATAAGATTTCATTGATTTATGCTTGAGAGAGATAGATCACAGTTCTATATTTTAATTGATTTATGTGTTACGTCCGAGACGAGAGCACAATATTTTGAATTTACAAGTATATGTCCGAGAGGAATATGCTAGCCAATTATGAATTTATTCAAGAGAGAGAGAGACGATAAGCTTGTTTATTTTGTGGTGGATTCAAAGCCTTGACACTTCAAAAATATTCGTTTAGTTAGTTAAAGTTTACTACTTTCTTAGATTAAATTAAAAACTGCAACTTTCTTTCACTTGAATTTGGTAAGATTATTCATCCGTCCCTGAGATTCAACAACCCTAAATACTCATTGTAGTACAATTGCCTTGTGCATTTGCAAGGGTTTAATTTTAAACGATCAATTATCAAACAATCCCTTCCAGTTGTCCATCATGCGGTGCTTCTTATGTGCACCCTTCTTGACCTCTGTAATTAAGACCCCACTTCTTGGCCACCTTTTCGCCCTCGGACTGGTAGGGCCCACGACAGCATGGAAGATTGTCGTGTGCTCAAAAAACCAAATCTGCATAGTGAACAGATGAAAACATCAGAAGGGGAGGCGCGGATACAGGCAAGTTGTGTACTATTATAGTCGATATAATAGTACACGACTATATACTTAGTCGTGTTGCATAATACACGACTATAAATATAGTCGTGTTGCATATTACACGACTATAAATTCTACAAATGCTACATACCTGGAGGACATATGAGGCGCCGTTTAGGTATCCACCGCCCAGGCACCCTCCTTGAGATCTCGCACCCACTAATCTGCTGGTGTGGGTTATACCAGAAACCAACATGTTATGCATAGCCCCAGCCCAATTATATGAGCTCAATCTTGGGAGGTCTTCTGTGTAACGGTACAAACTGGGATGCACCGCTCTAGTGTTGTGTGGAAACAGCACCGTGCAGAAGAGGAGGCAGATGATCATCCTCGCCATGTCCTCCTCTGCCATCTTCATTTCACCCTCACTAAGCTTGTCGATGATTTCATCAATGTGTGGAATATCCGGTCTCCTGACGGCGAAGTACTTTATGAAGAATTGACCTTCCGGTCGGCGTGGCAAGGAGGGGACGACCTCAACTGTTTCGCCCTTTGTGGGCAATCCGGTGATAAT
This sequence comes from Houttuynia cordata, assembly GCA_039654745.1. Taxonomy (NCBI): domain Eukaryota; kingdom Viridiplantae; phylum Streptophyta; class Magnoliopsida; order Piperales; family Saururaceae; genus Houttuynia; species Houttuynia cordata. Next base: position 16,972,533 of record CM077510.1, read on the forward strand.
AGCAACTTCTTGCTCTGTGAAATGAGCATCATGCTCTTGATATTGAAGACCTTTGCCGACTCATCCCAGTACCTGACCAAATGGTCGAGGAGGTTCCGAGAAACAACTACGTCCTCACCTCCAAAAATGATAGCGAAACCAGCTTCTCTGATCAGTTGGCCACATCTTTCGTGACGCCGTAGGAGGGCCGCACACTTTTTCATCGCGCCCAGTTGACAAAACGTTTTTAGCGCCGATCGTGCATTGTATGTTGTCTTTATTGATCGGTCTATTGGAGCCTTCCTCTTCCTGCCCCTCTGTTTTAGCTGTCGAGGTTCCAACAAAAAATCCTGATCCTCCTCCTCTTCCGATAGTATTTTCTCCATAGAATCATCTCTTTTTGTATCCATCTGTAAGGAGATAGGTAGAGTGGTCAGTAGAAAATTCGTATTGGTGCAACACGAAAACATAAAAGTCATGTCGTCGCGTACACGACTAAATATAAATTCGTGTCAAAGACACGACTTTATAGTTCCTAGTAAAAATTACAAATCCAAATTTTGGAGCTTCTGAAACTAAAATCAGTAAGGATTGTTGTAACTTACCGCGATTTAGTCGTGTGTATGTGTGAATTTCATGGCAGGCACCTTTCACACTCTTCCTCGCCGTAAAACGCAGCTCAATCGGTCACTCCGTCGGTTGCATGAACACGCAGGGAGACGTGGGAGAAAATCAACAACAGGAAGCTCCGAAATCCCCTGAGTTATACGCTTCAAATCGCCGCCTTTGCGAACTCTCCATCAGTCGTGTCATCGAAATCCAGCAGGGGGCATCTCCAAATCGAGCTGGGTGACGTGACTAGGATCGTCGAAATCCGCAAGGGACACCGGAGGAATCGCCGCTTGATATCACCGGTGCGCCGGTGGAGTCGCTGATGGAAATAGCCGGAGAACCCTTGTGTTTTTTATGTTGTATGCAACACGCCTCTTCGCACGGTATTAGAACAAAAAATATAGAAGAAGGGCATTTTGGGTACTTCAGGTCTAGATTCCAGGCCATATGAGATTTCGCGGGAAAAACCAGGTAATATGGGAATATGAAAGTTGGCGCCAGATAATATGGAAAAAACTCTTTAATATAAGACTAACCTAAAATGTATGTAAATATATATTAAAAATGATATCATGTCGTTATATGACATCATGTCGTCATTATATCATCATAATTGTATGGAGTCCTCTTTATAAGGGGGTCTTCCTCTCTTGTTTGGATTATGCAATAAGAAAATATTATCTTCTTCCTCTTTCTCTCCGTCTTCTTCCCGTTTCCCAGACATGACACTTGGCCCTATTTGTGTTCCCTACCGAGACACAACAAAGGATAAGGAGGAGGAGGAAGAGAAGGAGGCCACAAGTGACAATAGTGGTTTTTTTGAGAGATTTAGATGAAGACTAATATTCATGTAATTTTTCAAAATTATGTAATAATTTAGGTTGTACAAATATTTCTGACAATAAAAATTTCAAGTCTTTAATTGTAATATATCATACATATTCGCACACACCTTTAAACTAAGTCATGTGTTCGCGCACATGATTGTTGCCCATACAAAATGTGTATATACACCCATTAAAACTTACACTATCTATGTGTAAGTTCCATACAATCTATATGAAGAATGGTGGGGGCTTTGGCAAGCCATAACGATGTTTCTGTGATGTCTTCTTAGTAGTTAAATTGCCTTCTTGCGCGATTATTCTCTTCATGCACGTCCTACGTTCTTTCTTAACCGTTGGATTAGAGCATTTTTTCAGTTGAAACCAACCTGCCGACAATTGCCACATTTCCTCCTCAAGGTTTCTGGCAGCTTGGGCTGTGACTCAATTCTCTTTGTCCTTTTCCTGCCCTTCTTTGGAGATTCAAGCAAAGACAGTTCATATTTAAATAAAACCTCATAATCACCTCATTGACTTTTGTCCAATGTTGAAAACACTATTTTTTCGTACGTTGTGCGGTACATGCTTTCATAATACCATTTCTCACAATATTTGATTGGGTCCAAACTCCTCTCATCAATACATGCTATGGAAGAAGCCACATGTGCATGTCCTCTTCGTAAGGTCAACAATATCATGAGAAACAAAGAGAATGAATGCCACAATAAGCTTAGCGTGTGTTTATATAACTAGTATAATGTCGTGCGTATGAAAACACAAGATTATAACTATCGTGTGTTCGTATGAACAACAATTTTAAAACTTGTGTCCTCGTATACATGATAACATAATGTCATGCGTATGAAAACACGACATTATAATGGTCGTTTGTTCGAATGAACAACAATTTTAAAACATGTGTCCTTGTATACACGATAACATAGTAATGTACTCTACTTACCACATCTTATAGAGAATTCACTTGAAACTAACGCAATGATAGTGATTGCACTCTAACAGTTTAAACACTTTTATCCCCCATGTCATTGATATGATTCTGTGTATATTTTGTTAATGGAGTTGTTAGCCTATGGCCTTCCATTTGGCATCTATCAAAATGGGTTGTTGTCGTCGTACACGTTTGCTCGATCAACCGTATTATTGGCTAAAAACGTAGCCTTCAGAAGCATATTATTTACACTTTCTAACCTACTTGATGTGAGAGTACCATATCTTTTTACCGAGATATTCTACATTAGCCCAATATCTTTTCTCAACTTTGTCAATATATTTCCAGGCCTCCTCATTGTGTTGCTTCATCTTCTCCAAGATCTCATCAAATTCCAATCTCCTGAAGCATGCAATAACTCTGAATAACAGTGCTGCCTTCAAGTACTTGTCATTCCACTAACTAAGCATATTAATTGCCATATGACGCAGGCAAAACCTATGGTGAGACTTGAGAAACACGTCAGGAACCGCTCTCAAAAGTCCATTTTGTCTATAAGAAACAATCGTGTCCAGACTTGTCGGGGGGGGCGTAAAGAGAAAAGATTTAAGTAAGTCGAGGAACCACGTCCTGCAAGTAACAACTGAGAGTCAAACAATATTACAAAAATAATTTGAACGTGTGTTCAGCAAAACAGTCGTGCGTGATGGCACACGACTACTAAGTAGGCGTGTTCCGCATCTCACGATATTACAACAGAATCGTGTGTGACAATACATGCTATTTTCAAATTGTGTGTATGAGGGCACGACTTATCATGTTTTTATTGTCTCTTTCTCAACCACTGTATAAACATTAATTGTTGATTCCCATCAAAGGTTGTAGCAACCAATAAAACTTGAGGATATTTTTCTTTTAGGAATGTTCCATCAACAGTGAGTAGCAGCCTAAGTGATCTTCGGAATGCTCTTGCGACCGGGCCGAACATCTAAAACACAAGTTTGAAGTCGTATTTGCCTAACTCAATTTCAGGTATATCACAAGACCTTTGTAACACCACATATGTACCTGGATTAGACCGCTCTAACTCCCTCCCATAATGTGGCAAAATGCGATATGAGTCTTTAGGGTTGCCATCCATCAATTGGATCAATTCCACTTTCGTCCTCCATGCCCTTTTATAGTTAATTTTTATGCCCCAATGTTTCTCAATGTACTGTTGTATATTTTCTGTTTTGATAGAATTTGAATCCTTACAGAGGCCATGACACTTCCTTGCAATGTATCACTTGCAATGCAATTTGAATCCACAGGTTAGAAGCCAAAGGATGATCTTTCGAACTTATCTTTGTGTCACATGTATGCCTTTTTTCCCTCTTGTCGCGCTTACTCCATCTAGTATGTTCGAAGCCCGTATGTACCACTTACACCCTCGAACCTTGCACGTTGCAACAAATGCGTCATTGTTCTCATCCACCACTTTGAACATAAACTTCATCTTGATTACCAAATCAGTAACTACCATCTTGAACTGCTTGATGTTTTTGAACCTAGCCGATAGCGCAAGTTGTGCCTCGTAATCTTCTGCTTGTAAACTTCCGCTCTACATCACCTCCTCCTCATAAAGTTGTGTAGGATCGCCCAAACCAGAATAGGTGCCCCAATCCCAACCACCATCACTTTCAATATGAAGGAACTCATCGTCCTCTAATTCTTGCTTATCGGACATGACAGACTTCCTTTTAGATGTGTATGGTCCAGACTTAGACTTCCCTCTAGAAGTGGATGGTTTGGCCACATGTTGGACTTCTATCATTGAGACATAGAGCTATCTTCCCGTGGGATCTGCTTGCAAAAAATCTGGTTGTGTAAGGGGCTCATGCCAATCATCCCCTGACCACGGGAATTCTTCGTAATCTAACCACTCTTAATTTTCAAATTGCTCTTCAGATTGATAATCTCATGCATCTTCGTCTTCATCTTCATCTTCTTCCCCATTCAAAACATTGATTTCAATTTGCTCTTCATTTTCCACAGCAAATGTATCCTTCAGAACTTCATTACTTCCTCCCAATCTGCGAAAACAAAGGAAATGAATGGTACACATGAGAACAGCTCGTGTCAATGTACACACGCAAGGAAAATGGTCGTGCGTGTATGCACACGCAATAAAAATACCAAGAGTCATTACCAAAACACACGCCTTAAATAGATCAACACACGACTTTGCGTTAGCGTGTGCATGTGTACACGACTTCAAGACAGGTTGTGTCTTTGAGAACACGACTTGTATAGTTAGTGTGTGTGAATTTGTGCGAATTTCATTTCTTACCTCACAACTTGAAATGGCGAATCTTCATCTCTTCCTCCTTCAACTGCTAATGAATTAATGTCATTGTATGATAGAGTAGGCTCTGATCTTGTCCTTATTGACACTGGAGGTCATCTCCTTATTGACATTGGAAGTCATCTCCTTATTCACAGTAGAGGGTCCTCTCCATGTACAGGTCCAGTACTCCATTTGCGGCTTGCTTGTGAATGACAAAAACTGTCTCCAAGTCTTCATCGTCCTGAAAGACGTATGAGGATGCAGATGAAACAAGATATGACAAAGAAAAAGTACTAGAAAGAAAAAGTACCAGATGTAGATTTGAATGGTAATCTTCAACATTTCCAGGTACTTTACTTGTGTATTAATAGTCATCAGCTTCAGTTTTCCGCCCACGTATCCATCAGAATTTCTAAACACTCCATTGCAGTGTATGCACCCAACAACATTTTCTATAACTATCTGCCAGTACAATCCCGCAAAAATTAAAAAACTAAATTTTTTTAACCCGTGTTGAGTCGTGTGTACGAGCACATGACTTTCTTTATAGTCGTGTGCACACATACACAATAATTGAAATTTTTGAAAACTTACGAAGTTTTCAACTTTCTTCTTTTTAACCAATTTTTAATATAAAAATCGTTGTATTTGAACTTGACGTACAATTTTTTGTATGATTTCTCTATTGCAGTTGCTTGCGCGTAAACAACTCTTTCCTGAACTTTCTCGCTGGTTTCACTACTTTTCGATTTAAAAGCTTTTTTTTTCCATGTTGGACGGCATTGGCAGTAATATAGACCGCGATGATAAACAGAGCTTCACTAGAATGCCTTCTTTCTTGAATAGATGCTCCCACAAAGCGCTAAAATAAAGAATTTTGGTGCAACCATGGCCACCTACTCCAGCTGGGGGTATTTTGGGTGCATCATGTTCAATTTCCAGGCAATATTGAATGAACGGAGAGATTTAGGTGACGTCGGAAGATGGCTGGTGGAGCCATGTAATATGGAAAAAAACTCTAGAAAGTATCATATCTCAATGTAAATTATTTTTTTGACGATCCTGCTCTTCAATTACCATTCAACTCTTCTCCTCCACCTTTTTCTCCCTCGCTGCGTGAGCCGCCGCCGCGGTAGCATCTCCGCCACTGCCTCTTGCTGCCGCCACGAACTTACCCACTTCTCCCCTGCGACGACCTCAACCACCCTCCTGTCAGCCACACTCCTGGAAGGAAAGTGCTCCACACCTGGCATCGGCGAGTCATCCGAGCAGCCACGCTGCAATGAAGTCTCCAGCTTGAACGCCGTCGCCGCCATCTCCTCTGGCCGGACTTGAAGTACGGACTGACGTAGAACTCGTTGCCGCCAATGAGTCCAAATGGCGAGAGCCGAGTAGCTCCTCGACGGAGCATGTGAAGAAATCGCGTGCCCGCCCATTCTCCCACTGGACGCCACGAGGGCCGTGACGTAGGTGAGAAGCGGCCAGATGAAAATCGCGGCAAGGCGTTTTCTTCACATGCAGGGATTTCAACGACATGAACAGAGCTTCAAGCGCCAGTCCGGAAAAGTACTCATCTTTCTCTGTAGATTCGACCGGCGGCGGAAAGCCATTTCTAGCTCTTCTTCCCGACCTAAGCCTCTTTTTTAATTTTTTTAGCAAAAAGAAAAAGTTTTGTCTAAAGTGGCATGCCCTAGAACTTAGCGACATAAAATAAACAAGCGAGAGATGAGATCAACTTCCCGATTACAAAGAGCACAAAAGCCAGCCCCCCTGCGAAACCTCTAGCAAGAAAAACATCAAAAGGGAACTTGTTGCATAGGTATCGAAGATGACAGAAGTTGATGATGAGTTGACAAGACAGTAAAATGCCCATTACAAAACAGAGACCTTTACTGCCCATTACAAAACAGAGACCTATAGGCATGTCTATGGAAACTGACAGGTACAATTTCAGATCTTTAAGAGTGATGATAATTACATATACCGGAACAATAAACTTGGTACTGTACATGAGCTAGACCTTTTAAGCAAAGACTGATGGAAAGATCCTCCACAAGAACCAATCAACTTGAGTGAAATAAAGCATCCTCCATCTTCTCCACAACACAAGTGGGAGCATCACCATTCCAATTCCAAATATGAGTCCAAGTTCGGACACAATCCACTTCCAGTCAGCATGGTGCTGGCTCTTAGGTGGGGTTGCATCTGGGCAATTCTTCATCAACTGGGTTGTACACAAATCATCCTGGTCTCTACCATGATTTTCATCTTGACAAGTTATCGATAATGGAGATCCACAGAGCCCAGCATTACTCTTGTATGAAGAGTTTGAGAAAGTATTTAACTGTTGCCCCTGTGGTATCCTCCCAACCAATTTGTTGGAAGAAAGATTCAACACAGAAAGAAAATTCAGTTGCACTAACTCTGCAGGTATCTCACCACTCAGCATGTTTTGAGATAGATCCAGCGCCTCAAGCTGAGATAGTTTACCAATTGATCTTGGAATGGCACCTGTAAGAGCATTGTGCGACAAATTCAAGACCAAAAGCATACTGAGATTCCCAATCGCCTCGGGAATAACTCCATCGAATTTGTTGTTTGATAAATCCACGGAGGTGAAAACAGTCAAGATCTTCACTAGTTCTACGTCAAAGCCTTTCAATGTTACAGTCACAGTATCGCGATAATAGAGCGGAGTGAATTGAAGTAACCTTGACTGAATTACTTGACGGAGCAGACTAGACGCATTTCCACCAACTCTCATGGACTTCCAAGTATAGATACACGATGCATTAAGATTGCCTGAGAAGTTGTTTGATGATAGGTCTATGATCTGCAGCATTTTGAAATAAAAGTGACAGTATGGCAAAAACTTACCATGGAAGTTGTTCGAACGCAAAACAAGAACTCGCAAGGATGGCATCTCACTCAACCATGAAGGAAAGGTACCTTCAATGGCGTTGTTCCCAAGATTCAAAACTGCAAGCTGTTTGCAGCTCTTCAAAGACATTGGGATATGCCCTACCAGTTTATTCCCATTAAGATCCAGTGTCTTTAAATTACATTCCACTGAGAAATTTGGCATATAACCACTGATGGAATTTGCATGAAGATTCAGCACATTGAGACTACTTACATCGTGGGTCAAACATGGGGGGATTGGCCCACTCAAACTGTTACCAGACAAGTCAAGAGCTCGCAAATTCGTTGCATTGCAAATTGATGAAGGGATGCTGCCATTCAAGTTATTCAGTGAGAGTGAAAAGAAGACAGTAAACAACAAGTCATCACCAATGGCAGGAGGAATAGTTGAAAAAAACCTGTTATCAGAGTAATCCACAATAATACTAGACATTGGGACTGGTGGGATTGGCCCTTGAAGCAAATTGGAATGAAGGTCAATCAAAAGTAGCGAACTTGATGAAAGATTCTCAAGTGGTTGCTCTAGGCCTTCCAGGTTGTTGTATGACAGATTCAAGTAGCTGAGCGTCTTAATGTTCCAAATCCAATTAGGTACATTACCAGGAATTCCATTGTTCGACAGGTCAAGGTCACCCAAAATCTTCTGATTTTGCAAAAACTCAGGTATCTTGTTCAGATTACATGAACCCAGCTTAAATGTCCCAATCTGCGGAAAGTTGGACAGATTACCATTTCCTACTTGGACTGACAAACCACTATTAGAAAGCTCTAGCCTGGAAAGATTCTTCATATTTTCAAACATACCAAGGTTCACCACTCCATTGAAATTGTTTGAAGAAAGTACAAGTTCCTTAAGTCGCATAAGCTCGTATATCGACTTTGGAAGCTCCCCCTCAAAATTGTTGTTGCTCAAGTAGAGAACCGTCAGAGATGAACCACTTGCAAGATCAAACTCATAAATTACACCACTCAGCTGATTTTGATTGACCAGCAACTTCTGCAAAGATGGGATAGCAAAAAGAGACATCGGGATTGAGCCGTCAAACGCATTCTCCCTCAGGTTGAACTCCACAAGGTTAGTCAGCCTATCCGCGATATCAGGGATCGGACCGGTAAAACTATTTGATGAAAGGTCCAAGTGAACAAGCTGTCTCAATTGTACCAAGGATGGAACTCTGCCAGTGAAGTTATTAACTGATACATCCAAGTAGACTAACCTAACAAGTTCCCCAATCCCCACTGGCAGCTCCCCAGAAAACTTTGCCCCAGTAAGCTGCAATCTAGTCAAGGAAGCAAGATTAGCGATGGAAGTGGGCAATTCGCCAGAGAATTTCGTGTTGGCAAGCAACAACTCTTCGATCGCAGAACTACGTTTGGGGAATTCAGGAAACCGCCCGACCAGATTCCTATTCAGCCTAACATCCAGGGTCCTCAAGTTCCTCAATTGGAAAATCTCTGCCGGAAATTCTCCGGTCAAACCGCAGGAACTGAGACAGAGAACAGCCAATGAAGTGAAGTTTGACAAGACATCCGGAACCTAGGACGAGAAATCATTGCCGTCAAGGCAGAGGTAGGCGAGGCGGGTCAGATTATAGAGCAGGGTTTCTAAGGGGCAATTCATCGAACACCTGGCGAGGCTCACGACGCGTAGCTTCTGAGCAACAGAAGACAGAGCCTGGCAATTCTTCCCACCCAATGATGACGAGGACAGGTTGACCCCATCCAGGTAGAGCTCCTCCAGCTCCGGCAGGTCGCCGAAGAATCCAGCGTCGGCAATCTCCAGCCGGCCGCCGGTGAGGAAAGCCGAGCATGACAGGTCGAGTGAGACTAGCGCCGGTATACGACCTATCGCCGGTGGGACCTCGCCGGAGAACCCGGCGTTGGAGAGGTTGAGGTGGTGACGCGCCGGCCGAGTTGGGAAGGGATGGGCGACGAGTCGAATCGGTTGAAGGACAGGTTGAGCGACGTCAACTCGGTGAGCCGGGAGAGGGGTGCGAGTCCGCCGGGCCGGCGAGATCGAGGGCGGTCACGTGAATTCCTGCGGAATCGCACGTGACACCGCGCCAGCGGCAGATGCCTGCGCGAGCGGACTCTTCTGCCCAGGAAGCGAGCGAGTCGGCGGGGTCTGAGAACTCTAGCAGGGATACGGAGTCGGTAGAGTGAGACGGACTTTCATGTGAAACGCAGGGCTGAAGTTGAGACGCCAGGGGAAGTATGAGAACGATGAGCAAGAGCTGAGATAACCTCATATTGGATGAAGGCAATGTGCTAAGACACCAATTTCATGGCCTCTCTCTCCTGCATTGCATTAAAGGAAAACCAATGATGTCCGCCTGGATTTCTATCATATGGGAACGGTGCACATGGATCTATTGTGCGCTCTAGCATGCGGATACGTTAGCGCTCAATTTGATTTTTTGTTGGTACCTTCCAATCAAATTCAATCGTTTACTCATTCAATGAGTTCATTTTCAATTTCAGACAACCCTTTTTTAAACAAAAAATATTAGATTAGAGAGAGTCCTCTACATAGTTATAATAAAGTACTGAGAGCAAAACATCTACTGAAGACAAACATAAACGTCAGATGTCATTGGAAGTCGCTCAAACGTCCTCAACATGGTTATACTAATGGTGACTGACTTGGTCTAACAGGGTCAACGGTCAACCCGGGTTGACCCGGTGATGACATTATTTAAAAAAAAAGGGAGGGGGGGGGGGCAATAATCCGCAGCCCCTATCGCGCCTGGTAAGCGAGAGTTGATGACAAGGGTTTGGGTCCTGGGCTGGGCAGGAAGACGGTGTTGAAACGGTGCCGAATGGATGATGGTGGTGGTTCTGGCTACTGCCATATTTGCTGTTGTGGCTCATTTGAAATTCAGTAGCCCATAAAATCAAAACAACAAAGAATCCAACAGTCTTTTGTGAAACATAGCTGTTTAGCGTGATGGCAAAGACTGTTCGCTCACGACATACATGTTGGTCCTTCGTCCCCTCATTCATCCAGGCGACCTTTTAATCTCTTTTTTTTTCACTTTCTTTTGGACTTTTGGTTGATTCATTCATACTAGTCCCCCTTTTTTTGGCAACATGCCGGATTTCGTTTTCATGTATTGTGCTTCTCTTCTCCATCGCAACATCTTTGCAGCTTTGTACTGAACGTTCCAGAGGTTCACGCATGGCCGCAAATTGGAAATCATGTAGCAAAAACGGGGGCTCTGGCTCGACGCGGCGCTTCCGCCGGAGGGGGGGGGCTTGCTCAACGGGGCGGCGCAAGGCCCTCCGAGGGGGGGGAGGGGCGCTGGGGAGCCCAGTTTCGTCGAGCCCGAGCCCCGTCCCCTCTGGCTTGACGGCCGGGAGGACAGGGGGAGAAGAGGGGGTGGAAGGTTAAAACCCGGCTGACCGATCGGACCGACGGGGTTGTATTGACCTGGCTGGGTCAACCTACCCGGTCGACCCTGAAGAAAAAAGGTCCGGTTTTTAAAACCATGCTGGACAAAGGACAACGTCAGCATTTTATTTTGGATTGCAAAGGGTGACCCATGGCTTCAGGCGTGTATTCATCCCCAATAAAAATATACCAATGTGAATGGAAGTTTTTTATAAAATGCCACGCTTGACCACATAACCGGCGTTTAAAATTTGACAAACATAATACTCCCTCCGTCTTCGTTTTAAATGCTCTTTTTGGAAGAAGAAAAAAAACATTCCGGTTTTAAAATCTCCATCGGATTAATTTAAGGGGTTTTTTGAACCTCTTACTCCCTACATTAGTTGGGGTTTCCTCTATCCAATAAAAACTAACATTTTTCAGATGGAGCTATTAAAACATGATAGAGGAGCATGAGATACAAAGTTTAGCATTCCCTCCATCCAATGAAACCATCTACAGTAAAAATGAGCTAAAGTAATTGGACTGCACGGCCCATATCCCATCCGAGGGAGCAAAGTCTCTTATGTAACAAGTGTTTTTCAAATGTAGACAGGCTTCATTGGATGGACCCATGGAGGGAGTAGTTTATTTCTCACGTAGAAAAACATTTGGTGAAGTACAATTGGCTGGATCGGTACTCCCAAAAGGCGACTACGTTAAGACACCGGAAAACTGTGAAAACTAATTAGACAGACCTGTTAGAAGTGGGTGTTAGTCATAACCTATAATTGGGTATTAATGAGAGAGAACTAACCCATGTTTAAAACCCACTTACTATGAGATGAATGAGTGAATTGGGTGAAGGATGAATAGTCCCACATCCACACCAAAGATGGGTTGTGGATGGTATATAAGGTCCAAGGTTGGCCTTATAAGTTAGCCCCAAGGGCCACCCCACTTTTGTGGGGGAGAGAGATGTTGGACCCATGCACCTAGGTGGGCTAACCCACACGCGCGCCGCCGTCCGGCCGGCTCGGCTCGGTTCGGTTCGCACGCGCGGCCGGCCGGGTCGGGTCGGGTTGGGTTGGGTTGGGTCAACAAGAAAATATTATTTTGGGACAAATTTAATGGTTTGGTTTTCTAATTTATTTTGGTTCAACCAAAACGGGTCCGTTTTATTATGACCGTTAACGGACGGACGCGTTTGTGGTTCGCTGCGCGTATTGTTTGGAGTGCTCCTACAATACGTGGTTGATCGTCTTATCCTGGGAGGCAGACGCCCAAGAGTCCTAAGCACCGTAGGGAGGGCGAATTCTGTCTTAAGGACAAAGTGTTTCGCTTGATTCGATCATAAACTCTTCTACAGTTTTATCATCTTTGCAAAGGTACACAGATATCTTCCTTAATACAGTAGCAGTAAAGTAATTTTAATAACAATCTTAAGACAGAATCTTGTTTATACTGTACTGTAATTTTGATGTCACGCCCCAAAATTCCTGACCTCGATCGGAGTGCGGAAGACTTTAAGTAAAATAAAAGCCGAGGTAGGAACCTTGGGACGCGACCGAATACTCGATCACTCAGGTCAATTACATCATTACAAAAGAACGTGTAATCGACATCACCAGGAACTCATAACGAAACTTAGAAATTGAGAACTAAAAACTTCTTCATCAAATTTGAAATAACATTGTCAATGTAGCAAATGGATCCTACTGAGATTATTACAGCAGATTAAATAAAAACTATCAAACAAAGCAAACATCAAATTTAGGCACACACTGGCCAACACTAACGAAGTTCTAACAAAATGCAATAGAATAAATAAAGCAATTCTTCAAGACATCTTCCACGCATCTGCTACGCCTTTCTGAACTGCAAAATCCTGACTTACTGATCTTTGAGGCCTGCATCAGAGGATGCATGAGTATTTCGTAGAAATACCCAGTAGGATGTAAAAACCCACCAGGAAGATAAAATAGGTTATGAAGAATAGATCACTCGGATAAACAGGAATAAACACTCTCTGAAAGACCACTCATAGGTTTATGTTGCAAGAATAGCAAGGTCAGATGATAACAGTTCCAATGGAAAAGTATCGGAAAGAATAATCTCAATATGACTCCAAACAAATATCGGTGTAAGGAGAGAATGGTCAAAATACCAAAGGCTCCAGGCATCTAAAGTGCAAGGAGTTACAATTTCTGCTCGCTGAATTTACCGATCACCCGCAAGTGACTATACCAGAATCATGCTAGAGGTTCTCTTTTTGGAACCCGGCCACGCGTCTAGACATGCTGGCCCCATCGGTGCTTACGGGCACAATGGGCGGAGACTGCAGACCTTCCGTAATATCATACAGCCTAAACGTACGTATTTGTCTCCTTTCGGGCAATAGGGAACCCATGTTCCATAAATATCGGAGGTCACTCATGACCTAGCAATGGCTCGTGAGCATACTATGATTCCACCTTTTAATAAGTGGAGAAATGGGTCAATGTCAAACTGGACAATGATTCAACAATAACAAAGGTCTCAACTTTCTGAGAATTGGGTAACTCTTACCGCAATGACTCCCTCATGGAGTATGAAACAGATAATCAAGGTTTCTCAACAATATATGGCTCTCTCTCAAGGAGTAACAAGAAGATTCACATATCTCGCATAATGAAGAGAATAATGAAGACTCACAATCTGAGGAATAATGAATTTCACTCTTAGAGTACACGTCATGCATCATGTCTTACCTTTGATAGGGATATCTCTAAGTATGGAATTGTATTACTTTTAATCTCAAGATACCTTTCTAAGAAAGTTTGATCTCCAATTGGATATTCAAACCGACACCACGATGAACCATAGAAACAAGACCAAATTGACTCTTGTGCACGCTGACTCGTCCCAAAGTCTTAATCTTTTAAACTTCTTCACTTATTACAGTGACTCATAAGTAGTTTTATCTAACTATATTAATATTATTTTAATCAGATTATATCATATTATGAGTAATAATACTTACTAGTGCTTTAAAACCCTAATTCCAGTAAACTGTCTTATACTATACAGCCCACTTACGACTGACGCCACTGTCAATAAAGAAGGAATTTGACTCTGAAAGTTTAACAGAAGATAGCCCTATGAGTCTAGTTTATAACCCCACTGACGGCATATTTTTATGATTTTTATACATTTAATTATGATTTTTATACTGAGCACTGTCGGAGCAGAAACAGTTCTGACCGAGAGCATATTACTTACTTATAATATGTAATCATGTACTAATACCCATTAACCATGATAATATAACATTAATACCCTTAATTACTCCCCTCCTAGAGTAATTCTAGACTCTGGTATGTTCTGGAACTTAATGATTATAATGATTCTAATTGATGATAATACCTTAAACTAGATTCAAGGCATCAACCTTGATCTAATTAAGCTTTTAACATTATTAATACATCCCTTAACTATATTGAACTATTAAATCAGGACATATCAGAATAAAGAAGATAACTTTCATGACCATCTACGTTCAAGAGACATGACCTATAGATATTCCCATCAAAAGTAGGCATATATGCATCAACATGAAGCATTAAACAAGGTATGACATTATGAGCACTCTTATTTATCAAACAACAAGGAATCTCTCATGAAACAAATATTAGGCACTCTTATCTCTGAGATAATATGAATAGGATCATAAATTAATCACAATATGAAAGAACCAAAGAAGTGCAAACTGAATTGGTTGGGAAAAACCATCCTACCACTTAGATGTATGCGAAATACACCTCCACGCGTAGCTCGTTCTTTCTCCTTCGCAACGACGCCTCCACTCCTTCGATCGCATGAGAAAAGAGGTTGAGGGGAGAGGTAGAAGGTTGCTGGAATTAGTGTTAAGGCAAGGGAGAAGGGCTAGGGCTTTGCACAAGACGTCCAAAGCTTGGAGTGAAGCATGTGGGCGTCCTCCTCCTTGGCTTTTATAGCCAAAGCCTCCTCCAACTAGGATATCTCCTAATTAGATCCTTCATAATCCCAAATCCCAATTAACCAATTAAAAGGTCTCCCTCATTAGTAAGGGACGTTCAGCCATGTTAATCTATTGTGTTTTCCTTATTTAATTAGGATTTCAAATCTCTAATAAGATTCGTTTACTATCTTAATCCTAATTACAGCACACTGTCATACGCATAACAGTCTACTTCCGACTCTTCCCACGGTCAGTCCAATTGAAGATGGACTCTGAAATTTTTATTGGAGTTAGCCATATGTGTCTAGTTTCTAACCATACTCATTTTATATTTTTCCTGTTTTTCCTGAATTAGTTATGATTTATTTACTACAGACTGTCGACACAGAAATATTACTGGCCGAGCTTACAATCTTAATCATACTTTACATATCTCGTTCCAAACTAAGAAACTACCATATCTAAGCCAACCAACTAGACGTCCCCTTCCTATTGGTTGATTAAAAGTGAAATATCTATCTCTTTTTAATTAAGATTTATCTTCCCTAATTATCTCAACCGAACTGATACTTCCCGATCCTCCGCGATACTTACCATATTTATCGTTATTAGGTCAAATCGTAGATTTTGCTCCAAGATTCACTCCAATCCTCTAAAGATCTCCTTGTGGCTAGTTACCCACGTTCACATGACTCCCTGGGCCTGTGCCACATGGCCCTGCGCCCAGGTCTGTGCGTCTAAAGCTAGAGTCCTGTGCACACATGACTCGGGTGTCCCGCGGTTGTACTACTCGTTACACTATCTCGTGTAGACCACGGACCACGTATAAAACCAAAATTAACTGATTAATTATGAAATTCAAATGGGTCTCATCCACTTGAACACATGCCCTGGCGCCTGGCCCCACTTCTGGCGTCAGGTGTTCTCAGACCCTGGCGCCAGGCTGGCCTCAGTGCCAGGTTGTGCCCAGCGCCAGGACCAACCCTCGCGTCCTGGTTTTCTACTACTAATAGTCATGCGATTAACAAATTATATCACATCATAAACATTAAATAACACATCAAAGCACATCGCACAACCAGAAAATCAAATCAGGCAATGAACTTTCCTATTTTAGAACAATTACCTAAAATAGAAACCTTTAGTTAACGTACAAATTTTCTGGGTGTTACATTTGATTACTGTACTGTTCCATAATTTCTAATGTGATTACTGTGTATTTTACTAAAATAATCTTCTGTGATTTGCAAAGTTACAGAAATGGCTACTGAGAACTTCACTCCGGTACTGATTCCCACTCCGGTGAATGCTCCTGTTCAAGTGAAAGGGGAGAAACCAGAAAAGTTCAGTGGTGTGGATTTCAAAAGATGGCAACAGAAAATGTTGTTCTATCTTACCACGCTGAATTTGGCCCGATTCCTTAAAGAGGAAGTACCCGTTCTCACTGAGGAGAAACGGGAAGATAAAACGGCTGTTGCAGCAGTAGATGCATGGAAACATGCAGATTTCTTATGCTGAAATTATATCCTTAACGGATTGGACAACACATTGTATAATGTGTACAGTTCGATGACAAGTGCTAAGGCACTGTGGGAGTCTTTAGACAAGAAGTACAAAACTGAAGATGCTGGAACGAAGAAATTCGTGGTTGGCAAATTTTTGGACTTCAAAATGGTGGATTCTAAGACTGTGATCAATCAAGTTCAAGATCTCCAAGTTATCCTGCATGAAATTCATGCAGAAGACATGACTTTAAGTGAGTCTTTCCAGGTGGCAGCAATAATTGAGAAACTACCACCTTCCTGGAAGGATTTCAAGAATTACTTAAAGCATAAGAGGAATGAGATGAACTTGGAAGATCTAATTGTGAGGTTAAGGATTGAAGAGGACAACCGTTCTTCTGAAAAGAAAACCGGGGGTCATGGCATGGAGGCCAAAGTCAATGTTGTGGAACAAGGGCATAAAAGCAATGGCTTTACCAACAAAAAGAGGAAGCATCCTGGGGGTCAGTCAAACAATGACTCCAATAATAACAAGTTCAAGGGCAAGTGCTATGTGTGTGACAAGATGGGCCATAAGGCCAAGGATTGTTACAAACGGAAGAAACAAGATGGTTTCAAAAAGAAGAAGGCACAAGCCCACATGACCGAAGTGGAGAATCTCTCCACCAATGTGCATGACATCAACCTTTCTGCTGTGATTTCGGAAGTGAATATGATCACTAATGATAAAGAATGGTGGGTGGACACTGGGGCTACCCGTCATGTGTGCTCAAACAGGAGGATGTTCTCCACTTATCACTCCGTGGAAAATGGTGAACAACTGTTTATGGGCAACTCTTCTACTGCCAAGGTTGAAGGAATTGGAAAGGTGGTGCTCAAGATGACTTCGGGCAAGGAACTCACGCTCAACAATGTGATGCATGTGCCAGAAATTCGAAAGAATTTAGTGTCTGGATCATTGCTGAGCAAGAATGGCTTCAAGTTGGTGTTTGAGTCAGACAAATTTGTTTTGACTAAGGGTGGGATGTATGTGGGAAAAAAGTATCTGAATGAAGGGCTTTTCAAGCTCAATGTATTACCTAATGTATCAGTTTTTAATGTTATGAATGAGAATGCTTCTTCCTCTTATATGATTGAGTCATGTGATGTGTGGCATGGTAGATTAGGACATGTTAATTATGATGCATTACGTAGATTGAATATCTGCCTAAATTTAATATTGACTTTAATCATAAATGTGAAACTTGTGTAGAATCTAAATTAACAAGGAAGTCATTCCAAAGTGTTGAAAGATGTACTGAACCTCTTGAGTTAATTCACAGCGATGTCTGTGATTTAAAACTTGTTCAAACAAGAGGAGGTAAAAAGTACTTTATTACATTTATTGACGATTGCACTCGTTATTGTTATGTATACTTGCTGAGAAGTAAAGATGAGGCTATAAACATGTTTATATTATATAAAACAGAGGTTGAGAATCAACTTGGCAAGAAAATAAAAGTTCCACGAAGTGATAGAGGTGGGGAATACGAATCACCTTTTGGTGAATTCTGTTCACAACATGGTATTATACACCAAACCACGGCACCTTATTCACCTCAACAAAATGGAGTTGCTGAACGGAAAAATAGAACTTTAAAAGAAATGATGAATGCCATGTTAATTAGTTCTGGGTTACCTCAGAACATGTGGGGGGAAGCTTTGCTTTCAGCCAATTATATTCTCAACAAAATACCTCATAAGAAACCCTTGCAGACACCATATGAGTTATGGAAAGGTCGAAAGCCTTCCTACAACTTCTTTAAAGTGTGGGGGTGTCTAGCAAAAGTGGCGGTCCCTAATCCCAAGAGGATTAAAATTGGACCTAAGACCATTGATTGCGTATTCATTGGTTATGCCAATAATAGCAGTGCATATCGTTTTCTTGTTCATAAATCGGATATTCCTGATGTAAATGTCAATACGGTGATTGAATCAAGGAATGCTTCGTTTTTTGAACATATTTTTCCGTGGAATTCTACACAAAATGAAAGTTCTCTTAAAAGAACTTTGGATGTTGCAAGAGACACCAGTGAAGACAAAGAGGGAGAAGATGATGAACCTAGACGTAGTAAACGTGCTAGAACATCAAAATCCTTTGGTCCAGATTTTCTAACTTATTTGTTAGAAAATGAGCCTCAAAGCTTTAAGGAAGCCATGTCCTCTCCTGAAGCACAATATTGGAAGGAGGCTGTAAATAGTGAAATTGAATCTATTATGCAAAATCACACTTGGGAGTTGGTAGATCTACCACCAGGTAGTAAACCTCTCGGATACAAGTGGATCTTCAAGAGGAAGATGAAGGCTGATGGATCAATTGACAAATATAAAGCAAGACTTGTTATCAAAGGATACAAGCAAAATGAAGGTCAAGATTATTTTAATACATACTCACCAGTCATAAGAATAACTTCCATTAGGATGTTAATTGCTATGGCTGCTTTGTATAATCTTGAAATACATCAAATGGATGTAAAAACTGCATTCTTGAATGGTGACTTGAATGAGGAAATATATATGGAACAACCTGAAGGGTTTATTGTACTAGGTCAAGAAAACAAAGTGTGCAAACTTGTTAAGTCTCTCTATGGGCTTAAACAAGCACCTAAGCAATGGCATGAAAAATTTGACAAAATGATGATGTCAAATGGATTCAAAATCAATGAATGTGACAAATGTGTTTATGTCAAAGCTAGACCTGAAGGCTATGTTATTGTATGCCTCTATGTGGATGATATGCTCATTATTGGTAGCAATGATAATATCATTAAAGCTACTAAGAGGACGTTAAACAAACAGTTTGACATGAAGGATATGGGCGTTGCAGATGTTATACTAGGGATGAAAATCACTAGAACATCTGATGGATATGTATTATCTCAATCTCATTACATTACAAAAATCCTAGACAAGTTTAATGAGAATGATAATCGTCCAGCGAGAACACCTGTGGATGTGACATTGCATTTAAGCAAAAACACGGGTGAGAGCATATCACAACTCCAATATTCTCAAATTATTGGAAGTCTCATGTACCTCATGAATTGTACGAGACCGGACATTGCGTACTCAGTAAGTAAACTGAGTAGATATAATAGCAATCCAGGGGAAGATCACTGGAAGGCTCTAGTCAGGGTTCTTAGATATCTAAGATATACCTTGGACTATGGACTGCACTATACAAGGTATCCAGCAGTACTAGAGGGGTACTGTGATGCAAATTAGATATCTGATACAAGAGACTCCAAATCCACAAGTGGATATGTCTTTACTATTGGAGGTGCAGCAGTGTCTTGGAAATCTTCTAAACAAACGTTCATTGCAAGATCCACAATGGAATCAGAATTCATTGCACTTGATAAAGCAGGCGAAGAAGCTGAGTGGCTTCGTCATTTTTTAGAAGATATTCCAATGTGGGGGAAACCTGTGCCACCTATATGTATCTATAGTGATAGTCAATCTGCTATAGATAGAGCACAAAGTAACTTGTATAATGGTAAGTCTCGACATATACGTCGGAGGCATAATACCATAAAACAATTGCTCTCTAGTGGAATAATTTCCATTGAGTATGTTCGGTCAAAAGAAAATATTGCGGATCCGCTTACAAAGGGTTTGACCAAAGAACAAGTGAGCAATTCATCGAGGGGAATGGGCTTGAAGCCTATACATTAAGAATCACCATAATGGCAACCCAACCTAGTTAACTGGAGATCCCAAGATCTAGGTTCAAAAGGGACAACCGAATTGTGGGGGATTCAAGGGGAATCACTATGGAGATAAAATCTCGTTCCCATTCCTATGATGAGATAGTGATGCCTGCTGAATGAATCAGGATAAGCTTTGCTTTTAATGGTTCTCATAGCTTGACTTAGATCAAGTGGGGTATTGCAGGATGCTCCTAATGAGAATCACCTATATGAGTGGGAAGGGGCCACTTCTATGAAGATTTTAAGGCTAAATCTTCTAGAGCACTCATGAAAACCAGGTTTGTTCGGGGCCAAAATGAACAAAGTCATGAGAACCACAGTGTGTATGAGAAGTGATTGTGTGACTTCTATTGTCTTGGTTTACATCAAAGGCTGAACAGTTCAAGACATCACGTTCACTGATTAGCCAGTAAACCCGATAGTCTTCACAAGGGAAGGTTCAAAGCCGAAAGCTACCTCTCCCCTATGCATGATCTTCTCAATATTTGCTTTCACAAGTTTTCTGCATAGTTTTTGCATAATTATCCAGCCAATTCTCATTCATGTGGGGGATTGTTAGAAGTGGGTGTTAGTCATAACCCATAATTGGGTATTAATGAGAGAGAACTAACCCATGTTTAAAACCCACTTACTATGAGATGAATGAGTGAATTGGGTGAAGGATGAATAGTCCCACATCCACACCAAAGATGGGTTGTGGATGGTATATAAGGTCCAAGGTTGGCCTTATAAGTTAGGCCCAAGGGCCACCCCACTTTTGTGGGGGAGAGAGATGTTGGACCCATGCACCTAGGTGGGCTAACCCACACGCGCGCCGCCGCCGCCGCCTCCGTCCGTCCGGCCGGCCGGCTCGGCTCGGTTCGGTTCGCACGCGCGGCCGGCCGGGCCGGGCTGGGTCGGGTCGGGTTGGGTTGGGTCAACAAGAAAATATTATTTTGGGACAAATTTAATGGTTTGGTTTTCTAATTTATTTTGGTTCAACCAAAACCGGTCCGTTTTATTATGACCGTTAACGGACGGACGCGTCCGTTTAACGGGGAAGGGTTTCAACGGGCTTTAACGGGAAACGGTGTGTTTTCAACGGGGTTTAACGGGATTTCTATAAATCTTGTAAAAACGGATTTTCTGTACGGAATTTTTCCTGCATCTTCTTCTTCCTCCTCTTCTCATTCTGTGAAAGCATTGCATACTTGTGGTTCGCTGCGCGTATTGTTTGGAGTGCTCCTACAATACGTGGTTGATCGTCTTATCCTGGGAGGCAGACGCCCAAGAGTCCTAAGCACCGTAGGGAGGGCGAATTCTGTCTTAAGGACAAAATGTTTCGCTTGATTCGATCATAAACTCTTCTACAGTTTTATCATCTTTGCAAAGGTACACAGATATCTTCCTTAATACAGTAGCAGTAAAGTAATTTTAATAACAAGACCCAACAACATCTTGATAGAGGAGGCAGAACAAGGGTAATGGAAAAGCAAGGTCGGCAAATCCACCAGCAAGAAGATTAGACTCTTTTACACATAATAGTGGAAATTTGATCCTAATTGACACATGGATGGTTCAACCCAGTTTGTTCAATTTTCATAACAAAGATATGGATGGTCCAATATAAAATCAAGCCTAATTTGTCCCAGCCTCTCAGCTAAATGTTAGTTTGATCTTACTTATCATCAGTTTGGGGCATGAAAAATCAGCTTCATCCAGCTGGTCAAGGATTTTTGGGATAATCCACTAATCAGCTGAAACACCTCATGAGATCCAATTATGGGTTATAATGGAGCTTACCATAAGATCCACTTTACAAAAGTAAATGCCCCTGACCAGAAGTGCTGGCTAATTAAATTCACGTCACTGCTAACATGCTCTGCAAAAATATAAGTTTTCATTTCTATATGCTGGCCAAAGGAAGTTATAGAAAAGCAAATTAGGCTTTTATAAATAAAAAAAAGAGCAAATTACAAGATGCTTTGGTACACCAAGCTACAGAATTCACCTTAAGCTATTCTTAGTTGCATTCAATCAATTACAGGTAAAATAAGCTTCAACAATGTAAAGTGAGGAAAGAGATCCGTACAGTAATACAACAACCCAAGCAAATTTCCTTGCCGAAAAAAATTGTTCCCAATCATCAGAAGCTTGTGTAGATGACGATCTAGGAGGTGGTGCTCTTAGGCTTCCAAAACCGGATCCATACTTTTCCCATTTGGTTGTCACAGAATCAGTATTGCTACTGCTGCTTAAAAGGGTTGGCATTTCTTGCCTTTAGGAGGTCTAGTGTATCCACATAGCTCCGCACTCGGCAAACCTGTACAGTAAGAAATTCAGTTGTAAGAGAAAAAAGCAGTGATAAACAGCCATCATAAAGAAGGGTGTAAGAGGAACTGCAAGGAGGGGTAGATAGTGTGAGTAGTAGTACCATGGCAGATTAGGTGACCCCAAAATCACCCTAGAAAACTTAAAAAACTTAAACAATCTTGTAAAAGTGAAACTGAGTAATCACCACTACAATTTACAAATCCATGGACTGGGCCACTTATATTGCTGAAGGAGCAGCAAAGTAGGCAGAACCTAACAGCAGTTACCCCAATTTTCAAGTTTGTGTAACTAACAATAAATACGAACTCCTACATATGGCATATCATGCAAGGCACAGTAACATGACATGCTAGATATTGGTATTGAACAAAAAGGAATTCTCCCAAATGGAAGGGATTGGCATATCATATAGTGGAGATGACTGTCCCAACCATAACAGTAATATTCGAGCTTCAAACAATGACGAAGGAAAAACTTCTTGCAAATGCAGTCTCATTGTGCATTTCACATATTAAATTTTTTTTGTGAAAAGGTGCTACCTGATTACGACAATAATATTAAAATCTTAAAAACTGTAAAATTGCCCAGTAAACTCTTTAATGAAATGTCACCGACAAAAGTGTTCCTATTGGAATATTTTCTATATAGTTTCTATTGGAAGTCTTTCTTAACCAAGCACTTATTTCCGGAAGCTTAATGTGATCATTAAATTCTCAAAGGAAGATCCAAACACCCCTCAATATCTAACTTAATTTGTCTATTAGTTGAAATTAAAATTTGAGTTTAAAGCATCCAAATATTGATTAAATTATTTGAAAGAGGTGATTGAAGAGTTTGCCAGGTGCTATCATTTTAAAGCATCCAAATTTGTGTTTGCCAGGTATTAAACAGCAGCCAATTATTGATTAAATTTATTTATAGAGTAATAACAATCAGGGGAGAAATTAAAGAGTTCCCATCAGGGTAGAGACAGTCATGCACACAAAACCTTAGGCTAAGGTCTCCCCTTGTTGCAGTGCCTGGGTTGAGATTCAAACCCAAGTTTTCTCCTTGGAAGCCAATTAATAAGAAGTACTGCTGTTTCAAAAGCATGATGCCAATATCCTTGTGGGACGTGACCATACGCCATCATAGTAAGCCCCATCTCTACAATGTGTCTGTGTTTTCTCTCGGCAAGGCCATTTTGCTAAGGGGTTCCAAGATAAGAAAACAATTGGAAAATTCCAAAAGCAATGAAGAAGGATTGAAGAGTTGTGCTCGTGAACTCTCCACAGCCATCGGATTGAACAAATTTTACCTTGGCTGCAAGATGCTTCTCAATAAATGGTATAAATTTCATAAAAATATCACTAACTTCATATTTGCGCTTAACGGGAAAATACCATGCATAACGAAAGTGTTCATCAGCAATGACAAGATAAAATCGAAAACCTTCAACTGAGGTAGCTGGTCCCCACACATCACAATGGAGAGTGTGTAGCACATGAGAAGCATAAGAATTACGACGTGCAAATGGTCACTTAGACATTTTTCCCAACATGCAACTACTACAAAATGATTTGGACGCTCTTTTAGTAGGGTCCAATACTGAATACAATGATTTAAGAACTTGAAATGATGGATGGCCAAGCCGGGCATGCCAAGTATTATCGTCCACTTTATTTGCCAAGAAACTTACTAGTGCTTCCACTTTATTTGACTTACTAAGAGAGTAGAGACCCCTGCTCATCTGTCCATCAAGCAATTTCATATCCGTCTTCAAATCCTAAACCAAAAATCCCCACGAGTAAAAAATGAAGTAGCACGAATTGTCACGTGTAAACTATGAAACACTAAGTAGATTCTTGCATAAAGTAGGCACAATCAATGTATTATGAAGCTTGATAGACGAATGTGGGAATTGAATGGATCTAATGTGAGAAATTGGAAGACCCATTCCATTCCCAACTTTAACATGATTGGTGCTGGTGTAGGGAACCATACTTCAACTTGAGAGGCTTCAGAGGTCATATGGTTCGTAGCTCCGGTATCGGGATACCATGTTGGGTCTTGGGGATATGATATATGCATTCCTTGGAAGGAATATGATCAGATGTGGTATCCTGAAGTAAACGACTGTTAGCCTTATGGTTTGGGCCACCACACTTGTAACATGTGATCAGGCCAAGAGCAGGAGAGGATGGACCTCGGCCACGACCTCGTCGTCCCTGCTGACCACGCCCACGACCAACATTGTGGTCATGGCCATTGTGTTGTGCATTGCCCCCTTGGTGCTGATTAAAGCGCCCTTGTCCTCAACGTCCACCATGGTGAGCCAGACCATGACCATTACCACGAGTGGAAACAAAGGCTGTCGTTGGGGTGGTTGTAGCGGCGGAAGAAAGATTTTGAATTCGCAATTCAAAATCTAGCAAGAGAGATACCACTTCATCAATAGTAGGTGTCTCACGAGATGTGTTAATTGCAGCAACAATTGGGTCATACTCAGACCCAAGGCCGTTGGTCATCCATAAAATTAGATCATCATCTGTAATAGATTTTTCTATGCTTGCAAGTGCAAAAGCCAAAAACTTGGCTTGTTGAGTGAATTCTGAGATGGAGAGAGAGCCCTTCTTGATGTTTTGAAGCTCTATCTTCATTGCTCCAATGCGAGTGCGTGAACATTGAAGTGTCTTAAGTGCCCACCAGGCTTCTCGTGCTATTTCACAAGTGATAATTTGTGAAAGAACAACATCAGACACCAAGCTAAGACCATTTGGTCTAAATAGAGCCATCGTAGAACCTCTTCATTTTCATCATCTCCGGTTGGTCTCTGGATGGAGCCATAAACAAGTCCAAGGAGTCGATGACATCGCAACACCGGCATCACTTGGGCTTTCCAGATGAGGAAGTTAGTCGCCATAAGCTTGAAGGACATCTCTTGTCGAATTGACTTGACCACAAGAAGGGAGGAGCACCCATCACCTCTTGCCATGTTTGTGCGATAGACTCCATTTGATAACAAGGGAGACAGTGGACTCTGAAGCAGCTCCGGTTGCAACCATTACACGGAAATAGTTTTAGGAACAAGGCTCTGATATCATGTAAGATAACCAAGTTTCCCAAAAGCTCGAGCTGTTAGGAAAGGGAAATCTTTATTTATTTATTGTATATTCTAACATTATGTACACTCAAAGATCTACATTGAGAGACAAAGTGCAAACCCAAGAGAGAAAAGCTTAGGATCTAATTGACTTTTGGCAAAGAGAGGAAATCGAATTACAAGGCAAGGTTCCAAGAATTAGCTAGCACAATGATTGTAAGGGTAGATTTTATCTAACTTCATATAATTTGTTGAAAATCTTATGTAAACGAGAGGGTTGCACTTTATCCGTTTGTGTTGAATTATGTTCCAATTGAACCTGAAATTGCATATCAAAGTCAAATCGTCTGAGGCACAGTGATTTGGCACTGCTGACTTCGAAACAGATATTGCCGCCCACTTCATGCATAGGCTTTCTCCTGCAATCTGTCCCCAAGATACAACGGACCGGTCGATGAGCGATGCACTCTAACAAGTCAGACCCGAACTCAGAGAAAAAGTAATTGTTGCATTTTCAAAAGAAGAATCACATAAGGAGAATGAGAGAATTCCAGAATGAATTGTGTTCTGTCTATGTTATTTTTTGTTTAAGACAACCATTTATATAAATCAGAATCCAACGGACTCTTTTCACCAAAGGAAACGAACGGGCACCCTTTCACAAAGGGAAATGAACGGACACCCTTTGACAACGATAAATAAACGAATTTAATTGTCCATTGTCCATCCAATTACCCGTCTCACCGTTAGAACATAATCAACGACTCCTAATCTCCAAAAATAATTAGCCGTTTGATAAAAAATAAAAAATAATTAGCCTTTTGATCTCTAAGTGTGTCACTAAAGCGCCACAATGCGCCCATTCGCTCATGCCATGCGCGCATGTGTGTACTTTTAGGTGCACCAACGAATGTGTACACCTTCGTTTGGGGAAAGTTTCTGCACCAATAAGATATACAAAGAGGAAGAAACATTCCTCATATATATCCTAGCACACCCATGTGCGTTTCCTATGTGGGACTAAAGAAATCTCCCATCTTAAAGATTTCTTTTCATTTCCCAAATAACTTAGCAAAAAGATAAAATTTAATAAACATGAAATTCCTACCGATCTTATTTTAATCAAATAATATATGTGGGCTTAAGATGGAAATTCTTTTAGTGGGCTTACACCACTAAATTAATTTGAGCCCATCTACCCAAACCAAAATCCATCATTAGCATTTCAGCCCATCACCCAAAATAAAATAAAAAACCCAACATAATTACTGTGGATTTAGTGGCCGAGCGTTTGCAGCAAAGACCTTAAGCCCCACCCTAGAAGCTCTTTGCTCGTATCATCCTTGTGAACTATCACCTCAATGAAGCACAAGCTGTCCTTCTCCCCTGTTGCTGTCTCGATTGCTTCAATCAGTGCTTCTTCAGTTTGGACCTGAAACAAGAAAAAAAACAATGCGATTGTTAAAAATTGGAAACCTTGCGGATTATCAGTATATTAATTCGCTGACTTCTTTTTTTCACTTCGTGCAATGTCTACCTTTGCAGTCCAGCATTTGCCCTCACCGTTATGCAGAGCTTCGACCAATCCAGTGTAGTTCCAGTTCTTGATGACATTGTAAGGCCCATCATGAATTTGAACCTCAATTGTGTAGCCCCCGTTGTTTATGAGGAAAATGATGCTGTTCTGTCCATATCGTATCATTGTTGATACATCTTGTGCAGTCACCTACGTATAAATTTAAGAAAAGTACATTTCAAGTGTATGGTTCGCCAAAACGGATTCAAGTAACAAGTACAATGAGAGCAGCCTAAGTTTACCAAGTATTAGATACCTGAAAGCTGCCATCTCCAATGCAAGCAATCACCCTTTTATTCTTTGCAGCTTGTGCATATCCAAGTGATGCCCCCACTGACCAACCAATAGATCCATATTGCATTTGGAACTCATACCTGCAATTCCAGTTTTGTATTTATTATCACTACTATGTCAATCCAGAGCATAAATCAAATCATTGGAGTTTTAGAAATTTTAATGAACATACCCGCATCCTTCCGGCAATTTCAGCTTCTGACAATTGAACCATGAATCACCAGTTTCGGAAATGACAGCGGTTTTACCAGACAACATTTTCTGTATGTGCTTGAATAGCACATTCACCCTCAAGGGCGCATTTGGCTGGGACTTGGTGGAACACCATCAGGCACAAATATCCGACGATAATTCTCTAGAGCGTTGGGGTTGTACTTAACCCTCTTAGCCAATGCCGGAAGGAAGTCTTTCATCAAAATGCAACCAAAAGCTGGACCATTTCCAATAACCACATGCTCAGGCTGAACCATGATGGCCTTTTCCTTTTTGAGAAGGAGAGAATAACCAACTGAGCTGCAATCATTGAAGATGGGTCCAGCAAAGATATAGGCATCTGCAGACTCTACAATCTCGGCGCAAAAGGCTGTGCTCACAGCCCCCCAGTAAGTCCCGATGAATTGTGAGTGGGTTTCAGGGACTAAACCTTTCGCCGCAAGTTGTATAAATGCCTTGCAGGCTTTCGCCAAACGGAGTTTTGGCCCGGCAACCATGACCGGCTTCACTGCCTTATTCAAGAACTCTGCAGCAGCCTCAACTGCTGCTTCTAGTCCCATCTTGTTGGACAATCTGTTCATACACAATCAAAGTAAGAATAACAATAATTATACGTACACATTGAAGTGGATTCACTCGTCAACTTCAAACAAATTAAAAGAAGAATGGTCAGACTACAAAGTTCCCACAAATATGGGAACATAATAGCCAAGTCCAAATAGAAGGGAGCAAAAGAGTGGATTGTTGTCAAACGAATATGGAGACAAATCACAACCTATTGAATAGAAACATATTGATCAACGTTAATGAATTTGGTCGATATTGCCATGAACTTCAGAATTGCAAAAGGAAAAATAATTGAAAAATATGAATTGCAAAAATAAAACTCAAGATCTAATGAAGGTTGCCATAAGGCTCAGAATTTTTGCAGAAACCATTTTTATAAGAGTCTGGTTTACATGAGACTTGTCTCAGGCAGTTTAGATGAGCGAAGTCATCTCGAGCCATCAGACGGCAGGTGTCAAATCAGTGGGTAAGTGAGTGTGAATCATCACCCACCCTTATAGCCGTCAGATCAAGATATGACTGCTCGAGATTAATCGGGCTCATGCAAGCTGCATGAAACAAGTTTCATTTAAATATCCTTTTTTATAATCCAGTAGACTAATATTTCAGAACACAAGGAATAGTATTACAATATTAACAATACTCATCTCTACACTAATTCCCTAAATAGAATGTTCTCCATTCAGAAATCAATTCCAGTGGAAAAAAGAAAGGCAGATGCTAATTCAGCCTTGAAATAATGACGTGATGAGCAAGAAAATCATTAAAACACTAGAAGCTCCATTTCTTTCATGCATCATGATGTAAAACCAGACATCAGAAACAGAGGAATGGCACATGGCAAAAAAGAAAAAATGCATGATTTGTCGCCTCTATAAATGACTAAACTTAGAAAGAAAGAATCTAACAGAAAACCAAACCAAACATAAGAAGCCCACAATTGGGAATGCCCAAACATCTCAAAACATGCCCCAATCAATAACCTTTGTCAATTCCAAAAGCAGAAACAGCACTTTCACTGCAACATCTACCAATCTCTATAATGAATATGCATGCAAATCTCTTTTGGCTAAGATCAAGTGTAGTATCTGTTTTTATCAGTTTAATATTGTCCCATTGGGTCACATGATATTAAATATGCATGCAAATCCAGAGGGTTAAAAAACCATATTTTATTTTTCAGATTTTTTGAAAATAACCAGAATATTAAAAAAACCATTAATGTACTCCATCCGTCCGGAATTTATAGATACATATGGTTTTCGGAAATAGACTAAGACCAGTTCATACCAAAAGCCAAATGTATCTATTAATTCCGGACTGAGTACTAAACAGGGCAAAAATGGAACAAGAAGCTCACTTGGGAGAGAAGCAGAAAGGAACGGGCTCCCTGGCAAAGGTGGGGTGTGGGATTCCGGCGAGATTACAGCTGATGCTGATATACACCGGCTTTCTCTCCTTCAACGCGGTCGATATCGCCGTATCGATAAGCTCGTGCGTATCGTCCAGGTTGTTCACCACCGCCTGGTAGCATGTCACCGTCTGGAAGCATCGGAGCTCCTGGCTGAAGTCCGCCAGGCCGATGGTGTGGTGGAGCACCCGGTTGGTCCCGTAGTCGTTGGAGTTGGGGCCTCCAACGATGCAGATGACGGGGAGGTTCTCGGAGTAGAGGCCCGCGATGGCGTTGAGGACGGAGAGTCCGCCGACGGTGAAGGTGACGGCGCAGGCGCCGACGCCGCGGGAACGAGCGTAGCCGTCGGCAGCGTATCCGGCATTGAGCTCGTTGCATCAGCCGACGAGGGACAGGGCGGGCTCGGCGATGAGGTGGTAGAGGAGGGTGAGGTTGAAGTCACCGGGGTCGGCGAAGACGGAGTCGACACCGATTTGGGCGAGGCGGCGGCCTAGGGTGGCTTCGGAGGGGGAGGTGATGGGGTGGACCACGGCGGCCGGGGCGGAGGGCGGGTAGCCAACGTCGTTGCACGGTGGCTTGGCCACGTCCCGGCTTCCGATCTTCATGTCCATGTCGTGTCAGTAGAGAAAGTGAGTGGAAAACTGGAAATGGTCTTTGGTGGGCTTGGGAAGTGGGGGGGATGGGAGATTTATATAGGAACTAGGGAGGGGTGGTAACGCGTAATTTTTTTATGTAAAATAAATCTCCTAATTTGATTGCAAAAAATTCTTAATTTTTGTTGTCATTCAATTTTCTTTTGGAAAACTCATTCGTTAAACTATTACTCCCTCCCTCCAATAAAGTCGTTTAGATGTCAAAGTGCGGGACCATCATTGTATGACTGTGTTTGCTTATACACAAACACATTATTTTTGTCTAATAAAGTTCACTCATTTTGCAAGGCAGACGAGTTTCATTAGACAAAAGAAAGTTTTGTGTGTGAAAATCTCATTAGTTAAGTTGATTTTCTTTCAAGAAGTGTGTTAATGCATTTCAAAAAACACAAACGTTTGCTAATTTGCCTATCATTGTTTTTATAAATTTCTCTTGTAGGGTGAACCGAACCGGCCGGTTAAGAATCGAGCTGGGTCAGGGGAGGTAAACAAATCCCCAGAAGTCCGACTGCTGCGGAAACCTAGGTAAGCTGTTTTGACTCTTTCACCCGTTGACCCCCTAGTCGTCTTGCAGATCTTATTATTAAATTTAAAAAAATAAAAAACCTCGTGCCCTAAAACACATAAAACACATGTCCAAACCACGGGGTTTTGGTGTAATGAACAGAACACTGCTTCTTCGAGCAGATCATGATTTTAAACGTTGGTCACGAAAAATTATGTCTCCTTGGTCACTCGCATGAATTATGGGGCCGTTGGGGTACGAAAAATCAGTTTCATCCACTCCCAAAAATCCTAACCAGGTTAGTGGATTATTTCAAAAATCCTATCCAGCTGGATTTTTTTCAGCTGGATGGTGCTGATTTTTCACGCCCCAAACGACCTCTATATTTCTCATTTAACCAGTGCATTTGTTGTATGGCCGTGAGTGCACCCGAGAGGATTGGCTGTAGGATATAGGTGCTCTAAGAGGTCAGTTGTCCTACCCCTTCTAGTCGGGTCCTAAGGATTAGGCACCCCTCAATTATAAAAAATAAAAACACATGTCCAAACATGATTTCATATAGCAGCCGTCGAATAATGTGGACCCCAAATCATCTGACGGTTTCCATATATGAAAACATGCACTAAGCACCTATTTCAAGGTACACATTATAACACGGCCATCATTTAGGTATTGAAATTCAGGGTCTTGCGGATGGGGTTTACTTTAAGAGTAAGCTGATAATTAATGGATTAATTCAAATAATTAAAGTGTTAGACTTAATTAAGAATGTCATGCGGCGGGGTTTACTTAATTACTATAAGTTAAATTAATCCTTTAACTGAGAATGTCTTGCCGAGGAGGACCCCATGACGTAAGCTTTTCTATGTGCTGTGGGAAGAGAAAGGCAAGTTTGCATTTGGGAGGGAGCCCAGGGAGGCCTTTGAAAAAAGAAAGACAACTTGCGTTGCACCGCGAGGTGCATTAGTGGGGCACGACGTCAACAGAAGGCCCAGAAATTGATGGGCCTCTAGGCTGAATCGTCTCTACTGGGCCAAAGTTGATGTGACGACGTTTTGGGGAAAGTGGATATGGGCCTTGGTCAGCTCTGGACTTGGAATTCAAATGCGTGTCAAGGAAAGCTAGTTGGGTCGCAAAGCACAAACTGTTTATAGCGATCTACATTCTACAGTAAAGCCATTTTATGGGTCAGCGATGGCCATCTTTGGTGTGTTTTTTTTTTTTTTTGCTTTTTTGTGATGGGTCAAAGAGATGCACAAGACACCTTCCCTCTGCCTATTGGAGTCTGCAGCTACCCATGTTCTGCCAGAAAAAAAAAAGGGAGCTCTGAAAAGAGTTGATTTTGATCGGTACAACTTAAGCGCCCCTCGACCCCCACAGTAGCTGCCACAGGACCTCGGTGGTACGCCTACCTTCTTTTCCTCGTGCCAAGGAAGGTTTGCAAAATGTTAAGGGCGGGAACAAATTTGCCGCAGGTAAGCTACCTCTGTAAAGGCATGCTTCAAGTAAGTTTACCCTGACACCGAAATGGAAAATGGCAGATTGAGATAGTATGTTTTGCTGATGTTTACCATTTGCTATCCACCCCCATCGAGAAGAATAAGCGCTGGCCAAATGTCTTGATGCATTTGCTCGTACCTTTTCCAGTCAGATCGATACATTGTCTCTTTAATGGCACATAAAACTCAATCAATAGAAGATTGACCACTCTTCAAAGACTGAATGGTGGAGAAAAAAAAAATTGCATAAAGGCTGCAAATGCTTCTAATTGCCACTCCTTAAATATAACAATTCGGTTTTTTGCAACAGAAATCAATACAGCAATACATCCTGGCCCAGAGAAAAATCTTTCACATAAGATGCACATTGGCGGAGACATACTACCTTCTGTCGAGCATCAAACATGGGAAACCAGATAACATTTAATATCATCAGAGGCTGAATAAATTGACAGCAGTAGTAACTGCCAAAGTGATTATATCAGATAGTGGCACGACAAGGAAGCCGCTATATATCAGTTGCCTTTTAGCCTAGCCTTGCTTCCCTGCGAAGTACCTGAATACATAGCGCAGTTGGTCATCTAAATTTTCCACATAGTACTGAATATCTTCAAGTTTCAATGTATCAAAGCATACTGACAGCAAGGTAACTTGGACAAATATATGGGAAGGCTTCTCACAAAACTTACGCATCAGGAACTCTTTGGCATTAAAAAAATTCAAGCAGAAATTTTCTTAAGCAAGCACAACCACAGTTTCAGATCAAGCAGACCTTATATTCTCTCCTAAAAATAGCTAACTGCAGGCCTAGGTATTTGATAAGCCTCCTCACATATTTTAGACAAGAAAAAGAATGCGGTCCGTGGACATTTCTAAAGCAATGATATATGACTTAAAAGAGACCAGAAATGTACAAGAAGTATATAATAAATAGGTTAAAAACCAATAAAAAATCAACTTACCTCTTCCGCAAACTTTATTAAAATGGTAGTCCGAGGCCGTTGCTGACCTTCCATTGGCACAAAATGAGCAGTAACTACAGCTGGAAAACCAGCATTATCTAGTACACCCTAAACAAAAAATACGCACATATGTTCAGATCACGTAGTTGACCACCAAGTTGGACCAAGCAATAGTTTTTTTAGACTGACCTTGACAATGCCAGCCACAAAAGCCCCACAGTTGAAAGTACCCATGTCTTTCGGTATGGAAATAAACCTTTGGCGTAGGACACATATATTAAATGCAGGTTACACTATGCCTCATCAAATCAGTAAATCTTAGTGACTATGCATGTCATAACCAATCATTGTACCATTGATAGATATGACATATGTAGGTAAAGTCCATTGATAATGCAGATTAACTAGTGAATTTGAGATTATTTCCCAACATAGCTGTTACAACCATCAATCAAGGAACATGCTTCTCTCCAGTGCAGTTTAGCATGACACATTCTATGTCATGATCTTTTGTGATGCACATTAAAGATCATTCAGCAGTATAGCACTTGAGTAATAAAAAGAAAGAGAACCAGCATCACCTATTTACTAAGAGTTCCTTCTCACTGATCATATATTCATCTTCATGTTCAGTTCCTTTCTCAAGTGAATCAGCAACCTAGATGTTATAACCAACCAATGATATTTTTACAATATGTATGTTGGAATTTCATTAAACTAAGTATGTAATGAGATTTCCAATTGAGTCCAAACGGAAAGATGTTTTATCTTACCTTTCCAAATAACACTTTCCATACCGTGCTGTGCACAAATGATAAAATTCCCAGTAGTCTTGTCTCCCTTCGATTTCCCTGTATCACATAAACACGACAAACTTAATAATTAGAATTAACTCTATCACATCAATAAAAGGCCAGAGTAACCTACTTATATAACATGCAAATACCAAAAAAAAAGGGAAGACAAGGAAGACTATTTTACCTTGTCCCTATGACAAAGAAGTTCTAGAACTCTCGCACCAACAGCATAGCCAGCATCCTCCAGCCTGTTGGAAATCCAAAGTTAAAGTAGCAAGTAGCAACAGTTAGTTAGAATGTGGAAAACTGAACATCCCTCAATAATTTGTTATGGAACAAAGCATGAATAAGCTATCAGGACACTTTTATCTTTTCTCTGAGTACTAAAAGAAAAACCTTGAAACAAGGAACACATCACATGACCCCTCATGAAACCAGAAAAGAGTGAAATAATACAGGTCAAGTATCTCAATTCAACACAGTAGTGAAGTAGTTCATTATCAGATTGTTTCATTACACAAGAGTCTGCAATTTCTCATGACACAATAACGTCCATCCAAGCCTGATAGATGACAATGTGTAACTTTAGCACTGTATAATATGCATGTCAAAGAAGACGACTTTAGAGATTTCCTGTTATCTATTCAATCAGTTCATCTAATGCAAGGCCAACGGTATGTCAACAGCTCAGATAATTTAGATGCTACCAAACAAACTCAAAAAGTCGTCTACAATTTCGCAGTTGTACTCTCACCAAAGTGCTTCAGGCTCATATACTGACGCTTATTTTGTGGAAATATTTATCAGCAATAAATAGCAAAATCCTTCTATAAGTTGGTTTCCATGCACAAACAGAAGGTGTATTTCAATTATAGATAAATAACCCTTGTCTCTGCAAGCAATAATCTTAATTTTTGTCACTGCTCAATATTAAAGCGCGTTTAATAGAGAAGCGGTTTCTTCTAAAGCCGCTTTCCCTTTTATTAAATGTCCCATCACACTGCAAGAGAAGCCTTTTCCTAACCCTTAAGAGGAGATTCTCCTGAAAAGCAGCTTCTAAAGAAGCGTTTTGCATTCCCAAACGCGCCTTTAGTGAATGCAAATTTCAGATCTCAAACTGACAAAGATCAACTCAAGACATAATTTTTACCACTTCCAATTCACATAAATCATATAACATAGACAAGTTTTAGTTTTTCTCGCCTTTCTACTACCAACGGAAAACCATAAACATCAAAAGTCTCACCTGCGTTCCAACTCTGCAATGTTGTCAACCTGGGTCTGATTGTACTGGACCAACTCCGAGAACAGAAATGCAAATGCGCTCAGACTCACCTGCCATTTCACAAACCAATTATAATCGTCCATAAAGTTCTTCTTTTTTATCCATTTCTTTGAAATAAAAACAAACGAAAATAGAACATCTAGACACGGAAATCAATAACCTCTTGCTTTCCTTTGCTGAGGGGTTTGTCGAGGACATTGCTATACTGCTTCATCTTTCCTACTCCGATCATCCTCTCTGTCTAGCTTTCTACAGCAACTCAAATCAAAAGGAAAAATGGGGAGGAATTTCAAATGATCATCACAGATTTGCTGTCGTCCAGTGGTGGAGAAAAATCTTGGAGCTTGCCGGAGATGCAGATGGACGAGAGAGATGGGAGCTCCTGCGGTGATGAAAGTCTCCGTCCGGCGACGAACTCCGGCCCCCGGTGCACAGAGAGGTGGATCGTCTAGGGCACAGAGCGCGTGGCAAGGGGGCCAAAGAGGAGGGGTGGGGTGATGGTGAGTGGGGAACAGGGGTGCCGCAGCAAAAAGACAATTTTCTGAAGTATTTTTCCTGCTTTTATTTTTGGGCAACAAAGTCATGTTTTTGCTGCTTAACAGCCTGTGATGAGATTTGTTTACTGTAATTCCCGTTCACGTAAATTTCCTAACAAATTACTCCCACCATGCTACTCAAGATGCGTCTGCCGCATTTGGGGGTGTGTTTGCTATTCATGGTGAGCTAATGGGGCCGTTTGGGGCGTGGTTAAAAGTAAAACATCCACAGTGGATGTTTTACTACACTGTAGCATTCATGTTTTTTCCATGTCTGTATAGTGAAAAAACCGGAATGCTACACTGGACGTGGAAAATCTACTGTAGA
This sequence comes from Houttuynia cordata, assembly GCA_039654745.1. Classification (NCBI taxonomy): domain Eukaryota; kingdom Viridiplantae; phylum Streptophyta; class Magnoliopsida; order Piperales; family Saururaceae; genus Houttuynia; species Houttuynia cordata. The sequence goes on from CM077510.1 coordinate 17,008,769, forward strand.
TATTTTAGTTTTTTCACGCCCCAAACGGCCCCTTATCCGATACGGAACTCTAGTTATTATATTCTCTCCGTCGTCCAGAATTATTATCTATCATAAGGTTATAAATGAACTAATTATTATTAACACGTGGATTCTTTAGACAAGTATGGCTGGAAATTATGTATATCCAAATTCCCAATAATATCTCTTCTATTCCTGATTTTGTAAGATACTTAAGGAGCATAAAGAGAAGACCAAATCGCAAATTTCTACAGGTACAACCTCTGCAAATGATCATGATAATCATAGATGTGCTCATGTTCAGACAAGCACATCCCCACAACAGATTCTATCATGTTTTTAAAGACACAGAACCAAGTGGAAGGAAGATCTATTGCCAAATTTTGGAGCTTCTCAATATTCTATCTACTGGTTCAGACCCACCCCCCGGAAGCTGAAATTCGACACGCACTTTCTCTGTGTATAATTAAAAAAACTTTAAGTGATAATAATTCCAAACGGAGGATCTAAGAGGCCGTTTGGGGCGTGATTAAAAGCAATACATCCACTGTGGATGTTTTGTTATACTGTAGCATCTATGTTTTTTTTCCTATCCAGCTGAAACACCTCAGGTCATGTTTCAGCTTGATAGGGAAAAAAACACGGATGCTACAGTGGATCTGGAAAATCGACTGTGAATATTTGCTTATAATCAACCCCAAACGGCTAAAAGTGGGTCTCTTGTACTATTTTTATAGTTCCATTTGAAAAAATATTAATTTTTATTAGACGGTAGAAACCCCAACTATGGAGAAAAAAGATGTTCAAATTGACCATATAGAGCATCGTCCTCTTATAAGAGTGCTACTTCCTCTGTCCAATTTACCTGTCGATTAAAAAACCAAAATAAACTGATTTTAGTTCATTTTGGTTTTCTAATTTAGACAGGTACTGCTGGACGGAGGGAGTATAAATGTAAATGGGGTACTATGAATAAATCCAAGTGCCCTTGCTACGATCTGTGGCATTATAACATGGATCTTTAAGCTTTTAGTATCAAAACTGACAAAATACATATTAGATCATGTTGACAACACGCCAATCCTCAAGATTTAGGCTTATAACATGAATAGACTATTCTCAAATTGATGGCAACCTATTTCTTGAGATAGATCTAAGGAGATCACAATATCGCTATAGACCCCCAATGTACAAGTGCTTGTCAAAATAATATCTTTCACCACAGAATAAGAAAGTAACAGCAGGAATCTATTCTTCACTAAATTGGTTCAAGCTGCAGACCAATTTATTAGCCAATACCAAATACAAGAAGTCATTTAGTTTTACATGATTTCTTGTGACACTTAATGTAAAAGATTCAAGGTCCTAATAAATATCCAACCAATAATACAAATCCAAGCTAAAAAATTTAAACGATAATGTAATTTTATAATCTTGAAGGCATTCCTCCTGCCACTATTATAGTCTCTCCTGTGATATAAGAAGCATCCTCAGAAGCCAGAAAGGCAACAGCTCCAGCCATGTCACCGACTGTCCCCAGTCTGTTGAGCAAGGTTTGCTGTTCAATTTCCTTTCGCTACAAAACAGTCATTTCGAAAGTGCAATCAATAAAACAATTCTAGTATAATTTGCTCAAGTATAAACTTCTGCAGAAGAAAGAAGAAATAAAAAAAAACGTACCACAGCTTGATTTTTTGTTAGGAAATCTGCGAAGTGTGTAGGAACAAAACCGGGAGCAACACAATTAACTCGTGTATCTGGTGCCATTTCACTAGCCAAGGCCTGATGAATAACAAGATAGCAAAAGTTGCGTCAAGATGGTAATCTGTATCTCATGGTTCTAAGCAATTAGGTTCTATCTCTTTGCATGAACTATGTAACTACACTAACGAAAGAATGTGATTTTTTTTTTCACATCACAAGTAGATTAATTCACAGCAATAAAAACTGAAAAGAGATAAGAGCTAGATAATGCATATGCTACCTGCAAATATTATTTTTAATAAAAAGTTAAATTTTGTGTTAAGTAGCTAGCCAGGATAGGGAATAAAAGATCAATAAACTCCTCAAGATTCAGGCTTGAAAAGGCTGAAAAGTATTTTCATCTGCAGCTTTTAAATTCGCAATGAGGATGCTATATTTGCAAATCTAACTGAAAAGCTGGTATAACTGGCCTTAGGATATGACCGTTTCAAACTCTATACACCCAATCTTAAGAAAAAAATGGATTAAAACAGAGCTGATCCCAGCCCTGTTGTCCAATAGATGATAGGTCTCTTAAACATTTTTCAGGGAGCCGATATAGCCATGTGTTTCACTGGTTGGATCTCTCACTGGTGAGGGAGAGGTCTCAGGGTTGAATCCCTATGTAGTAGTTGTGAAGGGTGCATGACTTCTTATCCATTTTTGGGGGCACAAAAGATGACTTATGTATCATACAAGTGGCACCAGAAACTTGTTCACCAAAAAGTTCAAGTACTCGCGGCACTCTTCCAACAGCAATAAATGGGCCTTCTGGTAATTACCCAATGATCGCATCAGATAAATTTTGTAGTAGCCACAAACAACACAACTTGTTGGCTTCAGATTTAATTCTTCTGTGCTTATCAGCGTTCACTCGACAACGGTAAAATTATTTACTGTAAAACTTCCATAATTACTAACAATCAAATTGCAATCAGTAGTAGGACATGCTTGCATGCAGTTTAAATTATCTCAAATGCAATGTCGGATACGCTCTGTAACATGCAACAAATAACAAAATATCTCTTGAAGGATCCAATTGTATGATCAACTGAGTAGGACGTAATTAAATATTGACAATAATACATTAATGCAGAGAAAAGTAACATGGTAAAGTCCAACAAATACCTTAGTGAGTCCTAAAAGAGCCGTTTTTGTGACCCCATACATTGCCATGGATGCCTTTGGGTGATAGCCTGCAATGGAAGATATAAAAACAACCGAAGATCCCTTGCGCAGGTGAGGTGCAGCCTCCTGCAGTAGAGGAGTTAAGTAGGACATCTTCCATAATATAGCTTTAAAATTTGAAGCACATGGTATACAGTTTCAATTACCTGAAGGAGAAGAACAGAAGTTTTAACATTTATATCCCACATCTTATCGAGGACTGATTCCTTAGTGTTCAAAATGCTATCAACAGATGGATTAGCAGCCGCATTTGACACAACAATATCAATATGCCCATATTTCTGCAAAACAGTACCCATACATTATAAAAGAAAATTTTCATATCATTTCACGTAATTGACATTAAATATGCAAAGAACACATGAACTCTGAGGATCAATCATTCCTCGAGGACAAAGACTGACTGTAAGCATTTGCTTTTGAATTGCACGTACGATTTATAGCATCAAATGAAGAAGGCAGGCAACGGGCACATTACATCAGATGCAGCCTCAAAAAATACTCCCTCCATTCCACATTAGTAGTCGATTTGCGTTTTGGAAATGAACTAAAATTAGTTCATTTAGAAAAACCCAATCAGACTATTAAAATGGAACAGAGGGTGTAGTTATTACTCTATCTGTCTCACATTAATTGGAAATTTGAGTTCATTTCTGAATTCTAATCCAGACAATTAACATGGGACAGAGGAAGTATGACAGAAGGAAGTAGGATTCTGGTACAAATATAAAACCAAAGAAGGACCCATGTTCCGAGCTCCATTAATTAGAATGGCTTCGGAGAGTGATTGGGCAATCGATATCATGTTCAAGTCTAGCAGACAAGACAACCAACTCGAAACGACCGTCTAAATCATTAGCCCGAAAGTGTCACACTTCCACAAGAGTCCCGAATCCTGATATGGATCTTACCCATAGACTCTGATTGCAACTTTATCAAACAACCCATCAAATAAAGTGCAATTTTCCCTACAATTTTCATATAAGAAAAAAGAAAGAACAACCAAATTGGACTTTAAACTAGAATCAATGAGAATTTTTTTATCAGTTCAAACTTTTGCAGGTTGGACGAATGTAACCATACTTGAACCGTTTTGTCAATGAGGTCTTTCCTCTGTTCCGGATTGGAGACATGACAAACGAGGCCCAGCGCTTCAATTCCTTGAGCTCTGAGCTTCTCCACCGCCTCATCAACGTTATTCTACATAAAACCAAACAAAATTCAACCACCCACCAGATTTAAAAGTTACACATAAATCAAGAAAATTCAAACAAAATTCAAAAGAGATTGACCTGCTTGCGAGAAGAGATGACGACGGAGGCGCCTTCGAGACCGAGGCGCTGGGCGATGCCGAAGCCGATTCCTTGTGTGGATGCCGTAACTATCGCCACTTTTCCATCGAATCTCTTCTTCTCAGCCATCGTCGCGATCTCGGTTTTTGCTTCACGTCGGTACGGATGGTGGCGGGGAGACAAACAGAAACCTTATTAGGCGCGACTACTGTCTTAAAAAACCAATCCCTGTGTCTTTGAGCCGCTTTGCTGGCCGGTTCGAGTTGGTACGAGATAATTAAATATACGCGTGAGCTAAGGCGCATATGAGTCTTGGGTCCCTTGCATCGTTTGTTACTCTCGGAAGCTCTGGATTTAAAAAAAGACGCGTCCAACATTATATGGCTGGGTTTAGTTTGTCGAGTCAATACCAAAGAACAGCGGCGGATGCAGGATTTTCAGGGATGGAGGTCGGATCATTATGAGATGGTCTCAGGTAATAGAATTAAGCCAATTTCTAACCCAAGTACCCAACCCCTGTACTAATGTATATGTAATCTTAGTGAAACGGATGAAACCCCATGCATTACACATAGGCCCGCCCCATGATGGGAGGGAGGGTAAAAAAATATGTTTTTTTATTGGGGTCTCAACATCCAATAAATTTCATAAATTTTATAATAAGGACGGTTTACATGAGATTGCTCTCATATAAGGAGCATGAGGCCAATTTTTTGGGCCATAGGATTCTGATATGATTGTAGATATCAAATTAGTAAGTAAGTGAGTGTGTCAAATCAGTAATTAGGTGAGTTCATTGTAACTGTTTGCAAGATCCAGCAACTACAAATTGAATTGGCCTCATGTAAGTTATATGAGAGCGATCTCATTTAAACTTTTCCCTTTTATAATATAGACGAGCTTCGTTAGATTTATGGAGTAAGAGATGTATTCCTTCTGTCCTCTGGCTGCATTTGAAAAATTGTGGATCTACCGTTAAGTAACTGGATTTGCCTTGTAAGTTAATAGATCCTCGTGAACATGCATGTGCAGGGAGAAGCACACAAGTTTGAAATGTTGTGGTCCTATAGGCCAATATAGTTAACTCATCTTCAAATGCTGCCAAGTTTTTTTGGATGGATGGAGTAAGATGTACAACAAACGAAGAAATAGGCAGCGTTATTATCCATACTCGCCGGCCAAATTCAACAAGGCAAAGTGGGAAACCAATGAAATGTTTAATGTAATTGTTTCTCTTCGAGGCAGCATATACCTCATATTCTTGATACCTCTGTCATGGAATATTTTTACGCACTAGTAGGAACGTATACACCCAAATCCTGATATATCCATGTATCTAAGGCGTCCAAATCGCAGTGCTAATACGCCCGGATGGCTGACCTTCGATATGTACGAGGCCAGCTCCCCAAACTAAACATAATTTCGAAGACAAATGGATGATGGCATTAGCAGGACACGAAGCTATTCCATTCCTACTAGTTGGTGAATTGGTCAGATGGGACCCTTGTAATTACTATTAGGTTTGCATATTTCATATTAAGTGATACTTCTCAGCAATACCTACTTTCATAAGAAGGGTTAAAGAAAAGTCATGTGTTTCTAAGCATGGTATTGGTCAGATGGGGTGTCAGTGACACCCCAATATTGTATTTTGACGGTAGATGTCCATTGACAAAAATCTCATTATTTGACTGTAAAAATGATAGTTAATGTCAACTATTTTCATTGAGTTCAATCTGACAGTAAACATTCACCGTTATATATTTGACGGTAGGATTTTACTGCCAAAATCCTCAATATTTGACAATGAAGTCCTACCGACAAAATCGTGAATGGGAATAATGTGATATTACTCAGCAACTCTAAAAAAACCCCATGAACCCACTCCTCGCCACATGGGTTCACATTGTAGCTTAGTAACACGTAGGCAGAAGAGGGAAATGGAGTAGAAAAGTGTAGTAGTAATATCATTACCCACTTTTTTTGTTGATGACCAAAAAAAGAAAGAAAAGAAAATACATTGATGATACAACATTTAAAGCTGTTAAGTGACCGAACAAAACATGAAGAAACCGACAACTATTGCTCAGTCTCAAGTGATTCTCGGGTAATTAGGCGGCCGTTCTCTTGCAAAAAGGTTGGGAAGGGCAATTGACATTTGGATATGTGGGCCTTGAGGCGAGGGATGTTTGGGTGCGCACTCCTACACCTGTGGCATCTGAGCTCCATCGACAGCAGGCTCTCGTCGTTCAGCAATGCCTTCCCACCTTTCTCCAGTTCTTCTATAACGTCGATGGAATCAAGGAAGAAAGGGGTGCTGAATGAGTTCCAGTGCTTCTTGTTCTTCAGGTGTGGCGAATCAAAATCTTGGCTAATAACATGGAGGTGTAACTGACGCATAGATGGGACCTAAAGTGAATTGACAAGAATTTTTTTTTAAAGGACAAAATCTAAGGAGCTGCTGAAAAAACGGTGAAAGCAAGAACTATGAGTAAACTAAATTAAAATTTGTCCACAACATGCCACTTTGTTAGGTCTAATGTTTTATCACCTTGGTGATTGAAAACTAAACATAAGTTAGCTTTCGTGCTGGACTTGAGAGGCCAACATTCACTTAATAAATTAAATTTCAAAATACATAATTAATAACTATATTGATGATAAGCATCCTATTATTGTACTGAGGCAAGAAACACTTACAGAATGGTATCCAAGGCGGAAAACCAATGAAATATCATCAAACATCTCTTTTTTAGCCCATTTGAGTCCCATGGAATGCATCTCCCGTATTAATGGAAGGTGTTCTCTTCTGACATCAGCAATCCGATCTAGACTTTCTATTCTCGCAACAACGAGAAGATGCTTCTTAGCCTGTACAGGAAAACGATTTTTAGGTCCAAGTCTCTTAATGAGATGAAACAAGCAATACTTGATTTATTAACAAGATGGTAGACCTTGGGGTAGATGTCATTCAGCACAACAAAGTCGTTAGACACCTCAAGAACACCATCTTTCTGCCGATCAGGATTCATGGCAACTTTGAAAAGAGCTTGTGACCATGATCCCCAAGATTTCTTCTCATTGCCATCAAGCTTCGATGCATCAGAGTTGGACTCTTTTTTGGCAAGTTCCACTGGAAGTCCCTTGCACTTCTTGTTTCTACCTGAGTCATATGCATCCTCTCGGTTATCCTTCTGTTCTGAGTTCAGAAACTGCACGGTGTGTTTTGGATTAGTGGGAATTCTAAACGAGTCCAAAGATCTCAGATCAACATCTTGACAAGTTCCTTTCAGTGCTCTTGCTATTGATGCAAATTTCTCAAAAAGTGAGGAATAAGCCTGACGAAGGATATCAGAACCTTTATTATAGTCATTTTTCAGGAAGTTTGGCCTCTGTGGGTTCATGTTTGGACCGAGGACATGTATGACGTGTGTAACACCTTCTCGTTTGTGCAAAGGAGAAGTTGAAGGGAGAGGTACAGCAACAGCATTGCCAGGGCTAATAGAACTAGCCAATTCTTTAGTAGCAGATTCAAGAGCTTCACCAGCAGCACTGAATATAGCGGCGTTCACTCCACCACCTCCCGGTTTCAATCGCCTGCATGGACACAATGTTTATGTCAAAAAGAGATGCCAAAAGTAGTTTTCATAAGAAAGATGCCAAAAGTCCAACTTGTCATGTGTTTAAATTACGGTAGTTTATAAACTTTTTTATGCACCATAGCATTCTATTCTATCAAATTATTAGTATTATTTCAGCTTTACTTTGAGTTCTTTTTGTTCTCACAGTAATGTCAAAACTCTGCCTTCATGGTTTACGAAACTTGAAGCAAAAATATGTAGCAATAACAGTTTCAGCAACAGATAAGTGCTAGGCTTTACAAGTACTTCATTACAAGTACAGCTAAAATGCATATATCATCACAAGTACTTCATTCAGGAACCAATATTTCAATTTTTATTGACCGACAATGTAAGCAGAAATATCATTGGCATGAAGGGTTTATGACCCATAAACACAGAATAGTATTTAGACTTGTTTGTCACTCTACTAGTGGATAGATAATTAAAAAAGTAAGGTGATACATACAATGCTATCAATCACTCAAGCGAGGAAGCACAATATTTATGAAAATCTTGCCATCTGAAATTGGAGTTCAACTCTTTGACCAGGTTGTTTAATGTATTGTTGGTATTAATAATATTCGAAAGAGCCAATGTCTCTTCAATACCATTTATCTCTTACGGACTAAACATTAAAGTTGACTAGCGCTATAGAAATTGTAGTTTAGAAGATTCTCCTGGAATATTTGAAGTGCCAATTAAACTGTAGACATCTTCAATAAGCCTATTCCGAAGCCTGATGGCTTTTCCACATCATGTCCATGGTAAAAATCATTTTTGCACGATAAAGGGTAGGCACATGTGGATACAAATGTGTGGCAATGTAAATGAGGAGGACATTGTCATTTGTAAGCCACTCTACAGTCAATATTTGGGCATCACTTAAGCACACCTATCACGTATCTAAGTTCGATCATACTCACTTCATATCAAACTCTATCTTGAGTAGTTCTTTCCAGGGGTAGTCTCTGTAATTCATACAAAGATTCAACGTTATTGATTTGGATTTATCTCAAGCATTGCCAAAAAGTCAACTGTAACAAGTAAGTACCCACGTGCACCCACAAGGTTATCATACAATTAGGATCTTCTTTACGTTGGACTCATTATTGAGCACTTTCCTAGGTTAATCTCCGAGATTTGTTTGATAAAGGACCAAATATTTCTGTCTTTACACTTCCGCTGCTTTCCTCTTATTTCCTTTCTAATTCCTTTATATCATAAATATTTTCAACAAGAAAAAAATGTAGCCTTCAGATCAAGCAAATTGAGGCAAAAAAAATCATAATGCAAAGACTTTGACGAAGAGTTACCAGTTAGCAGCATTAGCAATCACATTACACTGTAAACCCCTTTTTGAATAGAGCTTAGTGATGTCTCCTGCTACAGTGAGGAATCTGGCAGTGTCAAGATTTTTCTTTGCAGCCTTACTCCCAACTAAAGACAAAATGTGGGAGTTTTGAGATAAGTCTACCAAAATAAGTTTAATATCATTAACTTTCTGTAAGAGTTCACCAACTTTTTCCACAATAATATCAGACGCTTTATCATGATCAAACTGGAAATCAGATGTAGAAATCGATGGAAAGGCTAAAGTTGGAACATCATTTGAAGAAAAACCACCCCTTGAGGAACCATCCTGCAGAACTCCTGTTTCAGTGATTTCATTATCAGGCCTTTCTACATCCATATCACTAAAAGACAACCCATCAGTTGAAGATCCCTCCAGGGATTCCTTCGCCTCTGCAGCTTTAATGTCAGATCTTTCAGCTTCCAAAACGGTATTCTTTAGTACCTTCTTTTCAGAAGGCTCCACTTTCTTAAAAAATTTCATTATTCCCTGCTGAACCTTGTTATCAGTATTTTTTTCACCAAAGCAACCAGAAGGTAGGGTATCTTCAGGGCCAAGTTCACGGTAAGTATTAATAGCACTTTGAACGTTACTATCATTCTGACAAAATATGATCCGAGAGAAACCTTCAGTCAACGTAGGTAACTGTTTCTTTTGTAGCATGCGGTTAACAACTGCAGCAGCTCTTCCACCTTGAAGGTTTCCCTCATGCCCAGTTCGTTTCACCGAACGTGAAATGCAAAGTTTTGTGGGAAGATCAAATACCAAGGCATGCACTTCCACATGAGGCCTGCCAAACTTCACAAATTCTGAACGTTGTTCAATATCTAAGTTGCATCTATCAATGAAAATACTTTTCCTATCTTTCAGAGCTTCAGCTGCAGTCATTAAGCATTGAGATTTTGTTCCAGCTTTGCCATTGGCTATAGTATCCTGTAAAAAATAAGTTCTCGGGGTTAAGATAGAAAAGAGTAATATTTCACTTAGTATGCACATTACATATCAAATCAAAAACTGAAGAGGAAGAAGTAAACCTCTGTTCCCAAATGATCTTGTCCCAGAAAGCATAACTCTCAAACAATGTTCATGGTAATCCCGAACACTTCTAAATGAAAAGAGAATGAGTTTTTCACACACAAATATAACATGAACTATCGCATAGCCAAAATGTTTAAGTGATTGAATTTCCATCGCAATATCGAAGAGAAGCCTTTGCTGAGTTTGACATGTACCAAGAAAATGGAGCAAAAATTTGTATAAGATCCTCAATACCAAGCACATAACCATGTGTCTACATTCCTCAGACAACTTAAAGTTATAATCATTTGTTTTAGTAAGCATATTAAAACTTACCATCAGAAGTTTTCAGTGTTCATGTACCTTATATTCAGCACGTTCTAGTTTTTCAGCAGTTAGACCGAAAACTTCCTCCAATTGAGTAAAAACATTCTTTCTAACAGTTGATTTAAGTGCGTCAGAAGAGCAGTACTTTGTCCAAATATGCCAGAATTTATCACTTCCCATCAGTAAAATTCAGTCAACAGTTAATTTTCAGTCATTTAGAAGCTTCAACATCTTACTAATCATTCCTAATCATTCTTAATGTAAAGAATATAGGGCAGCTTAAAGTAACTTCTTTCCACTTCAATGCCCAAAACAGTTCAAATTTGATCAAGAAAGAAATCAAATCAACATCAAAAACTCCCCTCAGCATGTTCAAGAAAACCCAGCAACAGATTCATATTCCACTCACTCCACCAATACAACTTTACCATACTGCCACAAAAAAACAAAACTTTCTCTAGAAAGACAGAGAAATGGACCTGGCAGATTGGAACCCAGGGCCGATGAGCCGCCGCCATGACCTCGTTGCAGAAGGTGGTCTTGCCGCTCCCTGGAGGGCCCACCAAGATGAGCACGACGGCCTTCTCCTGCCTTTCTTCTGCAACCAACACAAGCCCACCACCATTAAAGCAACATGTTCAAAGCGAAGAATTGAAAGTTGAGGAATCGAAGACCTACCGGACTGAGTTTCCGGCAACTCCACCGCAACGGCGGGCAGCGACGACATTGTCCGGCACGGGCTATCAGTGGGATGGTCATGGGGCATGCTTTTAAGAAAATAGCCCTTTTGGGCCGGGGGGAGTAGCGGTACACTCTTATTGTACTCCCTTGGTTGTGCCAACTTTTGTCCGGACGATGGAGTTGTCTTGAACTATGAATTGACTGGATTATCCCTGGTACAATATCATGTAGTCCTAAGAAGGGACACTAATGTGTACCCTCTCGACAACAAGTAGATGGCCGTAGATGTTGGGCCCTACGTCTATGGGCCAATGGTAGAAACTTGAGAGATGAGATCCCACACAAATGGAAAATGGTTTTAATAGGAGATGGGAAATGTGGGCCAATGCTAATCAAGCCCATTCTCCAACGAGAAAATAGAAAAATGCTCCTACGTTAGCTTTTCCACGATTTTGGCCACGGGGCTGATGTGGCAACCCTAAAGAGGACATTATAAAGAAGGAACTCCACAGGTAATCAGATGAAGTCGATCACGAATTTGCCAGATTATATCATTGGAGTACACTCTTATCGTCACACTTAGGGGTACATCTACCTTTCCACAAAAAAACAAGTAATAAGATAAGAAGTAATCACCTTAACAAAGGTAATAAAGGTTTTACTATCTCTAGCAGCTTTGCAAGGCAAGGACTCTACCTCTAAAATACCTACTAGAAGCCAACTCTATATGTAAAAAAGCTGGTAAAAAGACTCCCAAATTATACTACTTGTTTCTCTAGTGTTAAGCCGCTAGAACTTTTGTATCCCTTTTAAAAAAAATTGGCCCCCCTCCATAACTGCCGGTAGAACTTTATTACCCCTTTGAAAAAAATTGGCTTTTGTGGGGGTTACAAACTCCCTTCAATTTTTTTGCAACGGCATACTAAATGTCGCTAAAACCTTTTGCGACAGCACTTCCGGAGACAAAGTTTGGACCGCCGCTAAAGAGGCAAAGTTTGGACCGCCGCTAAACCTCTTTAGCGGCGGTTTGGAGGGCTGTAGCGGGGTTCAAAACCCCCTCTGAAAAGAAAAAAATTGTAGCTGCCGGCAGCCAGGGTTTATACTAGTATACTAGGTTTTATGTCTATAAACCGCTGGTTGTTAAAAGAAGAAATGAAACATTGAATGATTGCCCCAAAAAAGTCATTGTAGAAATTTCATATTTCTACCACTCCTAACAAGTTAAATTGACATTTTTACCACTCCTAAATGCCACTTCTCCTTGTGTAGAGGCAGCAGTATATGTTCGAAACTGGTGTAAGGCACTTTGATGTACAGCCGGCATCTAGGGTTTATACTAGTATACTAGGTTTTATGTCTATTATAAACCGCTGGTTGTTAAAAGAAGAAATGAAACATTGAATGATTGCCCCCAAAAAGTCATGGGAGTACAAAAAATAGTATGTTCATTGTATTTTGTCGTACCATTCGTTATATAAAGAGAAAATTTCCGATTATCTTGTTTCTAGTATTTCCGAAAAACGTTAGAAAGATTGGATTAGATGGCCACATTTGAAAAACGTTAGAAAGATTGGAGTGGAGGACCCACAATTTCGTTCTTGTTTTTCGGATTGGATAGCACTGTTTGTTTCGATTGATGTGACCAGCTGATCTCAACTCTCACATCTACGTACGTACAATCATGCGAGCAGATGCAGGTCACCTACATGCGGCAACCGGCAAACATGCATGCAAATTCAAGTCTCAGCCTCGCCACATATCCAACTCATGTGCCACCTAACTAATCTGTCTTTTATCTTGCCAAAAACCAGTTGTCAGTTCCAAATCAAAGCTTCTTCTCCAACTTCTCTTCCTTGTGATCACAAGAGCTCCTCTTTTCAACAATCTTTCAACTTTTCTTCCTTTATGCATCCATGGCAAAAACTTCAGAAATCACTCTTACTGCATTATTATGCTACTTCCTCGTGTTGCTTTACTTAGCCTCTCCCTTCTTCGGCCTGGCCGAAAAAGAAGACCCTGAGCTTCACACCTGCAAGCACCAGTGCCAGAAGGCGCAGCAATTCGATGAGGAAGAGAAGAAAGAGTGCGTGAAGAAGTGCGAAGAGTACTATAGAGCCAAAGAGAGGGTGCGGGCTGACCCCCGGGAGGAGCTCCGGCTGTGCAAGCAAGTTTGTCACATGCAGCAGCACCATCAGAGGGAATGCGAGCAGTCATGTGAAACCTTCTACGGGACTGAGTGGACTATGGGTCTTCAAAAGAAAAAGAGGGAAACTTTTTTTTATAACGAGGGGTGTCCGAGTCCGAAGGGGCGAGCAACCGACCTATTAGAGCAACGTATCCGCCGCCAATCGAGTGAAGGGGCTTTTGTAATACTGATGTGTATGTATAGTTCAAAGTTGAGAAAATAGAGTAACCTTATAGGGTTTTCGAGAGGATGAGCTTGGCAAACAGAAGATAGTACATGAATATGAAATATTATATGCTGTTTTCCATATTATATGAGAGATTAATTTAGACCATCACGAAAAGCAAATTACAAAGTTTTAACCGGAGTAATGATTTAGAGGAGTACTCATCCAGGGTTTTAATCATGACCATACAGATGTTGCCAAAAAAAAATCATGACCATACAGAAAGCTAATTTGAAGCCTTTGTAACTGGATCTCAGATTAGGTACTCATCCAGTCGTTTCGTTTCTGAAGATCGCATATCTAAGTCGGATAGTTCATAAAGTAGTCAGATTTGCTCACATTGGCCTGGCCTATATGGAACGGGAATTTGACACCCGGCTTAAGCACACCATATGAAAGTATTATGAATGAATTACCTCAACTCTTGTATGACAAGCCCCAACCCAGGGATTAACATCGTGACCTAAAAAAACATCGTGACCTGATGTTTCTTATGCTTCCATGTGAATCATCTGCACAAAGTCAAGAGTGCACACAAACAGCTGTTGAATATGGCCATATCTTGCATGACTCGTAGCTAACAAAAGATCTTATGGATCAGCGAGGTCCACGAAAATCAATGGCTATGGTATGCCACACTCGCCTGCTTTAAGCATTTATGTATACAGTATACTGCGTAGAAGGGAGTTTGTTCTTGTTTTGGTCAATGCGATTCTCCAATGGCATATTTCCAAGTGTCCTTGGACAAAAAATTCCTACCCATAAAAAGCAAAAAAATTTCGTGACCATAGTGCATGGGACACAAAAATAGTACGTAGACATCGTCAGCGTTTTAAGAGCAAATCAAGCTACATGGTCAGCGTCTCACAAGGAAATTGCTTATCCAAATTTGATAAGTAGTGCAATCACACCATCTGATGCTTCCCATATCCATTAGCATGTTCCAGCCCATCTCGTCCCATGCAGTGATCATCCCACTGAGGTTACAACAAATAAACATTTGATTCCAAGCCCCTAATCTCAAAAGCCTAAGATTAAAAATGTCACGGTTCACTAAGTGGATCCTCGGCATTCAACCCGTTTGATTGAACAAATGGAGGCCCAAGTCAGGGGATCTGCAGGCTCTGATGGGATCAATTTGGTTGTGGACTTATCTAGGCCCAACTTGTTGATACAACCTAGCCCCTCCAATTCCATGTCGGACCTGCGTTCTCTCTAAATCCTCAGAAAAGAAGAAGAACCAGAAGAGGGGGAGGGGGAGGGGGAGGGGGAGGGGGAGGGGGAAGCATAATTAATTTAAATAGGTGAAAATAGATAAAAAATGAAAGAGATATGATTCGTTGAAGTGTGTAATACTATCTTGTATGGGGACAAACTTTAATAATTCATATCTCTCTCATATTTATTCGTTTTTACTTATTTTCTTATTCTTTTTTATTTTTAGTGCTCTTTTTTATAATGATGATATCATAAGGATGTTGAGACACTGCATATTATTTATTGTAGATTTTGCTATATTTTTTAGATATTATCTCAAGATCATTATGATAAAAAAGAACATTAAAAATAAAGAAGAACGAAAAAATATGGGCAAAAATAGATTAAAAATAAAAGGATATGATTAGTTGAAGTGTGTAATACTATTAATAGCAACGGCTATCATATACTCGATTACACGGTAGCACGGCTATCATGTAATCGATTACTGATATCTACGAAATATACACATTTTTATATGCCTTTATGCCTATATTTTGGTCGTAATTTTAGTTGAAAGTAAGAATTATTAATGGTTATTCATGTTAGGTGGGTAATTAAGAGTTTAATAAATAAATGCTCTTAATTGATTAATTTAGATGCGTTAATTGGATTTCATGATTTCATATTTTATTATGCGTCTAATTTAATATTTAATTTTATTTATGTAGGCGTAAGAGTTTCAAATGTGGATCGTCAAGAGTGAATATGCGCCAAACCGTTTCTGTGCTGAGATCGAAGATCCGATGGGTGGAGATTAATACGACGGGTTTTAAATAAGAAAAAGAAAAAAAATAAAGGAAAAATGATTGGTTCAGTTCCAGTTCTGGTTCGGGTTTTAAATAAAAAAATAAAAATAAAAAGTGAACCGGCCCGAGCCAAAGCTCGGGCCTTTCGTTCCCAAACAGAGGCGATGCTCTGTTTTGATGGGCAACGGAGCAGACAGTCAGCCGGCGGCTACATTTGACGGCGACGCGGCGAGGACTGCAAACGAAGGCGGAGCTTCACGGCAGGGACTGGGCACGTCGACAATGACGACGACGGAAGCTCTCACGGCGGCGATAGAGGAGAAGCTGGGCAGAACACGGCAGAGCTCGAGATGGGAGCTCATGCTCGACGAGGCGATCGGTGGTGGACGAGGCTGTGGGCTCAATCGAATATGATGGCGACGGCGGGGTCTCATCGAAGGCAACCACAGACAGAAGGAGGTTCCGGTGAGGGCCTTTCAAAACATCCAGAGCTCTGAGGCGGCTCGACTGAGAAAGACAGTTCCAGCGGCCACGGGCGATGATCACGGCGGAGAAATTGATGGCGACGATAGCTCAGCAAGATCGGCAAGGAGACGACGATGGAATGACAGAGCCATGCTCAATTTGGAAACCGAAATCAAAACAGAATCGTGTTTAACTTGGAAACCCGATTTTGAACTCGATTTGGAAACGGGATGGAGGCATGCTTCGACAGGGAGTTGGAATCCAAAACAGACACGAACTTGGATTGGAATGTCTATAAAAACAGAGTAAAATCAGAGGCGAGAACAGAGAGTTTTCACAACTACAGAGAATAATAGAGCTTTGACGAGCGGACTTTCGCCGGAAAAAGCCAGGCTTTCTGGTGTAGTTTCGGTCGAAGCAAGAGGCTGGAGCAAGAGAAGGAGGAAAGGAGAAGAAAAGGCTAGATTTTGAGCTGCTACAGTACTGTTCTTCAACTGCTACAGTAACGCGGATTTTTGGGAGAGGTGATGAATAGTAAACTGCTACAGTAGTTTGCTACAGTATTTTGTGAACAGTACCGTAAATACTGATTTTGTGAGCAGTGTTTCAATAACTTCGACGAATCAGGCTATTTCTTTCTCTTATTCCATGTCTAGTTAATTTTCTTTATCAAGGCTAGATGAAGCCCTAAATTTGTATTTACTACTCTTATTTGTTTAATTTAGTGAAATTTGATATGATTATGCTTAATGTAATTTCATTATTGTTTCTCTTAAGTGTTTTGACCGAGACTTAATGAATGATTAATAGAATTTGATCTTGATATTTCCTGTGTCTAGATAATAACAGGATTATGATTGATTCTATGCCCGGCCAAGGATAGAGTTAATTGTATTAATTTATAGTGGATGAATTTTTCGTGTCTGGACAAGAACGTATAGTTCATTCACTGGTAATTTGTGTGTCCGACCAAGAACATAAATTCTGTATCATATCAATTTGTGAAAATAATAATTGAGAGTAGTAATTGCATGTTTAGTGGTAGATTCGATGCTTTAATATTCTCATTCATCTGATTTCTTGTTAAAGTTTACTTTCTTTATTTAATTAAAATCATAAAAATTCAATATTTCATTAGAATTAGATTAATCTTCCAAGTCCTTTGGGTTCGACCTCGTTTCCACTAGCCTATACGTAGTCTCGTGCGATTGCGAGTAAAAAGAGTTAAAAATTCAATCAATCAATTACACAATAACAATTTTTATGGGACATACTTCAATGATTCATATCTATCTTATTTATTATCTGTTTTCACCAATTTATTTTTGTGTTCTTCTTTATTTTTCCTCATCTTTCTTGTCATGATGATAGCCTAATTATATTGGAACACTGAATGTTATTTATCGTGGATTTTGCTATATTTTTTTAGATATTATCTCAAGATCCTTATGATATTATCATGACAAAAAACACTAAAAATAAGAAAGAACGAAATAAAAGAAAAAAACGGACCAAAAATGAAGTAAATATGATTTGTTGAAGTATAAAACATGAAACTAGGTAATATGGAAAACAAAAAGGTCTACGGTTAAGGTTTAGGAGGGCAAAATGGGAAGATCAGGTGCCGAAATCAGGTTATATAGCATGAGCTCGAAAAAACTAGGTAATATAGCAATGTGGGCTCATTGGCAAGGTAATATGGAAAAACCTCTTGGATTAGGCCATCCTGGTATCATTGTACTTTCATTTATCTTCTAATAAAATTTCTTAATTATAAAAAAACTCCATAGAGATGGCTATGTATAGATAGCGTTCATCCCCAGCATGCTCCTCTTAATTGGCCGGACCAAAGGGCTCGACACCCCTTATCCAAAAACACAGTCAGTATTTCATACTCCCCTCTGTCCGGAATTATTATTACCATAAGGGTTTTCAGAATGAGCTAATTGGAAAACCTTATGGTATAATAATTCTGGACGAAGGGATTATTCATCAGAGGCTGGTTTGACAGTACGTCCAGTGTGCGTTTTTATGTATAACTAGAACCTTTCTTTTTTTGTTTTTTTGACAATACGTTCTTCAATAAAGACTTGGGACATATTTCTTTGATAGAAGAGAAGTTTCTAATATTTCTATTCACCCTTGATACATTATCAATTTAATTTTTAGCAGCCAAATTACTAAAATACCAATTACAATTCAAATAAGTTTTCTGAATGTATCAAACCATTCACTTTAATTACATACGTGGATAATTCAAATCCACAAAAGAGTACAATGAGTATAATGCCTAGTATCTACCTATGTGCACCACACAACACCGTGGTGATCCCATTTACATTAATAGTGTTGTCATCTCAAAATCAGCTCAACAAGGCAAATGCAAGAGCAGTAATTCCACACGTGAGATACCGCCGGCGGTGGCCGCAATTTTAAAGCTAATGGTTGGCTGGGTGGTGGTGGTTCTACTCTGACTACACGAACGCCCACTTTCTTCATACTGACTCTCAAACCTGTTACCAGCAAGTGAGGAATAGATTCAGCCACCAAAACAACATCAATGGTTCCAATCAGTGAAAATATTTACAGATGGCAATTTTAGCAACAATTTGCATGGAGGATTAATATCAACACGTTGAGATTGGGATAAGTATTGCTCTTAGTTAAGAAAGCAAGTACCTGAGGCCATAGTGTATGGCGTTGAAGAGAGTTGCAGACAGAAGACAAAGAGAACTAGGAGCAGAAGTAATCTAGTTCTCATTCTTTTACAGAAGTACTGCCTTTGTTTTCCTCTGAACCAGAGAGAGAGAGAGAGAGAGAGAGAGAGAGAACGGTGCTGCACTCCATAGCCAGTTCTTGGAATACGCCTCCGGCGGTAGCCTCGCAGATTACATCAAGAGCTCTGGCGGCCAACTGTCGGAGCAAGAAGTCCGTCGCCTCTCCCGCTCCCTCCTTCGCGGCCTTGCCTTCATCCATGCAAAGGGGTACGCGCATTCCACATAACATCCTTGTCTATCCGTCGTCAGCGGCAGGGATGGTGGACGTGAAGATCGCTGACTTTGGGCTGGCGAAAAAGGTGGGAATTAAAGCCGACGATAGAAAGAATGTGCGCGGCACTACGCCATACCTGTCGCGGGAGTCGATCACGGATAGCAAATATTGTCATAAGTGCATGTTCTCCATCCAAATTTAAAATATACCTCCACAATGCAGCAACATCAAAATATGCTGTATTAAAGAAGTATCTTTCTCCACTGTTGGAAAATAGTTGAACATACTGCAAAGTTCATACAACTCATGAAAAATGTATGACAACGCTCCGAAGATTCCCCAGCTAGACCAATATAAAAAAACTTTGGTGCATAGTCATTCTCCAATAAAATGTTACGAGCCTTGAAATCCCTATTTATCAGAAAAGCTTTGAATCCTCACAAAGATATTCCATTTATCTAGCTGCCCCAAGGGCAATCTTCATTTAAGCATTCCAATCAAGTGGACCACTTTCTTCATCAGCATCAGAAAGGTGAAGCACATCTTTGCACTCAGAATGTTCCATGAAAAATAGAACATCTATTGTACATATTGTATAACATCAGATACCAGCCGTACAAGCACCTAAAATCATATACTTTTCCCAAATATCGAAGTATTGGCAAACTTCAGTAAATGAAATTAAGTAAGAAGCATTCCAGTCTTATACAAGCAGTTATTCTTCAAACTCGCCATATCCTGGACGCCTGATAAGTGCCCCCCTTTTTATCTTCTGTTTTTGGAAAGACTGATTGTTCAGGATTCTTGTAGTTTTGCTGTTGTTGTTTTTTTACTTCTAATCCTCCTCCTTTCGAAGCTTAATAAAATTTTCTCAAATATTAAAGAAAAATGAGTAAATAAGTAAGAAGCTTCAGAACTCGGGGAAAGCATCTCACTTTCAGTTAAAGTTCCTTTTACATCACATTTTACAACCTTTAGAAAACAAAAAAACAAGTTGTACAATATCCAAATTGATCACAATTCAAATAATTAAGGAAAATGCACAAAAAAGGGAACAATGTACATAATTGCTTCCTAAGGTAAATTTATACATAGTCAAGTCTCCCAAGGAAATTTAAGCCCATTTCTTTATGGCAAGTTGTTCAGTTGTCTCTATTTGCTCCGCACAACAAGAACCCAATCACCCTACAGTGGCTTGAAAGTAAGAAAATTAAACTTTAATAGAAAAGGTAGTCATTTAAAGTATTTATTAAACATGGGAAGGCAATGAAGATGATTAGAAATGAACCATTACCGAGAGCATAATAACATCAATATAGACGAGACTTCTTTGCCAATCTTTTCCTGTAAATAATGACATTCTTCCCTAGAAAAGAAAAATGTCACGCCTTTCTTACTATTGCAACTGGCAACAACTAGCACACAATTAAAGAAGGACCAGATAAGCACCAATTTCAATGTTTTTTAAAGTGGTTTACCGTCATATATGACAAATCTGGATCTTCTGCTCCAACATCCGCATCTTCAAATATTTCCTGGAACTAGACTAAATAAAAATCTACTGTTCTGGCTAAACAAATATAAATCATTGTTGCCTTAATCGAACGAATAAAAACCTTGAAAAAAACAAGAACTTACCCATATGCTTTGACTTGAAATCCTACCATTGTATCTGTTTGGCAATGTAGCTTAACAAATTATATATGTTAGATACTAAAAATTAACGCAATGTATTAATTACCTGACCACCTGTTAAACATATGGAGAAATTAGGAAGCAGATGGAGATGTTTTGGATCATAATTGGGATCGCCAAGACTATATACAAATATAGAGGTGAGAGAACACTATTCACTTTTTACCCAAAAATTTGTGTTCTGGAAACATTTCTACCAGTAATCTCTACATGAACACAGTCCATCCTTGAAATGGTGAAACCTGGTTGCATCTCGCACCACAATTTCTCTCTCCACAACCTTCGATATGAATTTAATTGCTGAATGACAGTCATTACAAACTCTAAGATTCTTTATAATCCTCAAAGTTGTACCCTCTGGAGTACTAATCAATCCAAATGCAATAGCAAGTTTCTCGCTGTGTCTACTTAGTGTAAGCTCCTTCATTTCTTCATCAAGATCGTGTAATACCGAATCAGTATCAGGAAAAAAGCCTATTTTCTTAATTTCATACCATATTTCAGCAGCCTTTTTGTAAATTTCATCTTTTTGAGGATGCAGTGCATCTTCTGCTCCAAATACATGAACTTTGTTTTTTATATGAATCCAACTGGAACCTTGGTCCTTCTTTACTCCCTTATCTCTCATTGCTTTCCTAATTTTTGCAGATTCCTCCCATTTTCCACACAATGAATACACATTAGCAAGGGCAGAGAATGCACCAGCATGGCCAGGATCAATGGCTAATAATTTCTCAGCGGCAGTCTTTGCCAAGTCTACATTTTTATGAACTTTGCAGGCACCAAGAAGTGATCCCCAAGCAATGACATCAGGTTCAATAGGCATATTGTCAATGAAGTCCTGAGCTTCATTGAACAAACCTGCCCGCCCAAACAGATCAATCATGCAAGCATAATGACTGGGGGTTGGCTGAATGTTATGAAGACTCTGCATCAGCTCAAAATAATCTTGACCTTGCTTGACCAATCCAGTATGTGTGCATGCTGAAAGGACTCCTACATAAGTTATATGGTCTGGCTCTACACCAAAGTGCAACATCTGTTCAAATAGATCGACTGCTTCTTCCCCAAACCCATGTTGAGCTAAGGAAATAATCATGGACGTCCACGAAACGGTGTCTCTATTGTGACAAATATGATTAAATATCTGCCTCGCTCCAGTTATGCTTCCAGCTTTGGCATACATAAAGATCAACGCATTTTTAACAGAAATGGAAGACTCCTGTCCAGATCTCAAGGCAACAGCATGAATTTGCTTACCATGATCAAGTGTGGCCAAGCTCGAACAAGCACTCAGCATGGCAGCAAAAGTGAAATTGTTTGGCTTAGGCCCTTTGTTAACTATGAGACGAAAGAGCTCAATTGCCTCATTATTGAACCCATTCTGTACATAACCTACAATCATAGCTGTCCATGCAACCACGTCCCGATCTTTCATTGTGTCAAATACTTGTCGTGCAGGTTGCAAATCACCCAGCTTTATGTAGCCCTCCAATAAAGACGTAAAGGAAACCACATTAAGATCTGAAGATGCAGTGTTTTTAACAACTTTTAAGGCTATTGCAACACTCCCTGATTTGGCATACATGGAAATCAATGCATTTTTCACAGGTCCACTGTCTTCCAGTTCAGTTCTTACAAGGTAGGTGTGGATTTGTTTACCAGATTTCAACAATTCAAGATTGGCACATGCTGATAAAGCGCTTACCATTGTAAAACTATCAGGTTTTACTGCTGCTTCTTGTAACATTTGAGAGAAAACTGCCAAAGCCTTAAGGTCAAAACCGCATTGGTTGTATCCTGCAATCATAGAATTCCAAGAAATCACGTCTCGATCTGTCATCTGCTCAAACTGCCTTTGAGCAAGCTCAAGCTGGCCAAACAGAGCACACAGAGTGATCATAGAGTTCCAACTTGATATGCTCCTTATTGCCATTCTATCGAATACAGCCTTTGCTGTACTCAGATCGTTTAACTTTCCATACATATTTATGAGTGAATTTGCAACTGAAATATAGCTATTCAAGCCTAGCTTAACCACAAAAGAATGAACTTTCTTGCCTAAATCTAAAGCTTCCAATGCACTGCAAGCACCAATGACATTTGTAATTGTGAAATCAGTGGGTGAAAATCCAAATTTAATCATTTTTATGAAAAACTTAATGGCATCTTCAAACTGGTGCCGTTGTTTATAACCAGTAATCATCACCGTCCACGAAACTGAATCCCGTCTGGGCATAGACTTGAATAATTGAAGTGCCATATCAATCCGATCACTTTTAGCATATGCAGACATAATGGTGTTCCATGACAATGTGTTTTTCACAGGCATTTCATTGAACAACTTCTGTGCATCTGAAATCAAATTCATTTTTGCATAGCAGTTTATCAGAGTATTGGTAAAAAACACGCCCCCCAAATAAAGCCCTGATTTGTAGACATGGGCGTGAACTGATTTGCTGAGTAATGGATCCCTGTTCTTTAGGGATGTTAGGAGAAGAGATGCATAGAAGTCCAAAGAACAAACTGGAGGCACTTTTAGAGACATATTGCAGGAGAACTTCCAAGAAATGATCCATCACACAATTGTAATTCTCATTCCAATCAGTATTCTTTTGAAGATAAGAAATAATTCTGATCATAGAGACACAATCTTTAAGATTTTGAACAACTGAAAGAAGGTACCTGTGGCAATAAATTGTTCGACATGGTCATACAGGAGGTTAAAATTTTGTAACTATCTAATACGAAGAGAATTAGTTTTATGCGCTCTCTCTCTCTCTCTATGTCTGAACAAGGCAAGTACGTTCAGTAGAAGAAAGGGAGATACACTGTTTGTACCATTTTAATGATTCCCACACTTAGTAGTCATAGCTTAGTACCTCCTTCATAACTTTAAGGTTTTCCTGTCTTCTTCCTCACTCACATCATCCTGCAAAAGAACATAATAATAAAATATAAAACGAGCATCTAGAATAATAAAATAGGGTAAGATTTCATTCACGAAAATATGTCCTCGTTAGTAGATTGACCTAAAAAATATAGAACCATTACATGAAAGGATCAGTTAATATACTAGAAATAAACTGATAACTGTTAACTAAACGAAACGGACACAGAATGCTTATATACTCCAAACACAGCCAATCCCATGACAGCTTTTACCTTGCGCATGACATTCACGATTTGTAGACACAACATGTAACAATGAAGTAGCAATCACTTGAGACATTTATTTTGACAATTACATTGAATCACTTGAGACATTTGATTTGACAATTACATTGTTGCACTAAACTATATGCAAATAGCCTTTGCTCTTGGGTCAGATCTTATGTACAGCTGATACTGCAACCTGAAAGTGTACACACTTCTGGAGTAGAAACAACTATGGCGTCATTATGTCAAAAGTTTCCTTATACTCCCTCCGACCTGTTTTAGATGCTACATGTTGAAAAAAGTTGATTATTATTGGATAGCGAAAAAAGTTGATTATTATTGAAAAAGCGCATATACCTTCTTTTCCAGCCCCTGAAAACCATCCCAAATTTATGAAATGCCAATTTGGAGAAGTAAATCACCTTCTCCCCCAAGGTCCACCCTTTCTTCAAAATCTCCCTCAATTCGTCCTGATTTGAGAAACCATCGTCTCCATCCGCCTCTCAGTATGGGTCGGAGTCAGCCATGACTAGAGTTTGGAAGAGAGAGCGAGGAGGAGGAGGGTTTAAGCAGGGTTTGCGGGACGGCGAGTTGGGCGGCGACGGTCGGGATTTTCTCACCGGTGGATGCGGACTGAACCGGTTCAGGGGAATTCTAGTCCGGTTTAATCAGATTGATAATCGGGGTTCAACCGGGTTAAAACGACCCGGCCATCGATCAGCGGAGCAGGTCCAACCGGGGGTCAACTCGGGTTGACCGGGTTGCTAACTGCTAACGTCATCAATTCAAAATAATGAAAAAAATTCTCTCCCCCAACCGTATATCCATGATGGGAAACAAAAGTTTCTAACAAAGATAATGAGATCAGATTAATGTATTTACATTGAAACAAATGAGTCCGGATCATCTGGTGAAGCTTCACCAGCGAGGCCGCTGGTGAAGTTTCACCAGCCGTTGATCGTGCGGAATCGATGGCGCACACGGGTATGATGTGCGCTTTTGGCCGAGCGCACACGGTTTCTATGTGCGTTGTCGATTCCGTACGATCGACGGCTGGTGAAGCTTCACTAGCGGCCTCGCTGGTGAAGCTTCACCACAGGATTCGGTTCCGAAACAAATATGCTTTAACTAAATCCTACGAGCCAGCATTTTCAATGGTCAATAACAGGCAAACATGCCCTGTTTTCTCCTCCTTTCCCTTACTACAAAAATTGTTTTTACCTTCCAAAATAATAGCGAGCATCTGCCTTAACATCTTCCAAAGGAAGAAACATCACAAGTTCTTCTTAATGGGAATAGTTTAAAACAAATCATTCATGAACTGTCTAATGTAAGAAGATATTATTAAATCACATTTTTCCTCTTTTAAGCTAGTCAAGTAATATAATCAAATACACACTTCTCCCCACTCACAATAATATAAGCGAGTCTTCTACACCTCATTAATATTGGATGTACAAGTTACCACATGCACAAAGCAAGATTAACAAAAAAATATTTCATCGCATCGAGCACTGGGAGACACAAATTTAGCGTGGTTACGCAAATAAGGTCTAGAGACCAAAACTACTATTAACAACTTTGAAAACACTATACTTAGTAGAGATTAAAATAACATTCAAAGCTAAAGACCCTCTTACAAGTTATTGAGAAATTTCATCCTTCTGTGGAATACAGAAAGAATAGAGATAGAAATAATGACCACAAACTATCAATTATTTATCTTCTTTATCAGAAGATGAATGATTTGCACTTGCAAAAACCATTTATTTCCTTCTCCTTATTCCTATAAGAAATTCCCTTTTTTTGGACTCTGAAGCCCCTTCAAAGTTGTAATTTTTTTCACTTATTTTCTCTACTTCTTTTTTCAAAGGAACCCACTTTTAAAAAGCCTTGGTTTTTCATAAATAAGTTCATCTTTACTTTAACAAATTATACTTAACCCCAAAATGTATATTAAAATTCATGACATTATTAACACTAAATCTTAGAAACCAGCTAGAAGGGCAGGGCACTCAGCCCCTTGGAGCATATCGTGTATCCAATTCCATTGGGCACATACAACGGCCACACTTTATATGCAGTTGATAAATCAGGATATAATCCTTGTGTGTGGCCAGTCGAGTAGAAGTTTGAAATTGGTATCTCTGCTGTTTACACCCACACAAATAATAATCATATTCGATGCATTCTCAAGTCCTTAGGAACCAACTAGAAGAACAAGGCAGACACAGACAGATTAACCATGTCTGATGCATCATTGAGTCCTTAGGTATAAACTAGAAGGGCAGAGCAGTCGGCCTTTTAGAGAATTATATTCTGCCACCACCATGGTGCCCACACTTCTCACGCACTGGTAAACTCTCATTTATCCCTGGATACCTTTGTGGATACTGAACATAGGTAATCTTAGAAGCCTCCTTGGAGGGATCCACAAGGTAGCAGAGTGCCCGTCGGGCTGCCTGAGGGTCATTGGAATACATGTCACAATCGAGGGTCAGGATCACAGGGGAATTGCTCTTAGCTGCAGTTTAGTATAACAATGCCCATTAACATCCATTAGTCAAGGGAACAAATTAGTTGATGATTATTCCCCCGTCTTTAACAGTTACATTTGGTATTCATTTTGGAAAACTAAATGTGTCTATTAAAGTCGGACAGAGGGATTACATGATAATATAGTTTTTTTATAGTTTGCATCATAACATTGTTGATGAGCCTACTAATGGGAAGTGGTGAGAACTGGTTCCTCTTCTCCCGGGACACAGACCAGGCTTGACAGCTTGTGACCTCCATGGTCCCTGTCCTTGTCACTTTCTAGCCGAACCTATCACAGACAACCAACAAAAACTACTGAAGGGAGCAAAATATATTTGAAAATGTCATTACTGATTTCCTTAGGGTGCGTTTGGAAGCTGAAAAGGATTTGTGGCAAAAATCTTTCACGGATGAAATTTGTCACCTCAAAAGGAGAGCTGACTGCAATAAATGGCTTTCAGCTGTGAAAGATTCCCGTCGCAGTTGATGCTCACCATTGTGTATTTCAGGTTTTTCACATCTTTCAGGGTGAAAGGTGAAAATTGTTGACGAATAATTGTCACTGACACAATTTTCATCTTTCACCTTTCAAATGCATTTCACATCTTTCACGCCTGAAACACTAATTTTCACTATGAAAAACTGATTTTTTCAACTTCCAAATTAGTAGAAAGATATTGTGACCATGACTTGTGGTTGTCCCTTCTGCTAATGTCAAGTCTCATTCTTTCTTGGTGTTCATTTACCGGAAGAAAGCAGAAAACGAAAGAAAGAATGGAAGAACTTGAATGACAGTGTGGTGATCTTGTTTTGTAAAGTCAGAAGTCCACTTTTAAAAACTCTTCTCTCCTCTTCAGTAGCATGCAGGTCCGCGGCAACTCGCCCCCTCTCCATTACACCATCAACCTTGTCCTTCATGCTCTCGTACATGGCCTGCATGACATGATCATCAATGCAATTTGACAAAGCTTGCTAGAATTTACCTTCATGCATTGCAGCTGTTTGCAACTTCACGCATGATCGTGACTCTATTTATATACTGTCAAGTGTATTGGTGTCATTTGATGTGCGGCCCATGCGCAGTGAGCTCATAGCGGACCATATATATTAGCATCCATACATTCAAAGGGGCACAAGATGACACAGACCTGCCTATTATTTCCAAGAGGAGTTTGAGCCAAATCAATAATTGATGCAGCTAACCCAATGTAGCGTGTGTTTTTACCACCATAAGAAACTTCATGTTGGAAGTGGGCATTAAAACCCACTTTGATACGAATGAGTGAATTGGGTGAAGGAATGAATAGTCCCACATCCACACCAAGGAGGTGTTATGGATGGTATATAAGGCCTAAGTTTGGCTTTTGAAGTTAGGCCCTTGGGCCACCCCACTTTTGTGGGGGAGAGAGATATTGGACCTATGCACCTAGGTGGGCTAACCCACACACGCGCGCGCCGCCGCCGTCGTCTGTCCGACTGGTCGGGTTGGGTCAACAAGATAATATTATTTTTGGACAAATTCAATTGGTTTGATTTTCTAATTTATTTTGGTTCAATAAAAAAAGGTCCAGTTTATTTTCTTATGACCGTTAACGGATGGACGCATCCGTTTAACAGAAAATAGTATTTACAACGGGCCTTTAACGGGATTTCTATAAAGTCATGAAACATGAGTTTTTCTGCATCGTTTTTACTAGACTTCATCTTCCTCCTCTTCCTTCCTTCTGTGAAAGCATTGCACACTGTGGTTCGCTGCGCGTGCTGTTTGGAGTGCTCCTACAACGCGTGGTTGATCGTCTTATCCTGGGAGGCAGACGCCCAAGAGTCCTAAGCACCGTAGGGAGGGCGAATTCTGTCTTAAGATTGTTATAAATCTGCTTTACTGTTACTGTAATGTAAGATAATAATATCTGTGTACCTTTGCAAATATGATAATGGAATCGTTAATAGAAAAGTTGATGATCGAATCAATTGTTCAGCCGTTTGTGTAAACCAAGACAATATAATTTACACAATCACTTCTCAGACATACTGTGGTTCTCATGACTTTGTTCATTTCGGCCCTAAACAAACCTGATTTTCATGAGTGCTCTAGAAGATTTAGCCTTAAAATCCTCATGGAAGTGGCCCCTTCACACTCATATAGGTGATTCTCATTAAGAGTATCCTGCAATACCCCACTTGAACTAATTCAAGCTATGAGAACCATTAAAAGCAAAGCTTATCCTGATTCATTCAGCAGGCATCACAATCTCATCATAGGAATGGGAACAAGATTTTATCTCAATAGTGATTCCCCTTGAATCCACCACAATTTGGTTGTCCCTTTGAACCTAGATCTTGGGATCTCCAGTCAACTAGGTTGGGTTGCCATTATGGTGATTCTTAATATATAGGCTTCAAGCCCATTCCACTCGATGAATTGCTCACTTGTTCTTTGGTCAAACCCTTAGTAAGCGGATCCGCAATATTTTCTTTTGACCGAACATACTCAATGGAAATTATTCCACTAGAGAGCAATTATTTTATGGTATTATGCCTTCAACGTATATGTCGAGACTTACCATTATACAAGTTACATTGTGCTCTTTCTATAGCAGATTGACTATCACAATAGATACATATAGGTGGCACAGGTTTAGGAAGGCTTTCGACCTTTCCATAATTCATATGGTGTCTGTAAGGTTTTTTTATGAGGTATTTTGTTGAGAATATAATTGGCTGAAAGCAAAGCTTCCTCCCACATGTTCTGAGGTAACCAAGAACTTATTAACATGGCATTCATCTTTTCTTTTAAAGTTCTATTTTTCCATTCAGCAACTCCATTTTGCTGTGGTGAATAAGGTGCCGTGGTTTGGTGTATAATACTATATTGTGAACAGAATTCACCAAAAGGTGATTCATATTCCCCACCTCTATCACTTCTTAGAACTTTTATTTTCTTGCCAAGTTGATTCTCAACCTCTGTTTTATATAATATAAACATATTTATTGCCTCATCTTTACTTCTCAGTAAGTATGCATAACAATAACGAGTGCAATCGTCAATAAATGTAATAAAGTACTTTTTACTTCCTCTTGTTTGAACAAGTTTTAAATCACATACATCGTTGTGAATTAACTCAAGAGGTTCAGTACATCTCTCAATACTTTGGAATGATTTCCTTCTTAATTTTGATTCCACACAAGTTTCACATTTATGATTAGAGTCAATATTAAATTTAGGCAGATATTCCATATTAATCAATCTTCGCAAAGCGTCATAGCAAGACCCACCATGGAATCAGAATTCATTGCACTTGATAGAGCAGGCGAAGAGGCAGAGTGGCTTCGTCAATTTTTAGAAGATATTCTAATGTGGGGGGAACCTGTGCCACCTATATGTATCTATTGTGATAGTCAATCTGCTATAGGAAGAGCACAAAGTAACTTGTATAATGGTAAGTCTCGACATATACGTCGAAGGCATAATACCATAAAATAATTGCTCTCTAGTGGAATAATTTCCATTAGGATGTTAATCGCTATGACTGCTTTGTATAATCTTGAAATACATCAAATGGATGTCAAAACAACATTCTTGAATGATGACTTGAATGAGGAAATATATATGCAACAACCTGAAGGGTGTGTTGTACCAGGTTAAGAAAACAAAGTGTGCAGACTTGTTAAGTCTCTCTATGGGCTTAAATAAGCACCTAAGCAATGACATGAAAAATTTGACAAAATGATGATGTCAAATGGATTCAAAATCAATGAATGTGACAAATGTGTTTATGTCAAAGCACGACCTAATGGCTATGTTATTGTATGCCTCTATGTGGATGATATGCTCATTATTGGTAGCAATGATAAGATTATTAAAGCTACTAAGAGGATGTTAAACAAACAGTTTGACATGAAGGATATGGGTGTTGTAGATGTTATACTAGGGATGAAAATCATTAGAACATCTGATGGATATGTGTTATCTCAATCTCATTACATTACAAAAATCCTAGACAAATTTAATGAGAATGATAATTGTCCAGCGAGAACACCTGTGGATGTGACATTGCATTTAAGCAAAAACACGGGTGAGAGCATATCACAACTTAAATATTCTCAAATTATTAAAAGTCTCATGTACCTCATGAATTATACGAGACCGGACATTCCATACTCAGTAAGTAAACTGAGTAGATATAATAGCAACCCAGGGGAAGACCACTAGAAGGCTCTAGTCAAGGTTCTTAGATATCTAAGATATACCTTGAACTATGGACTGCACTATACAAGGTATCCAGCAGTACTAGAGGGGTACTGTGATGCAAATTGGATATCTGATACAAGAGACTCCAAATCAACAAGTGGATATGTCTTTACTCTTGGAGGTGCAGCAGTGTCTTGGAAATCTTCTAAACAAACGTGCATAGCAAGATCCACCATGGAATCAGAATTCATTGCACTTGATAGAGCAGGTGAAGAGGCTGAGTGGCTTCGTCAATTTTTAGAAGATATTCCAATGTGGGGGAAACTTGTGCCACCTATATGTATCTATTGTGATAGTCAATCTGCTATAGAAAGAGTACAAAGTAACTTGTATAATGGTAAGTCTCAACATATACGTTGAAGGCATAATACCATAAAACAATTGCTCTTTAGTGGAATAATTTCCATTGAGTATGTTCGGTCAAAAGAAAATATTGTGGATCCGCTTACTAAGGGTTTGACCAAAGAACAAGTGAGCAATTCATCGAGGGGAATGGGCTTGAAGCCTATACATTAAGAATCACCATAATGGCAACCCAACCTAGTTGACTAGAGATCCAAAATCTAGGTTCAAAGGGACAACCAAATTGTGGGGGATTCAAGGAGAATCACTATTGAGATAAAATCTTATTCTCATTCCTATGATGAGATTGTGATGCCTGCTGAATGAATCAGGATAAGTTTTGATTTTAATGGTTCTCATAGCTTGAATTAGTTCAAGTGGGGTATTGCAGGATACTCTTAATGAGAATCACCTATATGAGTGTGAAGGGGCCACTTCCATGAGGATTTTAAGGCTAAATCTTCTAGAGCACTCATGAAAATCAGGTTTGTTCAGGGCCGAAATGAACAAAGTCATGAGAACCACAGTATGTCTGAGAAGTGATTGTGTAAATTCTATTGTCTTGGTTTACACAAACGGCTGAACAGTTCAAGACATCACGTTCACTGATTAGTCAGTAAACCCGATAGTTTTTACAAGGGAAGGTTCATTTCCCCCATGCATGATCTTCTCAATATTTGCTTTCACGATTTATCTGCATAGTTTTTGCATAGTTATCCAGCCAATTCTCATTCATGTGGAGGATTATTGGAAGTGGGCATTAAAACCCACTTTGATATGAATGAGTGAATTGGGTGAAGGAATGAATAGCCCCACATCCACACCAAGGAGGTGTTATGGATGGTATATAAGGCCCAAGTTTGGCCTTTGAAGTTAGGCCCTTGGGCCACCCCACTTTTGTGGGGGAGATAGATGTTAGACCCATGCACCTAGGTGGGCTAACCCACACACGCGCGCTGCCGTCGTCCGGCCGGCTCGGCTCGGTTCGGTTTGCAAGCGCGGCCGGCCTGGCCGGGTTGGGTTGGGTCAACAAGATAATATTATTTTGGGACAAATTCAATTGGTTTGGTTTTCTAATTTATTTTGGTTCAACCAAAAAGGGTCCGGTTTAGGCCTTTAACGGGAATCTATAAAGTCATGAAAAACGAGTTTTTTTGTATCGTTTTTACTGGACTTCGTCTTCCTCCTCTTCCTTCCTTCTGTGAAAGCATTGCATACTGTGGTTCGCTGTGAGTAGGGCTGTTCTCAAACCAGACAAATCTCGGATAGAGATTGTCCGCGTTCGTGTTCGTAAAAAACTGTCCGACCCGAATGTCCGGCAGACAACGGACACGGACATGGACATATATACCTCCTTGCCCCGGCCCCCCACCCCCTACTTCCTCCTTCCTCCACCCATGTTCTCCCGCTGCCAGCCGCCCTCTCTCCGCCCCCGTGCCGTCCTCTGCCTTGAGTCCCGCGCCGAGTCCCTCTCCGCCATCCCCTACCCTCGCGTGTCCTTCTCCGGCGTCCCTCCCAACTCGGACCTTTCCTCCGCCTATGCCTCCTTCCGCGCTGACCGCTGGATCATCGTCGCCGTCCCCTCCTCCCGCAGTGGCCGTGGCCCCCTTCGATACCCCGCCTGATTGGTCCCTCAAAGGTGTCATCTTTCTCTCCCTCGACGACCAGGCCAAGCTCAACTTCCCAGCCGGCGAATTCTCCTCACCGGCGTTCACCCTTGGCCTCAGCCTGGAGCCCGACGGCTTCCCAAAAGAAGTGTGTGCGGCTGAACGGTCCCAGGCATAAGACTAGTAGCCAGTGGAAGTGGCAGCCATGGGAGGCAAAGCCAGACAGGGGCGGGCAGCGCTTCTGCCTTCTAGAATATCGGGATTGTGCCTAGGGTGAGGTTTTTTGGGCTGAGCACGCCCAAGCAGCTGCTGATCTGGTTCTGCAACACATATGTGAAGATGATGCTGAAGTTGGGCAATTTGGTGGTATTTAGCGGGGTTTCCTTTGCCGGAGGTGATGTGGCTAGGAGGGTGGGCTTCGGGAGGCTTCCATTGAAGGAATACAACGAGAACGTGATTGTTGAGATTTATATGTCTGTGGTGGCTCAAGGCAACCTCATGGGTTCTCCTCCCCGGTGTTCCCCCTTGGCCTCAGCCTGGAGCCCGATGGCCTCCCCGCCAGCGTCAAGCACTTCCGCGACGTCCACGACGGCAAGGCCACTGATCGGCTTCACTGGTGAGTCCCACCCACTCCTCCTCCTCCACCCTCCTCTCCTCTCCACCCCCGCTCCCCCCGCCGCCTCCCTTGCTGCAGCCCTCCTTGGACCTCGAATAGATGGCTGTCCGAGGACCACGCCATGGTCCTCGGACAGCTCCTCCTCGGTGCGGACATGGCCGCGGATGCCTCTGACACAGACGGGCCCGCGGACACGGCTGTCCGCAAACAACCCTAGCTGCGAGTGCTGTTTGGAGTGCTTCTACAGCGCGTAGTTGATCATCTTATCCTCGGAGGCAGACGCCCAAGAGTCCTAAGCACCGTAGGAAGGGCGAATTCTGTCTTAAGTATAAAGTGTTCCGCTTGATTCGATCATCAACTTTTCTATTAATGATTCCATTATCATCTTTGCAAACGTACACAGATATTATTATCTTACATTACAGTAACAGTAAAGCAGATTTATAACACTTCATAGGGCAACTTCCTATTGCATTTTTAGCCTCCAAATATATTGGCCTAGACCACTACTCTAACGAATCATATACATGTTACAGGTCACATGTACCAAGGAATACTAGAAATTATACATCCAAGCAACCGGCCGGGAAGGTTCCTCCAGGCAACCAGTCTGGCAACACGACATGGGTCCGCCAGCCAGAGCAGAAGAGAGAAAGAAGAAGCTGGACTTGCGCCTCACTCCAGGATCCCATATGAAGCTCGCAATCCCGTTGGAGGAGTTGATCAACCGGCTAAAGAAGGAGAACGAGGTTGTGGGCATGCCATGGAGAGTCACGGCGTGGATTTTGAGTCTGTAGATGTGCTGGATGAGGAATACAACAGCAGGCTAAGGGAATCGCTGAAGATGTACAGCAACTGGCCTACCGTCCCTCAGGTGTTTGTGAAGGGGAGCTGGTGGGGTGTTGTGATATCATCACCTCAATGGCTGAGAGTGGGGAGCTTGCTAGATTGTTCAGCAAGGCGGTGCTGTTTAAATTGATGGTTCATTGGTATGTGTTTCATTTTAGAGAGTTTGATATTAAAATGTATTTTGTATTATAATTAGATGTTATAATGGTCAATTGTTAATGTTGAAATTTTGCATTAAGGATGCTTTTATAGGATGTGGTTTTGTCTGTTTATAATGTTATAGCAATATTTTGCTTGATGGGTTAGTAAAGATCACTTATCAGTAAGAGATAAGAAAACTTAATCTTTGTTAATTCATAATACTCTCTCGTTCCAAAATTACCTGTCATTATAGTTCATTTTGGTTTTCTAATGAGGACAATTATTTTGGACGGAGGGAGTATCAATATAGTTAAAAGAGATACGGTTAATGGAGGAAATTTTTGGAATAGTTGCCCAAGGGGGATGTTTTGTCGTTGTTATTTGCAATGCAATTGCGTTATAAGGGGGGAATTTCTCCACACACCCACTTAGGGTGCTTTGGTAACCGCTTTCTGTCATAGATTATTGGAAAATCGCTCACTTTTCTAGAGAAGTGTGTTTGATTATATATTTTTTATATAGGTGAAAATTAGAGAACAATGAAAAATCCTTACTTTATGGAGAATATTCTCTTGAGGAGATTTTAGGTGGAAAATGGAAGAGAAATCACTTAATGACATCTTTTGTAATTGTCTAAAGTTGGTAAGGGCAAAGCCGCAAAGAGAAAAAATATTTTTTGGGCCCCACACATTTTTTCTATGCGTTCTTGCCTTGCCAGCTTTGGATAATTACAAAAAGTACCTCACTTCTACTTCTAGTAGAATCCCATTGATTTTGATTCTGCTTCTAGCAGAATTGGCTAATAACGCTGTGAGAAAGTAGGAATTGAGTAATGCAAACATCTTTGTCTACAAAAATGATCCTAGGGAGACCAAATAAATTGAAGACCAACACAATGTGAATTATACCAGAATTCTCATCTATTTTTTTAACTTCGCTGGACTTTCACAATTGATTTTTTAGTCAGCAATTGCATGGGATTCAATTAAATTCAAGGGACTGCAATCAACTTGAATGAAGCGACAGAATGATCTTGGCCCCATTAATAGGGTTCTAAGAACTCAGACACTCCTTGTTATTAAATAAATAAGTGATCTTGGCCCTAATTTGCGATTAGGTGCGATTCTTGGCCGAAAATGTTTTCTGGCTCCATAACCATAGTCCATGACCATGACATAGGGGTCCTAGCAATGTATACAGAAGCCTAACATAATACATAGCTACTGGTGACCATCCTAAGACCATTCTGTGTAGCTATGTGCCATGTTAGGCCTCTGCACCATGCTATAGGAGCCTAGGACCATGGCCATAGAGACCGATCAGGTTCACATCTATCTACCATGATTTTAATTCAAAATGACCTTTATAACAATTAACAAGTCACCCAAGTGCTTCTTCCACCGATTCCCTTAGCTATTGCATCACCACTCCCCCACTGGGAACAACCTCGCACAAAGTACCTAGCTGTCAAGCAATACCAATCAAATCCAAGCAAGTTTGAACTTGTCCAGATTAACCACCTTCATCAACATATTTAGCGTGCCTTTGGGTGCAGATTGAGGAAGAAAGAAGAATAAAAGCAAGAATCCTTGGCAAACCCAGCATTGGTAGATTGGATTTAGAGTTCAAGACAGAGATTTGGTCATAAATTCCAGCACACTGATAAACGTAATAAACAAATGCTCAACACATTTATTAAATTTCGTATAATCGATCAATTCGTCAAAAGTCAATCGAGCAACCCCTAAAATACTCACTCCCGTCATTTTCACATCTTAAGGTTTCCTAGGTCCATCTCAATCGGACAGTGATAACCCTACAGCAGATTCCTACATATTTAGAAAATGTGTTAAAAAATGTGTAGAAATCTGCTGTACAAATATCATTTTCCATCTCAATTAGAACCACAAGATTCCGTCCGTTTCAATACCAAACTTCCCATTTTGCTCTTTAAAATATGGCCTAGTGCACTGGTGGGAAAGCGGAAAAAGCCCACCAATATCAGTCGACCAATGTGGCCTGGGGCCCAACAGCAGAAACCAATGAATAGATTTTATTGACCTCTTTGACCTTCTCGTCGGAAGATTACGTCATCTTCCGGCGAGAGACACCGTAAACTCTGTCGGCGGTCGCACTTGCGCTGCCCATGCGATGGACTCGAGCAATATCTTTTCCACCTTCCCGGCCACTCGTCGCATGTCCGGCCTCTTGTCGGGCTCGACGCGGACGCACTCGACCGCTATGCGCGTCAATGCCACGGCCATAGCCTCCGGGAAGGAGTCCCCGAGGCGCCGGTCTACCCACTGCCTGAACCTTCCCTCCTCCATCTTGTCGAACATTTCTCTCGCCATCTCCACCACCGAAACCCTCTGGTATTCCTTCCTCCCCTGGTCGAACCGGTACCTGACAGGCTCCTCGCCGGTGATCAGCTCCAGCATCACCACCCCAAGCGCGTAGACGTCCGACTTCTGCGTCGGAGCCCCGCCGGCGATAATTTCCGGCGCCATGTACCCCCGCGTCCCCTCCACTCTTGTTGACCGCTCCTCCCCACCGTCGGGGACTTCGCCGGCGAGCTGGGCGGCGCCGAAGAAGCAGATTTTGGCGTGTAAGTCGGGATCGGAGATGATAACGGAGGTGGAGGTGAGGTGGTTATGGACGAGGTCGGGCAGACCGGAGTAGTGGTGGATGTAGCTGAGGGCGGCGGAGAGGTCAGCGGCGACCTGGATCCGGGTCAGCCAGGTGCCGAGCACGGTAAAGCTGGGATTTTGAGGGTTCCGGAGGAGCTCCGAGAGGCGGGAGCCCGGCGCGTAGTCGTAGACCAGATAGATGTAGTCTCCGGAGACGGAGGCGCCAAAGAGAGGAGCCACGGAGGAGTGGTAGGACTTGGCGAGAAGGGAGAGCCGGCGGTGGAGATCGGGCGGAGGGAGGGGGCGGCGAAGGCGGCGCTGGACAATGACGGCGTCTTTCTGCCGGAGGGCCGCGCGCCAGGAAGCGCCGCCGAGGCGGGGGGCGAGGAAGTTGTCGGTGGCGGCGGAGATTTCCGGGAAGGGGTAGATGTGGACGGGGTGGCGTTCGGGGATGGCGAGGGAGGAGGCGGAGGAGGAGGAGGTGGCGGTGGTGGTGGTGGAGGAGGAGGGGTAGTAGCCGGAGGAGGTGGCGGTGTTGGGGGAGATGGAAGGGAGGGAGGTGGACGGGGCGTCGGCGGAGGTGGGGGTGGGGGGGCGGCGGCGCTGGACGGAGCTGGGGGCGGCAGCGTCGGTTCTGGTTTTACACATGGAGGCTTTGGGTTTGCAGGGGAATGTGTGCAGGAAGGATTAGAGCATTAAATTAAAATAAGTGGTTGAGGCTAACGTACGTGCGCTTATCGCATACAGAAAGTTCGTGAGCTAAAAATTATGCTTTTGCAAGCCTCCCACTGTTCGTCTCCATTCCCTCCTCACTAGCGACCCACCTCCTTCCTCGCATGCTTCTAGGCCCCAGTCACGGATTTTTTCATCCGGATCGGCACCATGAAGTGCTTCACCGAGCTTGTCGTCACTCTGATACGGTGAGGAGCTGCTCCATGTCCAGCCTTCATCTTCGTGGTACTAAGGGGGAGGATGGCATCTGCATTGCCAAGCAAGGGCAGATTTTCTCTCAACATTGTTCTTGGCTTTGTGCTTTTTGGGAGGTACTAGTTGGGTTTTTGGTTTGGGTAGATGGGCCCAAATTATAGTACTAGTGTAAGCCCACTAATAGAAATATCATCTTAGGTCCACATTGATTTTTGTGATTGAATTAAGAATTAGAGGAAATTTCATTTTCATTAAATTTTTGTCTTTTGTTAAGTCTTGAGGGAAATGAAAACTATGTTAGAAGATTTCTTTAGTCCCATGTAGAAAAGGCTCATGAGTGTGATAGAATATATATAAGGAATGTTTCTTTCTCTTTAATCTTTATATATATTATTGGTGTGGAGAATCTCCTCAAACGAAGGTGTACACATTCGTGAGTGTACCGAAGGTGCACACACGCGCGCGTGGTGTGGGCGAATGGGCACATTGTGGCACTTTAGTGGTGCACTTAGCAGTTCACAATTCGCATCAAGAGCCTTTGATTTTTTATCAAACGACCAATTATTTTTTTACCTTGAGAGCTGTTGATTATGATCAAACGGTGAGACTAGGTGATTAGGTGGACAATGAACCATTAAACCCGTTCATTTTTCTTTGTGAAAGGGTGTCCGTTCATCTCCCTTTGGGAGAGGGTGCCCGTTTGTCTTCTTTTTAGAAAAGGTTCCTGTTGGGTTCAGTTATATAAATGGTTGCATGAAACCAAAAATAAAATATATAGCACAATTCGTTCTGGAATCCTCTTCTCCTCCTTCTCTAATTCTTTTTCTTGAAATGTAACAGTTTTCTTCCTCTCTGAGTTCGGGGTCAGACTTGTTAGAATGCACCGCTCGTCGACCAGCGGTCTATTGTATCTTGGGGACAGATTGTCAGAGAAAGCCTGTGCATGTAGGGGGCAACAATATCTCTTTCGAAGATAACAATGCAAACTATGCCTCAGATGATTTTGATTGGTCTATAATGGTTTAAGTGCAATATAATTTAACACAGTGGAGTAAAGTACAATCTCTCTTGATTACATATTATTTCAACACTAGTCTAGCTCTCTGTTTGGACGAGCTCTAGTGCCTTTGTTGCTGGTTTGGGACCAATTTTCAGTACAAAAACAAAAGAACTTTTAAAGGGCATGAAGCTAAAAAGACTCGTAATTGGATTGAGATAGATACTAGAGGGAAAGTTGAATGAATTTGACTCATAAACTCACACTTGAAGGGAGAAGCTCTGCAGCCAGGCCAAGATCAGATTTTTAACTTCATATTTTGATAATTTGATCAGGTGTTATTCTATTGAGTACCTAAGGAAGGAGTGGAAAGCCATGGGAGGAAAACAGTCGAACATAGCTCCCCCGACCCCTCCCCTCCCCTCGCCCCCTACTTCACAACCCGAGTGGAGCAATGGTGTGGAATAGGTGGAGCGGGCAGGCGTCCAAGCAGGACCAATGGTTTGCCATCGCAGCTCCAAGGGACGAGGCTGGAACAATGGTCACCTGGTTTTTGAAATGTGAAATCTCCGGTTGGAGAGATGGGGGAGCCCGAGGTGGCGAGGTCCATGACTCCATGAGAGAGCACGCACGGTGAACTGTCAGGTAAGGTGGGACTTGGGAGACGGGGAGAGTTGAGGAGGTATCATGTTGTTTAAGACCGTTGATCGAAAATTGATGGTGAAATGAACTTGACTACAGGAAAGGAATCTGTACTCAAATACAAATTTTTTTTCTCAAATTTTGTTCATTTGAAAACAAAATTGTATCTATTAAAAGTGATTGGAGAGTTTCATCCTCCCTAAATTGTACAAAAAAAAGACTTCTTCAAAGTGTAGAATTATCTTGTGAGATAAATGCAATAAATTGTTGAAAAATTGTATTATGGAGGAATTGTATTTTACCAGATTGTGTTGAATAATATCGCAATTTAACCTAGAAGAGGAGATCACTTAAAATTTGTCTGAGGCACGGTGATATATGCAAAATATACACATTTTTATATGCCTTTCTACCTATTTGTTAGTCGTATTTTTAGTTAAAATAAGGATAATTAATGTGTATTTGTGTTAAGTGAGTAATTAGGAGTTTAATGAATAAATGCGCTTAATTGAGTTATTTAGATGCATTAATTGATTTAATAAGATTTATATTTTATTAAGCGTCTGATTACGATTTTGATTTTATTTATGCAGGTTTAGAGAGTCCAGATTCAGCGCGTAAAACTGGAGCGCGTCAAAAGGGTTTCGAAGATCCGGCGGCTGAGATCGATACGGCGGGTTTTAATTAAGAAAAAGAAAAAAAAAGAAAAAGAGAATTGAACCGACCGGTTCTGGTCTGGTTCAGAAAAAAAATAAAAAAAAAGGGAATCGAAACCAACCCGAGCCCGATGGCTCGGGCGCCTGGAACAGAACATAGCACCATGAGGCTCTGTTCTGTCGGAGGGATCGAAGGAGGCTGAATCCGGCGGCCTGTGGCGGTGGGTCTCGCTTCCGGCGACGTGGCGGCGAAGCTACAGAGGCGGAGAAGCTATGCTGGCGGCGGATTGAGCCGGCGGAACAACGGTGACGGCTGGGTTTGAAATCGATTCATGAATATGAGAAATAGTCGCCGGAGATGGAGGAGATGACCGGAAAGCTGGTGAAGCGATGACGGCGACCCAACAGCTAGACAGAGGATGCTGGAATTGGAAGGGCAGATGGACGGAAAGCTCGTGCCTTGGCCGGTATCTAAAAATGGAAATTACTGTTTGAGAAGTTTGAAGTCGTGCTGAGAATGGAATGTCGAGGATTAGGCCGGCCTCAGGAAGGAAGATTGCTGTTAAAAGAGTGGGCGATTGTCAATAAAAGGAGCAGGGCCGGCTGTTGAGAAGGGAGGAAAAAAAAAAGGTTCTGTGTTCGGTCTGTGGAGGTGTCGGCTGTGGCAGGAGAAGGGGGTTGTGTTGAGAGAGATCGCCGGCCGTTCTGCTCGAGAGAGAAGGGTGGCTCGGTCGAAGGAGGCATAAAGTTGGAATTTTGGCTGCAATTGGAAGAGAATTCGAACGGAGAAGGGGGGGTGTTCTGTCAAACAGAGGCGGCTCCCGTTTTTGCTGGCTGTGCTGAAGGGAGAAGAGTGGAGACCGGAGTTCGGAAGAGGAATTGGGGACTGTTCTGGGCAGGAAGAGCGGATTGGAGAGGGGCGTTGCAGCTCTGTGCTGGAGTTGCTTGGCCGTGATAGAAGAACGGAGGAAAAGGGAGACTGGAGAGGCCGTGCTGTGAAGGGGGTGCTGTTCTGGTGGTGGATTGGAGGAGTCTCAGACGGGAGAGTGGAAGGCAGTTTTGTGTTGGAGTGTCGGTTGTGCTGAGGAGTTGTGGGTTCGTGGATCTGACCAAAGAAGTTACTTTTGCTCGAGAGAGAAAAGTAAAAGTGTTACTTGCTCGAGAGAGGGGTAGCATAACGGAGGTTTTGGAAAGAAGCTTTGCTTTGGCTGGAATTGGGGACTATTCTGTTCTATTCGAGAGAAAGATCAGAACGGTTGAGGCGTGCAATCGAGAGATTGTTGCTGAAGGTGGAGGAAAGAGCAAAGCAGGACGGGATCAAAGACAGACTGAAAGCAGAACACAGGATTTTTCTTTATTATTTTATCTTTTGTTTAGTTAATTTCTGTGCTTTTAGTTTAGTTGAACAATTGATTTCTTAAAAAGAAAATAAAAATTAGAACTTTACATTTCATTATTACTTGCTACATACTCTAGAATTAGGTTGAATATCTTACTAAGTCTCTGAGGGATCGACCTCGTAGCCACTATTCTGCATTAGATTCGTGCGCTTGCGAGTATCATATTAAAATTTACATCAAGTTTTTGGCGCCGCTGCCGGGGACTACGTAGGATAATTTACCAAATTCTTAGAGTAGTTTAGTTTCAGTTTAATTTAGTTTAATTTTTTGTTGCTTATTAGTGTTTTGTCTTTTTGTTTAGAGTAAGAGAAAACGCGGAATTCTCGCCAACGTTGGAAGGGCCACCCCTTCCCCTCGTTTGCATTCTTTTACCTTCTCTTTTAATTTTTCTAGGTGCTTAGTATTTTTATATTTCTTGCTGTGATTGCTTGCTTGTGTTAGTTGCAATTTTTAGGTTGTTCTAGATATTTGATTTTTAGTGTCGTTAATTAGTGTATGCTTGGTCGTCGGTCACTGGGTGAACAACTTGCACCTCTTGACCTAGAAATTGAAAGAACTTTCAAAGCAAGATTAAAACATACAATGGATATTGCAAATCAAGTAGGTAACATGGAAAATGAGAATGTGAGGAAGACACTAAAAGATTATTCATCCCCCATTCAATTCAACTCACCCTCTTGCATAGTGTTGCCGCTCACCACGGCACACCACTTTGAGTTGAAACCAGGGGTGATGCAACTTTTGCCCACATTCTATGGTTCCAATAAAGAAGATCCCTATAATCATGTTAAAGAGTTCCTTGACATTTGTGCTACATTTAAATTCCAAAATTTCTCTGATGAATCTGTTAGGTTGCGCCTCTTTCCCTTTTCTTTGAAAGAAAAAGTGAAAGCATGGTTGAACTCTTTAGAAGTTGGAACAATTAGGAGTTGGGATCAATTAGCTGAAAAATTTTTGAACAAATTCTTCCCTGTTCATAAAACTCATGCCCTTCGTAGAGAAATTACAAATTTCATGCAGAAGGAGGGTGAACACTTTTATGAGTGTTGGGAAAGATGGAAGAATTTGCTCCTTAAGTGTCCACACCATGGATTTTTAAAGTGGCAACAAGTTCAATTTTTCTATGACGGTTTAACACCTCAGAACCGTCAAATGGTTGATGCCGCTAGTGGTGGGTCAGTGATGATGAAGAGTGCCGAAGAAGCATGGGATTTTATTGAGACTCTATGCGAGAATTCTCAGCAATGGGATTGCTCAAGTAGAGTTGACAGAACGTTTCCTTTTCAAAAGAAAGGAGGCGTATATGAGGTAGACAATAACGCACATTTGATCTCCAAGATCGATAGCCTGACACAACGTTTTGATGCGTTGATGTCTGCTGGTGGGCCCCAAATGCCATCACATGTCAATGTGTGTGCTATTTGCTCTAACCCCTCCCATGTCACACAAAACTGTCCCTCTAACACCTCTGGAGTGGAATACAATAGTGATCAGGCTAATGCTATAAATGCCTTTCCTCGACCTGGCAATAACCCATATTCGGAAACTTATAACCCAGGTTGGGCTAGGCATCCCAATTTTTCATGGTCCAAAGGACCACATCAAGGAGGACCACCAGGGTACCCTCCCAATCAATCTTACCCTCAACAAGTTCAAACATTCCCTACACAACCCAAGAAACCATCTCTTGAGGATACTTTGAATTTGTTCATGCAAAGCTCTCTACAATTTCAAAAAGATACCCAACATTCTTTACATGCCAACTCGCAAGCAATTGCGAAGCTGGAACTTCAAATGGGTCAATTGGCGCCTGCATTAAACGAGAGGGAAAAAGGTAGGTTCCCTAGTCAACCTGTAGCAAATCCCAAAGGACAATTTGAAGTGGGATCTAATTCGTGTCAAGACCACCCTCCAGCGCAAGTTAAAGCCATAACTACACTTAGGAGTGGAAAACAAATGGACAACAATGTTGAACCACCTAAGACTGCCATAGACACAACTGCTAGAAAGGGTGAGGACCAAGAGAGCACCACTAGACCAGACATGAGTCCTGATACATCGAAGAAGAGCCTAGAAGCGTCTTCATGTCCTGAGTCTAGCCATATTCCACCCTATATACCTAAGGCACCTTTTCCTCAAAGACTTGCAAAAACATCTCAAGGGAACAAACTTGATGAGACAATGGAAATTTTTAAGAAAGTGCAAATCAATATTCATTTGCTCGATGCCATTAAGCAAGTTCCCGCTTATGCAAGATTCTTAAAAGACATGTGCACCCAGAAAAGAAAACTGAATGCACACAAGAAAGTGTTTCTCACTGAACAAGTTAGCTCAATTCTTAAGCATAACACTCCTCCTAAGTTTAGAGATCCAGGATGTCCCACAATTTCATGCGTTATAGGAGACCATACTGTGGAGAGGGCATTGTTGGACTTAGGAGCTAGTGTAAATTTGCTGCCATTCTCTGTTTATGAGCAACTTGGATTAGGAGAGCTGAAACCGACTACCATAACACTGCAACTTGCAGACAGATCAGTTAAAGTCCCACGCGGTATTATTGAGGATGTTCTGGTTCAGGTGGATAAATTTTACTTCCCAGTAGACTTTATTGTCTTAGATACCCAACCTGTGCAGAATCCTGGTAGTCATATTCCTGTGATTTTGGGAAGGCCATTTTTAGCCACATCCAATGCCATAATAAATTGTAGAAATGGGGTTATGAAGTTGTCGTTTGGCAATTTAAAAGTCAAACTCAATGTCTTTAATGTGAGACAACAACCCCCGGAGACGGATGATTCTTTTGCAGTGAATATGATTGAGAGTTTAGTAGAGGAATCCCTGCAAACTGTTTTAAATGATGATCCTCTCCAGACATGTTTAACTCATTTTGGCTTAGACTTTGACATCGAAGGGTCCATTTGAGACGTCAATGCATTGCTTGACTCTACCCCTATATTGGACCCGACCAAATGGACAGCCAGGGTGGAACCTCTTCCAGTTCCCGAGTCTAAACTTGTCCCATCTATTGAAAAACCACCCCAACTTGACCTAAAACCATTACCTGATACACTTAAATATGCGTTTTTAGGTTCTTCCGATACCTTGCCTGTTATCATCTCTTCAGACCTTGATTCAGAACAGGAAGGCAAGTTGCTTAATGTTCTTCGCAAACATAAGACAGCTTTGGGGTGGACAATAGCAGACATTAAGGGTATAAGTCCTGCTCTGTGTATGCATCATATTTACCTTGAGGAGCATGCAAAATCTTCCCGTGAAATGCAACGCAGACTTAACCCTAATATGAAGGAGGTCGTCAGAACCGAGGTGCTAAAATTGTTAGATGTTAGCATCATTTACCCCATATCAGATAGTACTTGGGTCAGCCCCGTTCAGGTTGTTCCTAAGAAGTCAGGAATCACAGTAGTCAAAAATGATAATAATGA
Organism: Houttuynia cordata; assembly: GCA_039654745.1. NCBI lineage: Eukaryota > Viridiplantae > Streptophyta > Magnoliopsida > Piperales > Saururaceae > Houttuynia > Houttuynia cordata. The sequence goes on from CM077510.1 coordinate 17,053,755, forward strand.
ATTAGTCCCCACCCGAATGACCACTGGGTGGCGGGTTTGTATTGACTACAGAAAATTGAACTCGGCTACAAGGAAAGATCACTTTCCTTTGCCATTTATTGATCAGATGCTTGAGAGACTTGCTGGGCATAGCTACTATTGCTTTTTAGATGGCTATTCAGGCTACAATCAAATTCCCATTGCTCCAGAGGATCAAGAAAAGACCACAGTCACTTGTCCTTTTGGAACATATGCATATCGTCGCATGCCATTTGGGTTATGTAATGCACCCGCCACATTCCAGCGGTGCATGATGAGCATATTTTCAGATATGGTTGAGCGATTTCTTGAAATTTTCATGGATGATTTCTCAGTGTTTGGATCCTCTTTTGATGAATGTTTACACCACTTGTCTCTTGTCTTGGCAAGGTGTAAAGAAACAAATCTTGTGCTAAATTGGGAGAAATGTCACTTTATGGTTCGTCAAGGGATAGTTCTGGGGCATGTTATTTCTAATAAAGGAATTGCAGTTGATAAGGCCAAAGTTGACTTAATTTCAAGTCTGCCTCCACCAAAATCAGTAAAGGAGGTTCGATCTTTTCTTGGCCATGCTGGGTTTTACAGAAGATTCATCAAAGACTTTAGCAAAATTTCAAGACCTTTGTGCAATTTGCTTGCTAAAGAAACTCCTTTTGTCTTTGATGATGATTACTCTAAAGCGTTTGATCAACTCAAGCAATTTCTCACATCTGCACCCATCATCCAACCACCGGACTGGAATTTACCTTTTGAGCTTATGTGTGATGCATCCGATTATGCGATTGGAGCTGTCTTGGGGCAGCGGGTGAATAAGATACCCCATGTCATCTATTATGCAAGTAGAACTCTCAATGATGCTCAGCTCAATTATTCTACTACAGAAAAAGAGTTGTTGGCTGTAGTTTTTGCTTTAGACAAGTTCCGATCATATCTCTTAGGATCCAAGGTCATAGTGTTTTCAGATCATGCAGCTTTGAAATATCTTCTTTCAAAGAAAGACACTAAACCTCGTTTAATTCGTTGGGTCCTATTACTTCAAGAATTTGATATTGAGATAAGAGACAAGAAAGGTTCTGAAAATGTTGTTGCTGATCACTTGTCTAGACTTATTGACGAGTCTGCTGAGGAACACTTACCTTTGAATGAGTTATTCCCTGATGAACAACTTTTTGTTGTCTCTCAATTGCCTTGGTATGCTGATATTGTTAATTATCTTGTCACAACTCAACTTCCTGAACATTGGACAAAACAAGATAAATCCAAATTCTTCGCCGAGGTTAAGCATTTCTTCTGGGATGATCCATACCTGTTCAAGTATTGCCCAGATCAAATCATTAGGAGATGTGTGCCGGAGCATGAAGTTGATAGTATCATTTCTTTTTGCCATGCTCATGCATGTGGTGGCCATTTCGGTACGAAAAAGACTGCTGCAAAAATTTTGCAGAGTGGTTTCTATTGGCCTACTTTATTCAAGGATACTCATGAGTTTTGCACAAAATGTGACAGATGCCAACGTATGGGTACACTATCACGTAGGTCTATGATGCCCCTTACTAACATTCTGATTGTTGAACTTTTTGATGTTTGGGGTATTGACTTCATGGGCCCATTTCCTCCATCGTTTGGTTATCTCTATATCCTCGTTGCTGTAGATTATGTCTCCAAATGGGTAGAGGCCATTCCCTGCAAAACAAATGATCAGAGAGTGGTGGTTCGGTTCTTGAAAGAAAACATATTTTCTCGTTTTGGAACCCCTCGTGCAATTATAAGTGATGGTGGTACACATTTTTGCAATAGAGCTTTTAAATCACTTCTGAAAAAGTACTCCATTACTCATAAAATTGTAACTCCATATCATCCGCAGACTTGTGGACAAGTCGAAGTTTCAAATAGGGAAATTAAACGCATTCTTGAGAAAACGGTTCGTCCCGACCGAAAGGATTGGTCTGACAGATTAAATGATGCATTGTGGGCTTACCGTACTGCTTTTAAGACACCAATTGGAATGTCTCCCTATAGACTTGTATTTGGAAAACCTTGTCATTTGCCTGTGGAATTAGAGCATCGTGCTTATTGGGCCATCAAAACTTTTAATTTTGATATGGACAAGGCTGGAACACTTCAAAAATTGCAACTCAATGAATTAGACGAAATTCGTAATGAGGCTTATGAGAATGCGAAGATTTACAAAGCTAGGACCAAAGTTTTTCATTATCAGTCAATTATGAGGAAGTCATTTGAGCCCGGTCAAAAAGTTTTGCTCTATAACTCCAGGTTACATCTCTTCCCAGGAAAGCTCCATTCCCGATGGTCTGGACCTTTCATTGTGCACAAAGTATTTTCCTATGGAGCGGTTGACATTCAAAACCCTAAAGATGGAACTATTTTCAAAGTTAATGGGCAAAGATTGAAACCATATTTAGAGGGTTTTACTGAGAGAGAGGAGATTGTTCTCGATTTGGATGAACCTAATGCTCCTACATGATTTTTGGTTACGTCTGGCTGAAGACGTAAAACTTAGCGCTCTTGGGAGGCAACCCAAAATTTTTTTTTTGGTTTTTGATAGCTTTTTATTTGTTTAATATTTAGGTTGTTGATACATGTGTGGGGATGCTACAATCTAGGTTTGGGGGTGTATTTTCTTTTTCCATATTTTGTACTTACTCCTCATTCTTAGTTTGTGTGTTTCAATGCTCTACATCTACCATGAAGCATCTCCATTCAGGTGATTTATTTCCTTACACTCCTTTTCTTTTTACTCGTCATTGTGATATTTATTTTGGTAAACATTGAGGGCAATGTTTCGTTTAGGTTTGGGGGTGTAGAAAAGAAAAGTAGTATTCCTTTGGCTTTTACTATTATTAAACAAAAAAAAATTGAAATTTGAAAAAAAAAATTTGAAAAAAAAAAAACCATAAAAATTTGATTAGTTTTTAGGTTGTTTGTTAGTAATTTTCTTAGGTTTTGATAGTTTATCCCTTTATGATGCATACTTCAATTTTTAAGAGATTAATTTGCATTGGAAGTGTGAGTAAGTATACTGGAGGATAGAGAACTTAACTGAGCATATCTTTCTGTTACAGTCCTCTTGGAACAAGTGCTTGAGCTAATAAAACTCACTCTCACACACTAGTTACATAAAGTAATACAGTCTAGAGATTTGTTGAATGCTAATTTACAGTGAGATATCTTTAGTCAGAGTCATTGGATGATATGTGGTTGTCTGTTGAGCTTAAAAGATCATGATAGCCCATTTACTTGGCTATGGCAAGGGATTGGAACCGGAAATAGGTTGAGAGTATAATACAGCCTGGACGGAATAAAGATGTGCTGAAAATATGATTGCTAAAAAGTGCGAAAAATGAAAACAAAATGAATGAAAGAAAGGGGCTGCTTGACTTTATAGGATTAACTTAGGCTGATGCTCGGGCCCGAAGCGGTCTCTTAAAACCTAATGCCCTAAGCCAAACTGGCTGGGAGTCATTGGCCTGAGTCATTGCTAAACCTAAGCATCTTGAAGTCATGCCTTACACAGTCCTAGCGAAAAACAAAAAAACAAAAAAAAAAGTCTGTGGTGTATTATCCTCTCAAATCTAGAATGTTGGACCCGAAGGAGGCGCGCAGATCTGTGCTATCATGAACCTAAAGATTACGACGACTGTGTTGATTCTGATGTTCTTTGGTTAATGGGTCACACTGGATCTGTATAAAACAGAGATTTAGAATGTATTGCTACAATGTTCTACACTTTTATTATATAAAGTATAATGATATATCATATTGAGCAGAAACTTCCAAGATGAAGGTGTATAATAAAACCACTTACTTGAGGGCTTCTATATTCCAGTTGATTATAAATCCAAGTACATGTGGTTGATTTTCTTAAACATTGCAGTTTGCATTCGAAGGGATATTAGGATTGTTTGTTTTGTAGTGATTTTCTATTTCTTTTTACACTTAGATTAAATAGGTTGATTTCATAAATACATGTTTGTGGGTAGCATGGCTGCAAACCCTCACGAGACTTCACTCGTCCAGCCAGGGACACCTGGGGGTTTAAAAGGCTTGTTGCATGCGCTAAATGCAATCGCGATTTCCTGCGAAAGTGGATTAGTTAGATTTCTTTGTTTTGTTTTGTTTTGTTTTGCTCGAGGACTAGCAAAATGTAGGTTTGGGGGTATTTGATATATGCAAAATATACACATTTTTATATGCCTTTCTACCTATTTGTTAGTCGTATTTTTAGTTAAAATAAGGATAATTAATGTGTATCTGTGTTAAGTGAGTAATTAGGAGTTTAATGAATAAATGCGCTTAATTGAGTTATTTAGATGCATTAATTGATTTAATAAGATTTATATTTTATTAAGCGTCTGATTACGATTTTGATTTTATTTATGCAGGTTTAGAGAGTCCAGATTCAGCGCGTAAAAGTGGAGCGCGTCAAAAGGGTTTCGAAGATCCGGCGGCTGAGATCGATACGGCGGGTTTTAATTAAGAAAAAGAAAAAAAAAAGAAAAAGAGAATTGAACCGACCGGTTCTGGTCTGGTTCAGAAAAAAAATAAAAAAAAGGGAATCGAAACCAACCCGAGCCCGATGGCTCGGGCGCCTGGAACAGAACATAGCACCGTGAGGCTCTGTTCTGTCGGAGGGATCGAAGGAGGCTGAATCCGGCGGCCTGTGGCGGTGGGTCTCGCTTCCGGCGACGTGGCGGCGAAGCTACAGAGGCGGAGAAGCTATGCTGGCGGCGGATTGAGCCGGCGGAACAACGGTGACGGCTGGGTTTGAAATCGATTCATGAATATGAGAAATAGTCGCCGGAGATGGAGGAGATGACCGGAAAGCTGGTGAAGCGATGACGGCGACCCAACAGCTAGACAGAGGATGCTGGAATTGGAAGGGCAGATGGACGGAAAGCTCGTGCCTTGGCCGGTATCTAAAAATGGAAATTACTGTTTGAGAAGTTTGAAGTCGTGCTGAGAATGGAATGTCGAGGATTAGGCCGGCCTCAGGAAGGAAGATTGCTGTTAAAAGAGTGGGCGATTGTCAATAAAAGGAGCAGGGCCGGCTGTTGAGAAGGGAGGAAAAAAAAAAGGTTCTGTGTTCGGTCTGTGGAGGTGTCGGCTGTGGCAGGAGAAGGGGGTTGTGTTGAGAGAGATCGCCGGCCGTTCTGCTCGAGAGAGAAGGGTGGCTCGGTCGAAGGAGGCATAAAGTTGGAATTTTGGCTGCAATTGGAAGAGAATTCAAACGGAGAAGGGGGGGTGTTCTGTCAAACAGAGGCGGCTCCCGTTTTTGGCACAGTTAATTTCTGTGCTTTTAGTTTAGTTGATTAATTGATTTCTTAAAAAGAAAATAAAAATTAGAACTTTACATTTCATTATTACTTGCTACATACTCTAGAATTAGGTTGAATATCTTACTAAGTCTCTGAGGGATCGACCTCGTAGCCACTATTCTGCATTAGATTCGTGCGCTTGCGAGTATCATATTAAAATTTACATCACGGTATGCACTGCTGACTTCGAAATAGATATTGTCGCCCCCCACATGCACAGGTTTCCTTCGGCAATCTTTCCCAAAGGTACAACGGACCATTGGTTGACGAGTAGTGCACAACAATAAGTATGACCCTGAACTCATAGACGAAGTATAACTGTTACCTTTTAGGAAAAAAGAATTAAAGAAGAAGAAGGAAGAAGAGTTTCAGAACGAACTGTATTATGTGTTTTATTTTTGGTTTCAGACAACTATATATAGATATGAACCTAACGAAATACTTTCACAAAGGGAGATGAACGGGGCACCCTTTCACAAAGGGAGATGAACGGACACCATTTCACAAAGGGAGATGAACAAACATTATTTCAAAAAGGGAGATGAACGGGCATAACGGTCCAATATCCTCCCAAGCACCCGTATTACCTTTTGATAATAATCAATGGCTCCTAAGCTCAAAAAATAATTGGCCATTTGATAAATCAAAGGCTCGAAATGCGAAGTGCTAAGTGCGTCACAATGTGCCCATTCGCCCACTCCATGCGTGCATGTGCACCTTTGGTGTACCCACGAATGTGTACACACTTGTTTGGGGAGAGTCTCCACACCAATAATAGATATAATAAGAAATAAAATTTCTTTATATATATATATATATATATATATCATATCACGTCAATGTGTCTTTCCTATGTGAGACTAAAGAAATTTTCCAACATAGAGATCTTTTTTTATTTTCCTTCAAAACTTAACAAAATAAAAAAATAAAATAAAAAATAAAATTCCTTCCAATCCCTAGTTCAATTACATAATTTTTATTAGTGGTCTTGACAGGCCCACTACCCAAACCCAAAACCCAACATAAATATGGTATGTTGCTAAAAAGATATTCAAATCCATGTTGTAAATCTGGGGCTTTTTACATATTACCTGGCGCCAACTATGGTTTTATCATATTACCTAGTTTTTCTCGTGAAATCTCATATGACCTGGAATCGGCACCTAAAGTATCGAACATGCCCTTCTTTTACCTTTTTTTTATGCATTTTGTATCTGAAATGCTTCATTCTTCCCAAAATTAGCGATTTACAGGATCATCAAGTTGGGAAAGAAGATATTTCGGCAAAGATCCATCCATAATCGCGGTTCAAACCATCGCCGGTGCCGTCCAACTCGAAAAAAAAATTCATGCCAAAAAACTGTAAAAACAGCGGGAAAGACGAAAAAAAAATCTATGATGAAGGGATTTTGATGTAAGAGCAGTGGGAAATCCCTCCCAACCTATGTGACCAGAAACGCGTATAAAACGCGTTTTACGCGTTTCAGCCACTTAGCCGTAAAACTCCGCGTTTAAAACGGGAAAACGTATTTTTCCCGTTTTAAACGCGTTTTATTCCGATAAACGCGTTTAAACACGTAAAACACGTTTTTTTATTTAAAGTGCAACTCCTTTTTTAAATGCGCAACTTTGCAATATGTTATTATTTAATATTTATACCTATTATATTAATTTTTTATTTTAATTATTTTCCCGTTTTTTTCACGTTATTTTCCCGTATATTCCATTTTCTGTCGTTTTGTTCCGTACGCTTACCTCGCCATTTTATTGCCGTACCCGTACTTTGTCACTTAGCTCCCAACTACAAAAATTAAGATCTACACGTAAAGAAACACATATAAAGATCACCCATTGGTATTCGACCGCTCCTGGATATGAAATAAAAGGATAAAAATGGAAAAAAACGTGAACTACTCATCGGCGAGCGACAAGTTCAATGTATATATCTTTCTGTGATCCTAATGAAGTAGAAGAGGAGGAAAAATAAGGAAGAACGCAAAAAAATGGCAAAAATAGATAAAAAATGAGCAAGTTATGACATTTTGAAAATTGTCATTTATCGTGTTGTCGATGATACGACTTGGATTCAAGTCATGTCACATAGTACAGACTTGAATCAAGGATAAATGGGCAATTTTAAAAATGTCATAACTTGCTCATTTTTTATCCATTTTTGCCTATTTTTTTTCGTTCTTCCTTATTTTTCCTTCTCTTCTACCTCAATAAGATATAGGATGGAAAAAGAAGAAAAAATAAGAAGAAAGAAGAAAGTGAAATGATAAAAATGGGCAAAAGCGTAAAATACTCATCGACGAGCGACAAGTTCAATTTATATATCTTTCTGTGATATTAATGAGGTGGAAGAGGAGGAAAAATAAGGAAGCACGAAAAAAAATGGGCAAAAACGGATGAAAAATGAGCAAGTTATGATATTTTTAAAATTGTCATTTTATCGTGTTATATGCAACACGATAAATGCTCAATTCGTGTAGTCGACAACACTATAAATGGGCAATTTTAAAAATGCCATAACTTGCTCATTTTTTATCCGTTTTTACCCATTTTTTTTTGTTCTTCATTATTTTTCCTCCTCTTCCACCTCATTAGTATCACAGAAAGATATATAAATTGAACTTGTCGCTCGCCGACGAGTATTTTATGCTTTTGCCCATTTTTATCATTTCACTTTCTTTTTTCTTTTTATTTTTTCTTCTTTTTCCATCCTATATCTTATTTAAGTGGAAGAGAAGGAAAAATAAAGAAGAATGAAAAAAAAAAGGGCAAAAACGGATAAAAAATGAGCAAGTTATGACATTTTTAAAATTGCCCATTTATAGTCTTGTCGACCACACGACTTGAGTATTTATCGTGTTGCATATAACACGATAAAATGACAATCTTCAAAATATCATAACTTGTTCATTTTTCATCCGTTTTTGCCCTTTTTTTTCGTTCTTCCTGATTTTTCCTCCTCTTCCACCTCATTAATATCACAGAAAGATATATAAATTGAACTTGTCGCTCGTCGACGAATATTTTACGCTTTTGCCCATTTTTATCATTTCACTTTTTTTTTTCTTTTTTTTTCTTCTTTTTCCATCCTATAACTTATTGAGGTGGAAGAGAAGGAAAAATAAGGAAGAACGAAAAAAAATGGGCAAAAATGGATAAAAAATGAGCAAGTTATAATATTTTGAAAATTGCCCATTTATCGTGTTGTCGACAACACGATAAATGACAATTTTCAAAATGTCATAACTTGCTTATTTTTTATCCGTTTTTGCCCTTTTTTGTATTCTTCCTTATTTTTCCTCATCTTCTACTTCATTAGGATCACAGAAAGATATATACATTGAACTTGTCACTCGCCGACGAGTATTTCACGTTTTTGCTCATTTTTATCCTTTTATTTCATGTCCAGGAGCGGTCGAACACCAATGGGTGATCTTTATATGTGTTTCTTTACATGTAGATCTTAATTTTTGTAGTTGGGAGGGCTTTCCCACTGCTCTTACATCAAAATTCCTTCATCATAGATTTTTTTCGTCTTTTCCGCTGTTTTTACAGTTTTTTGGCATGAAATTTTTTTTTCGGGTTGGACGGCGCCGCCGATGGTTTGAACCGCGATTATGGATAGATCTTTGCCGGAATATCTTCTTCCCCAACTTGATGATCCTGTAAATCGATAATTTTGGGAAGAATGAAGCATTTCGGATACAAAATGCATAAAAAAACGTAAAAGAAGGGCATTTTCGGTACTCTAGGTGCCGATTCCAGGTCATATGAGATTTCACGAGAAAAACCAGGTAATATGATAAAACCATAGTTGGGGCCAGGTAATATGTAAAAAGCCCGCACTCTTTGGATGTTCTAAGGTGAAGCAGCTAGAAGGCATTTTCCCACTTGAATCTCCTCAGGACTGACTCCATGTTTTTTTTTTTACTCCATGCTATAAATACTAAAGGAACTTTATCCCCTGCAGCTGGATCCACTTTTGGTCTACAATTTTTTTTTTGTACAACACATTGGCCTTCTTAAGAAGAAAGAGATTCACCCTGCCCCTCTCCTGCCTCTTTTCGCCATGTTTTCCTCTTCTCTATCTGGAAATGTAGGTACTTTATTCTAGTTTAGAATAGCATAGTGAAATGATTGTACTTGAGTTATAACTGCTAATCATAATTATCATTTAACAATAATCTTGACTTTAGGGCGTGGGAACAAAGAGTAACAATCCAATCTTCATCACTTGATTTATCCAAACACCGAAGGTGTGATTTCTAAGAGATTTTAATATTCATAAGAATTACTCCCTCCGATCACTTTTAATAGATACAATTTTTCTCAAATGAATTAAAAATTACTTAATTTGAAAAAAATTTGTATCTATTAAAAGTGAAATGGAGGGAACTAATATTCAGGGTACTACTCCCAATGTCCAATAATAATCTTCCACATTTACTAAACTACTTCCTCCGTCCAATGAAGTTCGTCTGCAGTACTAAAATTTATTTGACTCTAAGGCACATATAAGAAAATAGAGTTTCCTCCCAGAGACATAGACAGACATTCAGAGTCGGCTTCAGATCCTCTGTGAGGACCTCACAGCCATTGCAGTGTGAGGCCCAATAAGTGAAGACTGAAGAGACACCTAGGAAAATTCAAGGGGGGCATTTAGACCAGATTTAAATGCGCACGTCAGTTTCTTATGTATCTCTGACTTACTGGTGCCTCACACCATGGTGGTGGTGTAGTCCTCACAGACTTAAGTGTATATTGACCAAGTGATTGTTAAAAAAGTGTGTTTAAAGTGCGTTGGACCATTTTGACTAGACTAAAAGTGATTGACCAAGTGATTGTTAAAAAAGTGGGTTTAAAGTGCGTGGACCATTTTGATTATTAAGTAATCAATTGACCCAACTTGGGGGATCCTTCAAGTATAAATGTCCTTCGTCACATTTGTCTCCGTGTGAATATGCATAGGCAGTCATCCAACAGGACTTATCTTCAGGTTCAAGAGCTGGAAATCTTCATGGTCATAATTGATATATTGTGGAGACAGAGAAATGAGATCATCTATAGAGAAGGTGATAACTGTTTTAATGTTGTTCTATCCAAACGCACAGTCTATCTGAAACAACTCAGTAGCTCATGTCATAGATATAATCAAGTGCATTATAAAGTTCTTTAGATGGATCTCACCCCCTCCTAGATACTATTGTCTGAATTTCGATGGTACTTTTAAGATCCAATCAAGAATTGCTGCTGCAGGAGGTATTCTTAGAGATCACTTCAGAAACTTTGTAGCTTGCTTATACCTGTCAAGTGAAAGTATTGAAAGTTGTCATGCAGAGATAATAAGTTGTGGTTTGGGAATCCAATTAGCTATATATCTCCAAACCCAATTCATACATATACAAGGGGATTCAAAAATAGCTATTGATTTGGTGAATGATATGCAGCTTAAAGGTCCTTTGTATGTCAAGCGCCACCTTCAAAGAATCCGGGAATTCAAAAGGTTACAGAATCATTCTATATTCTACCATGTTTATAGAGAACGGAACCAGGTCAAGGATCTATTAGCTAATTTAATTTGGTGCTTCTTCTGTATATTGGCTTAGGAAACCTCCATGTGAGTTTATCCATGCCCTTCAATTAGATAGTACAGGGCAATTGTACTCTCGTGTATGTAGACTTAAAAAAAAAGGAAAAGTTTCACACTCACCTACCCACTAATTTGACACCTACTGCTGGATCAAAATTCGATGGCTCGAGATGACTTGACTCATGTAAGCCGCATGAGACAAGTCTCATATAAACTGTAAACCAAAAAAGAATATGCATAGGCAGTCCTTTTTTTTTTTGCCAACAACCCCCTATGCGTAGTGACCTATCCTAATTCCTAACCTAGGAAACTAAACCCAATCCAGCCGTTTTGATGCCATGGTCCGACATTGAACCTGAGACTCTCCTGCCAATGGGGTTTTGGGCAACATGCAAATGTGGTGGAAGAGAATATGCATAGTTCCACATCTAATAATTTGTTACTTAACATGGTATCACAACTCCAAGAGCTCTTTGATTTAAATCTTGGTGGAGGCATATACATATGAGCACCTTCAAAGCTTGATAGATGCTTGTAGGTGAGGGGGCATTGCCGAAATGTGTAGTAATTTACATCGATAATCTTTTTCCTAATTGCTTAAGCTATTACGAAACAAATGATTTTCTATCATATGGTCTTAAACTCCTTGACTTGTTCAGAGAAGGAGGCGGTGATTGCAGCATCAAGGACAGTAATCCATGAAGCGAACGCCGAACGCCGAACGCAGTAGCATCACCATGGGGTAGGGAAGGATGCTTGGACCCAATATCTTGCTATTTCATCACTTGGAAGAGCGAAAGGATAGGCATGCCCATGCGGCATTTGTAAGTAAATATGGGTTCTTGTCCCATTTTACTTGTCTTGATTGAGAGGAGTCGGCTCTCTCGTGCAAGTGTAGGCATGTGGAGTAGTTAGGCTTCCGTGGGCCCGGTCCACACTAAATTGGAAGAGACACTGTAATCATCACCCATCCGGAAATCACTTATTTGGAATTAGCTATTTTGGTACGACCAAAATGGAATTGTCAAATAAGAGTCACCATCTTGGAAATTCTGTTGAGCCAATTCGGGAAACCGAAAAGGCATGATTTTGTAACTGATTTTTGCCCCTTTTAAGGGCAATGGAGGGGACGCCCTCCATGCTAAGGAAAAGGCGTCTTTTGGTTGAAATCGCAGTGGTTTTGGTGATCTTGATTTCGTTTGGTGAAAAAGCTAATTCGGGGAATATAGCTTTTCACAACGTTCTACACTCGATCGGTGAAGGATTTGGTGTTCTCGGACATATTCTAATCCGTGGAGTGATTCGTAGGCACAAAGGCCGAAGGTTAGTGATTCCAATTTGATAATCTTTGAGCTTTATTTGTTGTTTGAAGGAAAAACCCAATTTTTGAGAACCCACATCAAACGGATAAAAATCCTAAATTCGCTTCCGTTGCGGCTCGTTTACCCTTCATTGGTATCGGAGCCTTGGATCCGTTGTGGTGTGAGTGTTCCAAGAGATTTGTGGAGATTTTCCTCGCGGTTTTTGCCGACTGAAAATCTCGATTTTTTACAGTCACGATCGATCGGCGTCAAGAACGATCGATCGCTCGAAAATAAAATCGAAGAAGACGACTGGTCACGGTCGATCGGCATCGATCGCCATCGATCACCATCGTTCGCCATCGTTCGGCATCGATCGTTAAGTCTCTTGAAAGGGAAAACGGTCGATCGGCATCGTTCGGCATCGTTCAGCTTCGATCGGCATCGTTAGGCATCGATCGCCATCGTTCGGCATCGATCGGCATTGATCGTTGAGTTGCTTTGAAAGAGGGAAACGATCGATCGGCACGAATTGCGATCGATCGTATCTACTGTAATTTGTGCAAAATTGACAGCGGAAAGCTGCGATCGATCGGGTATTTGACACGATCGATTGGTGGGATAAAATTTGAAAAACTAATTAATATTGAAGCAGTATTTGTGCCACTTGATTATATAATTATTGATAGTTAATTAGTGATTCAAACTGTGCTGTTTTTACACTAATTGTCCTGTTCCATTGATTGTAGATTTTTATCTTCAATTTGATTGGAATACTTGCTTGGTTTCATAAAAGTTGCAATGGCTTCCCGAATGGTCTCCAGTGAGTTGGCAAAGACTGAAAAGTTGAATGCCACCAATTTTGTTACCTGGAAGAGGCGCATCCGTCACATTCTATTCCTGGATGACTTGGGTCATGTGCTAGACCAAGTTGTTGAACCTACGGGTGAACAGAGTACTACTGCTCAAAAGAGAGAGTACGAGAAGTTCCGGATGGAGGATGCACGAGCAAGGACCACGATGCTTACCTTTATGGAGCCTACTATGGAGTTGCTTTTTGAGAAGCACAAAACGGCCAAAGAAATGTATGAGGCCATTGAGAGGAGGTATGGAGAGCATACTAAGGCACACATCAGGTTGCTCCACACTCGCTATACCAACATGAGGATGGAGGAGGGCAAGAATGTGCTAGAGCACATAAATGCCATGACCATTATTGCTAGTGAGTTGGAGATGCTTGGAGATCCAATTTCATTGGGGGTCCAAGTGTCTACGATACTCACTAGTCTCCCACCATCATGGGAAGCAGTTGTGGTGGCGTTGAACCTGAGTGACAAGAAACTCACTCTCGATGACCTTACTGCCAAGCTGGGCTTGGAGCAGGAAAGGAGAGAGCATATGAGGGCCTCTAATGTATCTGCCAACCTTGCTCACCATGTTGGCTCTAATAAAGGTGGGTCCTATGCTGGCACTTCAAAGAAGAACTTCAAGAGGAAAGGAAAGAAGCCTCAGTTTCAGGGTGGAGACAAGGCCAAGAACAAGAAGAAGGGAGCCTGCTTTACTTGTGGCCAGATGGGTCACTTTAGCAGGAATTGTCCTAATGGCTCCCAGGGCAACGAGAAAAAGAAACAGTAGGGTGGAGGAAAGGACATAGTTTGTATGATTTCTGAGGCACTGATTGTGAACACTAACACTAGAGGTTGGTGGCTTGACTCGGCTGCAACCCGTCATGTGGCAATGGCAAAGGAGTCTTTTGCTGAGATGAAAGAGATTAGTCCCGGAGAGCACAAGATCTACATGGGAAATAACACCTATTGTGACGTGCTGGGGATTGGCTCTGTTCGTGTTCCTCTCTTAGGAGGAAACACTCTGGTCCTCACAGATGTCTTGTATGCACCTACTATTCGTAGGAATCTGATTTCAATCCCTCTACTAACTCAAAAGGGATTTGAAGTCAGGTTCAAGGGTGGCAAGGGAACTGTGGGGCAGAAGAATAATATTTTATTTACTGCTTCTTTAGTTGATGGTTTATTCAAACTTGATGTATCCAATGATTTTGCTAATAATGAAATGATTGATTCTGAGTATGTTGCTTGTGTTGCTGTTGATAATGCATTGTTATGGCATTTACGCCTTTGTCATGTGAATGCGACAAAATTACACCGAATGTCGGGTAGTGGGTTACTACCTAGAATAAGTGATAATTTGCGCACGTGTGAGGATTGCCTATCTGGCAAAATGACTAGGCTACCCTTTCCGAAAGGACAACGAGCAATTGACCTTTTAGAGGTCATTCACTCAGATATTTGTGGGCCTATAAACGTCAAGACTCAAAGGGGTATGATGTATTTCATTACATTCATAGATGACTATTCAAGATATGGTTATGTGTACTTGTTATCGAGAAAGTCCAATGCCTTAGAAAAATTCAAGGAATTTAAGGCTGAGGTTGAGAACCAATTAGGACGGAAGATTAAAGTTCTGAGAACAGACAGAGGTGGTGAGTACACATCTGATTTGTTCAAGGACTATTGTACAAACCAAGGAATAGTGCATCAGTATACTTTACCGTATACCCCTCAACAGAATGGAGTTGCTGAAAGACGTAATAGGACTTTGATGGACATGGTAAGGTCCATGTTAAACCACTCTGAACTAGGAACGCAGTTTTGGGGTGAAGCACTAGACACCGCTGTTTATGTACTAAATCGGATACCTTCTAAGTCGATCAAATTGACCTCATATGAGTTATGGACGGGAAGACGTCCAAACTTTTCGAACTTGAGAGTGTGGGGGTCAAAGGCCCATGTGAGGGTGCCTGATCAACTAAGAACTAAGTTGGATCCCAAGACCATAAAATGTAATTTTATAGGTTATTGTGACCATTCGAAAGGGTATCGATTTGTAGTACACCATGATGATGGGACAGTGGGGGTTATAGAGTCTAGAGATGCTTATTTTCTTGAGAAAGATATAGACCTTAAAACTCCTAGTCAGAAAGTGGAACTCTTTGAAATTGAGAAAGAGAAAGTTACTGTCACTAGTAATGAACAAGTGATAGGTAACACATCCAATGAGGATGTTGAAACTCGAGCATCAAGAGAGCGTAGACCTTCAATTTTGTTGAAGGATTACTATGACATGCTTAGTGAAGATGAGATATCGATAGATGAACCTGTACTTAGTGATCCAGTCACATTTGAGCAGACGATGTGTAGTCCAGATTCCAAGGAATGGCGGAAGGCTGTTCAAGAGGAAATGGATTCAATCTTGAAGAACAAAGTCTGGGAGATTGTTGACTTACCAGATGAACGGAAACCCATTGGGTGTAAGTGGATCTTTAAGAAGAAGCTCAAAGTTGATGGATCAATAGAGAAGTACAAAGCTAGACTTGTGGCGAAAGGTTTCACACAAGTAGAGGGCATAGACTTCAAGGAGACTTATTCTCCAGTGTCCAGGTTCATCTCGATCCGATGCTTGTTGGCAATTGTGTCATACTTAGATTTAGAGTTGCACCAGATGGATGTAAAGACTGCCTTCCTAAATGGTGATTTAGAGGAGGAGATTTACATGGAACAACCCGAGGGGTTTGTTGTTTCCGGAGAGGAAACTAAAGTGTGCAAACTTATTAAATCATTGTATGGACTGAAACAATCGCCAAGACAATGGTATTTCACTTTTCACAAGGTGATAAGTGAATATGGCTTTGTGGCCAATGATTATGACCATTGTGTATACTCCTTTAGAGATGGGAGTATATTTATGATATTGTCACTATATGTAGATGACATATTATTGATGGGGAATGACACTAGTATGATTCTCAGTCTTAAAGAATGGCTCAAGACCCAATTTGAAATGAAAGATATGGGTGAAGCATCTTACATCCTCGGGATGAAGATTGAGAGAGATAGAAAAGCGAGGAGGCTAAGTATATCTCAAGAATCGTACATTGAGAGTGTTTTGAAACGCTTTGACGTGATTGGTTGGAAGACCATAGATTCGCCCATCTATAAAGGGACAGTCTTGTTCGAAAGAATGGCACCTGCATCAGACGAGGAACGTCTGAAGATGCAATCTGTACCATATGCGCAGGCTATTGGCAGCTTGATGTATGCCATGAACTGCACTCGACCTGATTTGGCTTTTGTAGTAAGCCTTGTGAGTCGATATCAGGCTAACCCAGGTATGCAACACTGGCAAGCTATAAAGCGGGTGTTCAGATACTTGCTGGGTACCAAGGATATGAAACTCACATATCAGGCTGAGAACCTGTCATTGGAAGGCTATAGTGATTCGGACTATGCCGGGTGTAAGGATGACAGAAAATCCACTGCCGGTTATGTTTTTATGCTTGGTGGCGGCGCCGTGGCATGGGCTAGTAAGAAGCAGAAATGCGTTACTAAGTCCACGATGGAAGCTGAGTTTGTTGCATGCAGTTTAGCAGCTTCCGAGGCAGTTTGGATTAAAGAGTTTCTAGCTGGGTTACAGCTAGAACAGTGGACTGATGCTCCTGTCCAAATTTATTGTGATAATTTGGCAACTGTGTCGACACTCCGTAATGGGGAGATCAGTTCAAGAGCTAAGCACATAGAGGTGCATTACTTTTATGTGTTTGACATGCTACAACGGGGAAAGTTGACAGTGAGTCATCTTCCTACGGTTGAGATGTTAGCTGATCCGTTAACGAAGGCCTTAACGACGGATCTATTTGTAAAACATGTTCATAGTTTTGGATTACGACAGGACTAGTGCACGAGTCACTGTGGATCGCAAATATGAACAAAGAACCCATAGTGGGGGATGTAAGTAAATATGGGTTCTTGTCCCATTTTACTTGTCTTGATTGAGAGGAGTCGGCTCTCTCGTGCAAGTGTAGGCATGTGGAGTAGTTAGGCTTCCGTGGGCCCGGTCCACACTAAATTGGAAGAGACACTGTAATTATCACCGATCCGGAAATCACTTATTTGGAATTAGCTATTTTGGTACGACCAAAATGGAATTGTCAAATAAGAGTCACCATCTTGGAAATTCTGTTGAGCCAATTCGGGAAACCGAAAAGGCATGATTTTGTAACTGATTTTTGCCCCTTTTAAGGGCAATGGAGGGGACGCCCTCCATGCTAAGGAAAAGACGTCTTTTGGTTGAAATCGCAGTGGTTTTGGTGATCTTGATTTCGTTGGGTGAAAAAGCTAATTCGGGGAATATAGCTTTTCACAACGTTCTACACTCGATCGGTGAAAGATTTGGTGTTTTCGGACATATTCTAATCCGTGGAGTGATTCGTAGGCACAAAGGCCGAAGGTTAGTGATTCCAATTTGATAATCTTTGAGCTTTATTTGTTGTTTGAAGGAAAAACCCAATTTTTGAGAACCCACATCAAACGGATAAAAATCCTAAATTCGCTTCCGTTGCGGCTCGTTTACCCTTCAGCATTGTCATGGGAGAGGGAAGGAGAGAAGATCAGCATGAAAGAGGATGAAGAAGCAACCACATGGGCTTTAAGGGTGAGTCAAAGCACCAAAAGCACTTGTGTCCTTACAAAATAGGGTGTAAACTGTGTAAACAATGCACATATGAGTTAATTTGTGATTTTCCAATAATTATCTAAATGTTTGATCCGAATGTTTGTGATGCACCATTTTCTAGACCAGGAAAACTTATTAGACCAAATGACAAAAAAAGGCAAATTAATTACAGAAGAACCGATGAATAACTTTATCTGAGTTCTGAACGTTTGACCTGGAACCCTCCATGGTTAAATTTTTTTGTAGGAAATTTGTTTCCATGCCAGTAAGCCGATAAATAGTAGTGGACAAAATTTCTTTTTTCTTTTTTCCTTTTAGAAATCGAATATCGAATAAAAAAATAATCCAAAAAGGAGTAATAGCCATATATACCTCACTGGAACTATAAGTATAGAATTTTGGGCATTATAATTACAATAAGGTTTTATCTTTTATTATCCAGAAAAAGGTTTTTGACAACTTGTAACACAGAATCACAGATACCATAGACACCATGTATATAATAAGATGATAGTGCTCGGTTCGCGTGCTATCTATCCTCACGCGTGGAGTCTTTCCCAACAACTACCACCTCCCATCGCCTACTACATACAACGTACACAAGACTGTAATAGCAAATATCAAAACACACGTATTGCCTACAAAATCCCCTGAAAAACCTATTTCCTTAACTCTTTTTATTCCTCCCTAGGGGACATTGGGGTCCCCATGGCTGATCCGCCCGCCGGAACCGCCTCCGCTGCCAACACCAATACCACCAGCACCGCCGCCGCCCTTCGGCTTGGGGTCATGCCCTTGGTTCGCAACTGGTCCACCATAGTCGTTAGCATCGACCACCAGTAGAGCCCTCCTAGGCCCAAACTTGCTCCCTGTGAAGCAAAAAGCAAAATTGGGATGCAGCTCTAGACATGCAATTAACACAATTGAGATGCAGCTCTGATTAGTTGAACATACCTGAAAAGAAGATGGAGGAGGCACTAGCTAAGGACACTAGGACCACCATTATAAAGACAATCAACCACCAAGCCCAAAATGAGCAGCGCCCATTTGTGAATCTCATATCTTCTTCTTCTTCTTCAATCTTCCTTCTTCTTCTACCCTTTGTGGTCTGCTGTTCTTGTTTCTTGGGTAGGTGGATGTGGACACTGGCATCAATCTTTTATGGTAAGGAGTTTCCATGCCTAACTACACCTGGCAAGAGGGCATTGGATAATGGCGTTGACCAAACAAGAATAACGTGCCTTCTGCGTAGTACTGTACAAGGCTATTGTGAAGTCTGAAAGCAGGTGGTTGTTGCATATCAGAGCCGTTGGTTGTGGTAGACGTACGCCATTTATACGCAAGCTCTGTTAGCTAGAGGCCATGCAAGATTTGGCCTTATTGAGCAGCAGTTGCTGGCATCGAGGAGTGTACTCACTCTTGTTGCCGGTGAGTCACGGGATCAATCCCCGGGGTTGGGCCTTGAGCCATAGCTGCTGGCTGCCCCTGCAGATAAGCCTCTCTTATTTATACTGGGAGAAGCTTAAATGAGATCCCTCTCATTAGTCTTATAAGACTAGTTTAAGTTGTAGTCATTGGATCTTAATTTGACCATGGTAAAGGAGAATCCAACGACCCAAACTACTGTTCTTATGTGCCTTATGTGAGAATGATCTCATGTAAACCGATCTTTTATATATTCTTTCTGTTCAAAATTATTATTACCATAAGGTTTTTTCAAATCAACTAATTTTAATTTATTTTGTAAAAGTTTAGGGTAATAATAATTCAGGACAATTATGGATGAAGGGAGTATGCAAAAGCCTGACCAATAATGTGCCCTGGCTTAGGTGTTGGCATGTGTCACGCCCCGAATTTCAAAGCCTCGAATAATGCGCGGAAGCACTAACTCAATTAAGGTCATGAGGCTGAAACCCAGGCCGCGACCGAATACTCGATCACAATTCTACTCCGTTCCAGAATGCTTAACCAATATCTGTTATACAAAAATCTTAAATAAACTACACTATTAAAATAATCCAATCAACAATTCATTAAACATCAGAATAAATTCAGCACACAGGCTGATAAGTTCTCCACGAATAGAAAATAAAACCGATAAATAAATTCACATCTTATCAACTTCCGTCATCGAGCTCCAATCACGAACCTTTCTAGTTCTTCTCCACTTTAATTCCTGCATCGAGAGATGCATGATCGATGCATGAGTATTTCGAAAGAAATACCCAGTAGGAGCCAAGAAAACCCACAACAGGTAATAAAATAAAATACTGTAGAAATGAGCATTAAAGACACATTTAAGAATATCAGGTAGAGTAAATACAGAGTTCACTTACCTGCTCAAAATCAATATCAAAGACTATCAGCGGTTATGAATAGATAAACATCAATCTCAGACTCCAAACGTACAGAGCGTCGAGAGTAAAATAGAAATGATAAACATAACTCAGTTCCCAAACGTACAGAGCGTCAGGAAGATCAATAAAAATACTAACTCTAAACATCCAAAGTGTCGGAGATAACAATTTCTGCTCTCTGTTCAGTCCACTTCCCCTATGGACATCAATTACCAGATCATCCTAGAGGTTCTACATAGGAACCCGGCCATGCGTCTAGGGATGCTGGCCCCATCGGTGCTTACGGGCACAATGGGCTGAAACTGCTGACCTTCCGTAATATCATATAGTCTAAAGCGCACGCGTTGCCGTCATCAGCTGAACTACAGAGGTTCATATATAATCTGAGATCTCGCAAGATCTAGCAATGGCTCGTGAGCATACTATGAATCCAACTAAGAGTGTTCATCAGAACTCCTAGTGGAGAATTAGTTTACATAGAACTGAATTCATCTCGAAAAATTCTCAAACAGAGACCCAGACCAACATCATCAAATAATAGACTCTCAGAGGAGTAACTTTCAAAATCTGACTCATAAAGGAATGACTTTCAATATCTGACTCACAAAAGAGTAACTTTCAATATCTGACTTACAAAAGAGTAACTTTCAATATCTGACTCACAAAAGAGGTAATCAAGGAATTTATGATTTCAATCATCGGATCATTCATAACTGAGACTCATCAAGACACGGAACACTGAATCACACCATCGTACTTAGCCTTAGATATGACAATCCCCTTGAATCAGAATAGAAGGTTCTCATTATCAGAAATTAGTCAACAATAGTGCACAAGGTGCAGAATCTGTGATAGAATTTCTTGGACAAAAGGCCATTCAAGAACTCGGACACATGGGACAATTAACCTTGGGACAGTAACCCTTAACTCACCACTCATACTCATAATCTAATATTACTGTACCCTGTACCATCTGAGTCTTACCTTATAGAAATCAGATCATTATAATATATATATATATATACTTATAATGTATAGCAGTACACCGAATTAGGGTTTTAATACGAATTGCAGTAATCTGTCTAGTACATAACAGCCAACTTCCATCGGCGGTCACTGACTACCCAGACCGAATCCCTCTCTAAAATTTTTATCCCATGTAGCTTTGATTGTCTAGTTTCTAACTCAACTAGAATCATAATTTTGTGAGTAGTATATATTTATTTATGATTTTCTGATCACTGCTTGTTGGTGCAGGAACAGTCCTGGCCGAGAGCAAATAGCCCAACTCCTATGATTACTACGATCTGACCAGTGCTTATCATGTTCTAAAATTTTTATATCGGAAATCCCTCTCTCTCTAGTTTCTAACCGTTTTAACGACATATTTTTATGAATTTTCTATAATTAGTTATTAATTTTTTATTATAGTTCATCGGCGCAGAACTAGTTCTGGCCGAGAGCAACACACTTAATCCAATTTGATTAACTACTAATAGTTACTTACTTTAATACTTAATACTAACTCTCTGACATCAGAACTCACTTTCTTAAGTGTCTTACTGACCCCAATTTCATCTGTAATTAAGTAATTTATTCTATGTACTCTTTCATACAAATCAGCCTGCACATGTATTTTCCCCTTAATACCACCTTAACCAAAAGAGACAATTAATCACAGACACTGAAATCAATTAGCCACGAAATTGGATGACAACAAAAAGGCTCTTTGAAACATCAGTAGGTTATGACACATGAATCTCCATAGTTTTGAAGCAATACTAAGAATATGGCTTGAAATTACGAGTACTTACTTGAGATAATACGTACTTAACATAGTCCCAAAGCAATTCGATTAGGAAAGGTGTCAACTTTATTTAGAAAGAACCAAATAAGGGATACGACAACATGAAACAAAGCACATTCAAGGGTCCAATACGATGGGGATGTCTCCTATGGTCTAGCACGTGAAGAATGAATATACATTGATCATATGAAAGCAATATTCTACACACATGGTAGATGAATCGGTATTTCATTCAATGAACCACAAATATCGATATGACTGACAATATTATCAAACCACTGATCATGATCCACGTGATATGCTAATCATGGTACACAATACATCAATATCAGAAGTTGTAGGAAAAAGAAGTCCTCCTACCTTATGTCGAATCAAAGAGTCTCCATGTGTGCTTCAAGTCTCCCCCGTATCACCACCTTCGATTCCGGTCGATCCACCACACCAAGCTCACCACCACGATCACCACCAAGGTTGGACCACTGCTGGTTGGGAAAGAGAGAGGGAGAGGTCAGAATGAGGAGGTTCACAAGGCTCGGTTTGATGGCCAAATGACTAAAGAGAGGCCGGTCCACTAGTGTGACCCATTTATAGATCTTCCCGGCTAATCACCACCGTAGATCTATTTTCTAATCAAGAGCCTAGCTTGCCCATCAAAAAAGCATATTCCCAAGCACAAGTCGATCCCCAATTGCCTCAATCCAATTACTGTTTCAAAGGGGGCAAGTTTTCAAATTGATTGAGTCAATTGCCTTGGATTGATTGGATAACTCCCAATCAATCCCTTAATTATCCAATTTCGATCTCCCTTCCATAGAGTGCATTAGATTGAATGGAATATACTTCAGCATCTTCCATTAGTACTAAATACAATCCCCTTAATTTATCTCATACTCTAATTAACTCCCTAATTGAATTAAGATCAAACCGATTGCCAATTAAGATTTAAAATTTGAATTTACCTTCCACGATTTGTTCTCCTTGCCATAACTAACCAAATCTCATCACATCACACATGTTCACATGCCCCTAGGTATGTGCCCACGTGGCTCTGCGACCCTGCACTGTACTAGCGCCCAGGGGTCCCTGGCGCCCGACACATCTGGCGGCCAGTGTTTCTCCGCCTTCTGCTACACATGCCAACACTTGCCAAAAATAAATTCTCACACTTACTAAGACTCAAACTAGTAAGTTACAATATTAAAACGAGTCTAAATACTTGACACTCGCATACTGCCCCTACCCTTGGCGTCATGTGCACTCAGCCCCAGGTTTAGACCTCGCGCTCTGGGAACCTATCTAATCTGGTTAATCAATCACACCAATCAACAAGCATCAGAATAAAACTCAACATACCAGATTAATAGACAAGATAGAAATCAAAGCAGGTACCAAAACTTTCCTATTATAGACCAGTTTCCTAAAATAGCAGTTTTGGTAAACTTACAGAATTTTCGGGTGTTACAGCATGTGTTGGGGCATCACTGGCAGTCGGATTTTGATCTAATGGCACACATTAATACAGGGGGCAGGATGGTTTGAATCACGCGCCATTGCCTTCCATTAAGAGTGTTGTGCTGCTGAGTGAATAGGCACATAACAGTTACGTGGAAGTCATCTTTTGACAACTTTTCCTATATAGAAAGAGTTTCTAGCTAGTATGTAAGAGTTTGAAATGAGGCGACCAGGAATTAAAGAAGCGTGTATATAGGAGAAGACATTAGAGAGAGCGTTACATTAGAGAGATCATGTAGAATGGTAACACTGAACATCCTAAATCCTACTTTTTGTGTATCCCCACCTTACTGCCATGATTTACGCTCTCAGCTTGAGCCTACAGATAGCCTGGTTGCAGAAACTTTGACTGGCATACTAGTTTGAGTTGGTAG
Source organism: Houttuynia cordata (assembly GCA_039654745.1). Taxonomy (NCBI): domain Eukaryota; kingdom Viridiplantae; phylum Streptophyta; class Magnoliopsida; order Piperales; family Saururaceae; genus Houttuynia; species Houttuynia cordata. Next base: position 17,077,591 of record CM077510.1, read on the forward strand.
AAATTGGTATAGAATAAGTAGAATTAATAGCATTTGCCATAGCATTTGTTGCTGTCGGAATGCAACTTACGGTAGGAGTTTTACCAGTTTGTTATTCAAACCAATTTGTGGAAGAGGGTTGTACTTTCTTATGTAGAAATAGTTATATGGACTATAAACAAGCAACTAGTTTCATACAATCATTTCTTTCATCCAAAGGATACTGTGGACATGCTATTAGATCATAATAGATGTTGGAAGACAGATTTAATCACGAATTTATGGCCTCCACAAGTGACCACAAGTATTCTTAATACTCCAATCACCTATGGTCAAAATCTACAAAGGGCAATTAAACCTATGGCCTCAGGTTACAACACAATCAGATTATCACAAAGTAATGCAGATCCATTTTGGAAAATTATCTAGATAGCTCATGTTCCCCAGCGTCTAAAACATTTTAGTTGGAAGGCGTGTACATATGGACTCTCGAGAGCGGATATGTTATATCAAAGACTTCAAATATACCCAAATTTAAGTGCATTTTGCTCCTCTACATATGAATTAGTAGACCACTTATTTGTGCAATGCTTCTTTACCAAAGAATTATGGGAGAGGATCACAGGACACAACCTTCCATCTACTGTGCAGGATACTTAGGAAGTACTTAAGTACTTGAACAACCACACATCAAATTCAAAAAGCAATGAAGGGAGTATTTGTTGAAAATTTGACTTGAATTAAACTATTTGAGTGCAGTGATCGATCGGGCAAATTGACACGATCGATCGATCGGCCTTGCGCGATCGATCGTATCTATTGGATTTTTCATAACTTTGTTTTGCGCTGAGTCCCGATCGATCGCCTGATGAAGCGATCGATCGCCGTGACGATTATCGGGCTATTTCTACTGTTTTGGTTTCTAAAGTTGCGTCTTTTCATCCATAAACACCCCAATAGAGTCTTTCTATATATTCAAAACAAAAAATCACAGAAAAAGGTTACAGAGATTGATCCAAACTCTTTCTTCTTCTCTCTAAATTCTTAGTCCATCATTGAGCAATAACATCTCCTCTTATTGAGATCCAGTCATTTTGATTTGAAGTGCACATTTAAACTGACGGTGTGGTTCGTTGTATCGCGGGAATGGAACGCCTTTGATTGCCTGTGTACGGAGGGCGATGTATCTGTTTCAAGGACAGAGCATAGCGTGCCTCGAACCGGGTTTTTCTCTTCTACTCTCTGGTATTTTTATAGAGTTATTTGTCAATTAATTGATAGTATTCTAGCCCAGAAATTCATGAAATTCTGGTTGACACAATTGAATATTTTTTATGTGATTTTTTATGTTGTTGCGGATAAACCTGTTTCATCTGAATCTGATAAAAGTGCTAGTTATTCTGAAATTGTTGGAACTGCTAAATCTCATGATAGTGATAAATTCAAACAAGATGATGAACTATGTCATGGAAAAATATTGAGTGTGTTGAGCAATGAGTTGTATGATTTATATGTAAACACTAAATCTGCCAAAGAATTATGGGATACTCTTGATAGAAAATTTGGAAAGGAGCATGAATGAGAAGAGAAATATGTTGTAGGCGAGTACTTTGACTATAAGATGGTTGATAACAAATCTGTTAGAGACCAGGTAGTCGAAATACAGAATTTGGTGGCTAAGATCATTGGGAAAGACATTCTCGTTGACGAGAGGCTCTAAGTTCATGCTCTTATCGACAAACTACCACTCTCATGGCAAGATTTCTAAGTTAACTTGAAGCACAAGAGTGACACAATGTCTATTGATGACCTTATGGTGGCCATATAAATTGAAGAAAAGCATAGAGGTAAGATGAAAATCTTACAAGGCTCATCTTCTGGGGCCAATGATAGTGCTCAAGCAAATATTGTGGAAGGGAAACCCAAGTCCTATGACAATAAGAAGAAGAACAAAAAATTTCAGAATCGATCTTTCAAACTTAGTTCTAATATCCAAAAGGACAAGAAGCCGAAGGTTTGCTGGGTCTGTGGGAAGCATGGATATTTTGCAAACAAGTGTAAAGAGAAGAAGGGCCAGGACCATAGTCAAGCTGGGGCTACATCTCAAGCTAACATGGTTATTTCAAATGACAGGTTAGTATTAATTAAATCTGAAATTAACTTTGCATGTGAACCTACAGATTGGTGGGTTGATATAGGGGCTACTGTTCACATTGGTGTTAATGTTTGTTCTTTTTCTTTCTATCAGGAAGTAAAGGATAGGACAGTGACGATGAGGAATTCCTTTGAGGCTAGAGTTTATTGAGTTGGAAATGTAGACATCCGGTTTACATTGGGGAACACTTTAACACTTCATAATGTGTTGCACGTGCCTAGTGTGAGGAAGAACCTTGTTAGTGGAGTACTTCTTAGTCGTGAAGGATATAAATTAGTGTTTGAATCGAACAAAATTGTAATAACTAGACATGATACTTTTATTGGGAAAGGCTATGTGTGTGATGGTCTTTTTAAACTAAATTTGGTTTCTTGTAATAACTCTTTATTTCAAGTTGATGAATCTTTGATTTGTCATGTTGATTCTTTTGATGTGTGGCATTTGAGGCTAGGACATGTGAATTCACAAACCATTAAGAGAATGATGAATCTCGAATTGATTCCAAAATTGCATGATGAATCTCTTGATAAATGTGGAATTTGTATTTAAGCTAAACAACCTAGGAAACCTTATGAATCTGTTGATCGGTCTACGTGTTTGCTTGATTTAATTCATTCTGATATTTGTGAATTCAATGGATTAATAACCGGGGGTGGTATGCGATATTTCATCACAATTATTGATGATTTCTCTAAATTTTGTCATGTGTATTTATTAAAATTTAAAGATGAGGCTTTTGAGAAGTTTAAGATTTATAAGATGGAGGTTGAGAATCAAACTGAAAGGCAGATCAAGTGACTTAGGTCTGATCGTGGTGGGGAATATTGTTCCCTTGAATTTTGAAAATTTTGTGAAGATGAAGGAATAATACATGAAATCACAACGCCTTATTCTCCTCAATCTAGTGGTGTTGCAGAAAGAAATAATAGAACATTTATAGATATGATAAATTCTATGATTTCCTCTTCGATTTACCGAAGAACTTATGGGGAGAAGCGATTCTTTTTGCATGTCTGATTTTAAACCGTGTGCCTCATAAAGGATAAAATACAACCCTTTATGAACTAATGAAATGAAGAAAACCGAGCTTAAAATTCATTAAGGTTTGGAGATGTCTTACGAAAGTGAAAATCTCAAACGTGAAGATGGATAAGCTAGGTTCAAAAACTTATGATGCAGTGTTCATTGATTATGCATAAAACAGTAGAGCATATCGGTTTTTAGTAATTGGGTCTGATCGGCAGGATTATGTACCTAATATTATTAAGGAGTCCGATGATGCAATATTCTTTGAGAATGTGTTTCTAATGAAGGAAAATGGTAAGGTTGTTGTGCATAAAGAAGATAATACATCATCTTCTATCCCACAATTGAAGATTCGGGTACCAATGTGGAGGTTAGGAGATCTAAGAGAACCAGAATAGAGAAAAATTATGGAGATGACTTTTATACTTTCATTGTGGGGAATGAGGATCCTTTGACTTTTAGTGAGGCTATGTCGTCTAACGAAGCTCCTTTATGGAAGGAGGCGGTACAAAGTGAGATGGATTCTATACTTGCAAATGGGACGTGGGTTCTTACGAATCTACCTCTAGGGTTTAAACCAATTGAGAATATTATCTTGATTGATCCATAGAAAAATACAAAGCTAGATTAGTGGCTAAAGGTTATAGTCAAAAGGAATGTCAAGATTTCTTTGACACGTATTTTCATATGACCATGATAACTACAATTCAAGTGCTTATTGCATTGGCTGCTCATTATAACCTCAAGATCCATCAAATGGATGTAAAGACAACATTTTTAAATGGTGAATTAGAGGAGGAAATATATATGGAGCAGCCTGAAAGTTTTGTAGTTCCTGGTCAAGACAGAAAAGTATGTAAGTTAGTGAGATCTCTCTATGGGTTAACAAGCTCCTAAACAATGATATCAAAAGTTTGATAGTGTTCTTATTTATAATAATTTTGTAGTGTGTACTTCTGATAAATGTATGTATTGGAAGTATTTTGGTGATCCGTTTGTTATGTTATGTTTGTATGTTGATGATATCCTAATATTTGGTGATAAAGTGGATTATATCAATAAGGTTATGGGTTTCATTTACGAGAATTTTGATATGAAAGATTTGGGTCTTGCGAAGGTCATACTGGGCTTGAAGATTGATAGGACTTATAAATGAATAGTTGTGAGTCAATCACACTATGTGGAGAAGATTCTAAAGAAGTATGGTTACTCCAATAGAAAACCTGTCAGTACGCCGTATGATTCGAGTGTAAGACTAAAGAAAAATTGTGGGGAGAGCATGTCACAACTTAGATATTCACAACTGATAGGAAGTTTGAGTTATCTGGCTAACTGCAGTAGATCGGATATATCCTATGTTGTGGGAAGACTAAGTAGATACACTAAGAGCCCAAATGAGTCTCATTGAACAGCCATTGAGTGAGTATTCAGATATCTGAAGGAAATATAAATTACGGTTTGCATTATTCCGGGTTCCCTGCTGTATTAGAAGGATACAGTGATGCATATTGGGTATCAGATTCTGATGAAACAAATGCCACAAGTGGTTATGTATTTACACTTGGTGGTGGGGCGATTGCATGGAAATCTCCAAGCAAACTGTGATAACAAGGTCTACTATGGGTGCATTTGGTTACTGATGGTCTGAAAAAAATCAGGCATTTTCAGGCTGATAGGAGTGAAAGGTGTTTGTTTAGTGAAAGAGCTGATAGGAGCTGCTGATGGTGAAAGGTGAAAATTTTATTAGCTGTTAGTGCGTCTGAAAACTGAAATGGGCAATTCACTCCTTACGGTGAAAACTGAAAAAAATCAGCAAATCACCCCTGAAAGAGGTGAAAATGCTGATTCTCATTCGAATGAGCATCAGCCTGAAAATTTTCTCCTCGTCACCTCCCACTGCCCTCTCATTGCCACCAACCCACCTCCCACCGCCGCCACCGTCACAAAAAAATTTCACCTACTCCGCCAAACACAAATCAAACCTGATTATTTTTTTAGGTTCCCAAACACAAGTCACCAATCAGGAGTTAGGCTGATGGTGAAAGACTGAAAATATGATTAATTTCAAGTTCCCAAATGGGTTTTCCACAATAAAAAAAAATCACCTACAAATCACTCTGAAAATTTCCAGGCTCACAATTTTTTTTCACATTTCCCTATCAGTTTCCAAACGCACCCTATGGATGCTGAGATAGTAGCACTTGATAAAACTGGAGGAATGGTGGAATGGATAGATATACCCTGGTTGAATAAGTCAATTCCTAGAATTTTGATTCACTGTGATAGCCAATCAGCTCTTAATAAGGTTAAGAGTAAGAATCATAATAAGAGGTCCCCGAGGCATATTGAACTAAGGTATAAAATTTTGCGCAAGTTGACTTCCTCTGGAGTCATTACCTTAAGTTTCATACGATCAGTGGATAACTTGGCTGATTCGTTTTCTAAAGGATTGTCGGCAAGGCAAGTCCTTAACTCATCTAGGGGAATGGGGCTGAAAGCCTATGATTAAGTCATCGTTAGTAGCAACTCAATCTCTCTGAGTGGAGATCCCACGTCGAAGATTCAAAGGGTAAAAGCAAGCTAATGCGGGACTTGGAGAGCACTATTTATATAAATTGAATGCTCATTCCCGTGTTATGATGAGAGTGCTCTACTGCATATGAAACAGGTTGACGAAAGTCTTAATGAGGTCAAAGCTTAAAGAGCAGGGTATTGTTATACATATTACCCTTGGAGACTGTCACCTATATGAGTGCCACTGAGGTCGCAGTTAATGAGAACGTGGGCTTGGTCTCTAATGTGCAACTCATGAAAAGATACAAGGCACATAGCCGTAAAGCGCTACCCCGAATGATCTCGAAAATGGAGTTACTCTAACTGTTAGGTTTGTCAAAACTCTTACTCTAAGGTTCAAGTTCAAGACTTTGTTCACCTCAAACTTGTGAGAGTGGCGACTTACCAAACTAGGTGTAGGTTCAAATCCGCAAGGTACCTATCGCCAAAAACTTATAGTACTATTGCTCAATGTCTCATTCATGTGTCGTATACATTCTAGTGTGTAGACTACTTTAATATCAAGTCATGGTGGGGATTGTTGAAAATTTGACGTGAATTAAACTATTTGAGTGCAGCGATCGATCAGGCAAATTGACTCATCTAGGGGAATGGGGCTGAAAGCCTATGATTAAGTCATCGTTAGTAGCAACTCAATCTCTCTGAGTAGAGATCCTACGTCGAAGATTCAATGGGTAAAAACAAGCTAATGCGGGACTTGGAGAGCACTATTTATATAAATTGTATGCTCATTCCCGTGTTACGATGAGAGTGCTCTACTGCATATGAAACAGGTTGACGAAAGTCTTAATGAGGTCAAAGCTTAAAGAGTAGGGTATTGTTATACATATTACCCTTGGAGACTGTCACCTATATGAGTGCCACTGAGGTCGCAGTTAATGAGAACGTGGGCTTGGTCTCTAATGTGCAACTCATGAAAAGATACAAGGCACATAGCCGTAAAGCGCTACCCCGAATGATCTCGAAAATAGAGTTACTCTAACTGTTAGGTTTGTCAAAACTCTTACTCTAAGGTTCAAGTTCAAAACTTTGTTCACTTCGAACTTGTGAGAGTGGCGACTTACCAAACTAGGTGTAGATTCAAATCCGCAAGGTACCTATCGCCAAAAACTTATAGTACTATTGCTCAATATCTCATTCATGTGTCGTATGCATTCTAGTGTGTAGACTACTTTAATATCAAGTCATGGTGGGGATTGTTGAAAATTTTACTTGAATTAAACTATTTGAGTGCAGCGATCGATCAGGCAAATTGACACGATTGATCGATCGGCCTTGCGCGATCGATTGTATCTACTAGATTTTTCAGAACTTTGTTTTGTGCTGAGTCCTGATCGATCGTCTGATGAAGCAATCGATCGCCGTGACGGTTATCGGGCTATTTCTGCCGTTTTGGCTTCTAAAGTTGCGTCTTTTGATCCATAAATACCCCAATAGAGTCCTTCTATATATTCAGAATGAAAAATCACATAAAAAGGTTACAGAGATTGATCCAAACTATTTCTTCTTCTCTCTAAATTCTTAGTCCATCATTGGGCAATAGCATCTCCTCTGATTGAGATCCAGTCAGCTTAATTTGAAGTGCACGTTTAAACTGACGGTGTGGTTCGTTGTATCTTGGGAACGGAACGCCTTTGATTGCATGTGCACAGAGGGCGGCGTATCTGTTTCAAGGACAGCGCATAGCGTGCCTCGAACCGGGCTTTTCTCTTTTACTCTCTGGTATTTTTATAGAGTTATTTATCAATTAATTGGTAGTATTCTAGCCCTCTTTTATTTGACAATCCCAACAGTATTAGGCTCTTGCAAGCCTTCATGGTTATCATTAATATACTCTGGAGATGAAGGAATGACATTTTCTTCAATAGTTGAATACCTCTAATATGGCATAGGTTGAAAGAAGGTGTGTGCTCTTTTTGAAACAGCTGTACATAATTCACATGAAAAATCCAAATACTCATAAGGATAGGATTATGATTGAGAGATTTTATAGGTGGTTACCTCCTCCCCAAGGTTATCTTTGTCTAAACTTTGATGGATCATGTAGAACTGACTCAGGTTGCGCGGCAGCTGGTGGAGTTATCCGTAATAGTGAAGGAGAATTTATTGCTGGATTTTCTTGTCAGGTCATGGCAAGTTCTGGAGCTTTTTACGTCTGACCTGGCGCCAAACACGGGTTTCTCATATTACCCGGAATCCTTTTCTTCCTTCCATATGACCCGGAAAGTACCCAAAATGCCCTTAGGTTTAGGTATAAGGCACCCACACTTTGGTTTTCCATATTACCCCGAAAGGGAGCGACTACCCGGAGAAGCTGCCGCTAGTCGGAGAAGAAGGCGTTCCGTCCGGCCGCTCCGCCCATATCATCGCCGGCGCCGGCGCCGGCGAACTCCGAAAAGGTCATCTTCGCGGCAACAAGCGGGAAAACGAGCGGGAAAGATCGGGTATTGGAAAACAACTTCAACGGAGGCAAGGTACATCGAAAAACTGGTAGGTGAAGTTAAAATACGACGATTTCTATCATGAAAGTTGGTTCCAGAGAAGAAAGTTGAAAACTTAGGAAGTTTTCAACTGTTGTTACAGTCGTGTCGTCGACAACACGACTGTAACAATAGTCGTGTTTGATGAAACACGACTCATAGACGTTGCACTCATATACGGTTTTCAATATATCGTGTCTCACGGATTTTTAACTTATATCGGTTTTTTAATGGCAGGTACGGATGGAGAAGATAGTTCTTTGTTTACACTACGATGGAGTTTTGACGAATTCTGGTAAGTACGTGGGCGGGATACGGAAGCTCCTGCCTATAGATACACGAGTAAAGTACCTGGAACTGTTGTAGCTAGTGGAAGAAAGATTACCGCTTAAGTCTACACCTGGTACATTAACTTTGTCATATCGTGTTGACTCTGAAGAATACACATTTCTCCTTGAAGACGATAAAGACGTGGAGTCAATATTTATACTTCACAAGAGCAAGCAAGGCACAAATGGACTACTCCGCCTGTACGTGGAGTGGACTTCTACGGGCAATAACATGGAGACATCGACTCTCAATAAGGAAATAAATGCCAATGCGAATAACAGCCCGGCCGAGAGGCTACCAGAGGCAGAAGTGATGCCGGGCAGTAACACACCGCCGGAGAGGCTACCAGAGGCAGAAGTGATGCCGGGCAGTAACACACCGCCGGAGAGGCCGTCCAGCCCGGGCAATAAGACACCCGCATCAGCAGTCGAAGGAGGAAGAGATGGAGACAATGCGAGGTGAGACTTCTAAGGCGCGGATACAGGCAACTGGTGTGCTATTATAGTCGACTATAATAATACACGACTAAAAGTTTTATCGTGCCGTATTGAACACGACTATATACCTAGTCGTGTTCAATCGTAGACGACTATAAATCAATTCATGTTGCATAAAACAATACCTCATAGTACGTGCTATCGTTTTGTCAAGTCCATTCATACATGTTTTTTCCCGCAGTGTCGGAGATGGAGAAGAAGGTGAAGATGAAGAAGAAGAAGAAGATGAAGATTCCAGTCTAGATGAAGATGAATTGTTGGATGAAGATGAATTACCGTGGTCTGCAGATGAGTGGGATGAGCCTCTTACAGTACCACATTTCAGCCAGCCATATCACACGGGAACATCAACTTCTAGAGGTCCAACGGCAAGAGACACAGGTAAAGGGAAATCTGTCGCGTCGGAGGACGATGACTATCTCAATATTGAGGGTGATGGTGGTTGGGATTGGGGTACCTATTCTGCACAGGCCGGTCCTTCAAAACATTGTGAAGAGGAGACGATGTTGATCGGAAGTTTGCAAGCAGAAGACTACGAGGCACAACTTAGCTTAGGGGCTAGATTCGAAAGCGTCAAGCAGTTCAAGATGATTCTAACTGATCTGGCAATCAAGAGGAAGTTCATGTTCAAAGTAGCGGATGAGAGCAAGGACACATTCGCTGCAAGTTGCAAGGTTTCGGGGTGCAAGTGGTACATACGAGCGTCGAACAGACTTGATGGAGTCAGCGTAACAAGGAGGGAAGAACGACATACATGTGACACTTCTCTAAGTTCAAAAGATCATCCATTGGCTTCTCACCTCTGGATTGCAAGGAAGTGTCATGGCCTCCATAAGGATTCAAACTCCATAAAAATCTCAAATATCCAACAATACATTGAGAAGCATTGGGGCGTCACAGTCAACTATAAAAGGGCATGGAGGGCGAAAGAGGAATTGATCCGATTGATCGATGGCAACCCTGAAGACGCTTATCGTATTTTGCCACATTACGGAAGGGAATTAGAGCGGTCTAACGCAGGTACACATGTGGTCATCGAAAGATCAGCTGATATACCTGATATCCCAATTGAGTTAGCCGGCTACGACTTCAGACGTGTGTTTTGGATGTTCGGCCCGGTTGCGAGAGCATTCCGAAGAACACTGAGACCGTTGCTCACGCTTGATGGAACATTCCTAAAAGGAAAGTACCCTGGAGTATTATTGGTTGCTACAGCAATCGACGGCAATCAACAATTAATGTGTCTTGCATATGCAATTGTGGATAAAGAGAATATCAAAACGTGGTAAGTTTAGAACCAGGAAAGACGACTATATACGTAGTCGTGTTTTGCACGACACGACTGGGCACACAGTCGTGTCGTCGACAACACGACTACTCATACAGTCGTCTTTTGCTTATAGACGACCTTGTAACAACCTGAAGCATTCTATGTTTAATATGCTTGTCTCTCACTTGTACAGGACGTGGTTCCTCACCTTACTTAAATGTTTTCTCTTTACGGACCCCCCGGCATCCCTGGACACGATTGTCTCTGATAGACAGAAGGGCCTTCTGAGAGCGGTCGCCGATGTCTTTCCCGAGGCTCACCATGGGTTTTGCCTACGGCATATGGCCGCAAATATGCTTAATACTTGGAAGGATAAGTACCTGAAGGAACTCCTATTCCGAGCTGCAAAATGCTTCAGGAGACCAGAATTCGATGCTACGATGGAGAAGATGAAGGAACACAATGAGGCGGCCTGGAAATATGTTGACAATATACCGAAAACACATTGGGCGAACGTAGAATATCCGGGTAAAAGGTACGGCACTCTCACGTCGAACGCGTCAGAAAGTGTAAATAATATGCTTCTAAAGGCAAGGTTTTGGCCAATAACTCGGTTGATCGAGCAAACGCGGGCGACCACAAGCGTCCATTTTCAGAGACGCCGAATAGAGGCAGACGGCCTACCGACTCCGTTAACAAAATATGCACAGAATCATATCAATCAGATGAGGAATCAGAGTGCTGGAACAGTTCGAGTTCAACCGCTATCATTACGGCAGTTTGAAGTGACATCTTTATACCATGTGGTAAGCATAAATTTGTTTTCTGTAAGAGACGACTATAACAAAGTCGTGTTGTCGAAGACACGACTAGTCATACAGTCGTGTCTTCGACGACACGAGTATCCTTCTAAAACACTGATGTTGTTCATGTTTTCGCATCAGGATGTTGTTGACCTTACGAATAGAACATGCACATGCGGCTTCTTCCAGAGCATGGGACTTCCGTGCAAGCACGCCATGGCATGTATTGATGAGAGGAGTCTGGAAGCGGTAGAATATTGTGAGAAGTGATACTGCGCAAGTACGTACCGCAGCACGTACGAAGAAGTAGTGTTCCCTACTTTAGACAGAAGTCAGTGGGGAAATTACGGTGTATTATTTAAATGCGAACCGCCAAGGCTTGAAGCTCCAAAGAAGGGCAGGAGAAAGACAAAGAGAATTGAGTCACAGCCCGATCCACCTGCAAGGCCACGTGCGAAATGTGGGAATTGTCGTGAAGTTGGTCACAACCGTACAAAGTGCACTAAAAGCCCCGTTCCGAAAGAACATCGGACGCGCAGGAAACGAAAACTTCCGCAACAAGGCAAACTGTCTACGAACGAGACAGCGGATGTACGCCGCTCCGGCTTACCTCAGCCCCCACCATTCTTCACTTAGGATCTAGTCAAATTCTTGTATAGCGCAGACGGCCTACCCAAATTAACTTCTATACTGTCGTGTATTGTGAAACACGACTACATATAAAGTCGTGTTCAATCAGAGACGATTATATACGTAGTCGTGTTGTACCAGAGACGATTATATGCGTAGTCGTTTTCCATCAGAGACGATTATATGAAACTAACCTGTTGTATGAAGGCCGTATTCACATTCATGCTAGCGATATTTTGTCTACATCTGGTATGAGTCAAAAAAAGAATTGGAAGTATGTGAACTTTGTACATTAAAATGAACTTTGTACAGTGAAAGAGTACGGTATTAACAGCAAATGAACTTTGTACATTAAAATAATGTGAATAAAATGAATTTGAAGTTATTCTTTATCCGGAAGCCGCAAAAAACCCGCAACTGTGACAGCATCTTTTGTGCCTTGTCCGGAATCGTCGTCAAACTCGCTGTTAATAACCCCCAGAATCAAGGTTGAAGCGATGACTGGTCGCCACAGTCGTGTGATTGTGGACTGATCAAACTCCGGGGGGTTCACATTGGACGCCAAATGCGCGACGTACATCATGATGAAGATGCCACAGTCTTTCGAATTTTGTTGCCACGACGCTTTGGATATCTGAGTCATCTTCCAGTCTAGCAAACCAAACCACCCCAGCTTGCCTGCCATCACGACGTTCATGAACTGCGTGAATTTGTCAGCAACTTTTCTGTGATGCGGATATAATTGGGATCTGCCAGACAGCGGGTTGTAGAAGCGCCATACACAGTGCGGGAAATGGACATACACGAGGCAGAAGTGGGAGCCGGTGCGGATTGGGAAAAATGCGTAGAACATGTTCCTGTTCAAGCCGTCCAGCATCCTCCCGAGCTTTTTAACCAATTTGGCATTATTTCCCCCTTCCTGGTGCTCCTGCGAAAGCGAAAGAGATTTAGAAAACGATGCTCGTAATATCATACTTAATTACTCATCACTCCTTATGCAGGGAACACTTACGTTGTCGAATATCTCTTTGAATGCGTGGCAACCAAAAAATGCCCACGGATATTTCATCGGGTTTCTCTCATTGCGCTGGCTCAACAGACTTAAAAACGCATCTATAACCTATGGAAAACATCCACAGGAGTCATTACACTTCGGTAAGGCAACATACAACTTCCAATTAAAAGTCGATTATTCTATATATACGATTTTCATGCTAGTCGTGTCCTCGATAGACACGACTATGCGTATAGTCGTGTATTTCATAGACACGACTACGCGCAAAGTCGTGTCTTCGAATACCCACTTTACGTCTACAAAAAGATATGAGGAGCATAGGTTTACTTACATTGGTGTTTATTTCTGTTGTTTGTAGGAGGGATAAATAGTCGTCATCACATAGCGTTGGGATTGGATAAGCCTTCCTCGGATTGGCGATCCATCCATCTATTGCCACTCTATCCCGCTCTAACAATACCCCCATGTCGAAGCATAACTCCGAATCGGCATAGTTGTCGGGGAGAGCAATTACAGACTTAGACTTCTGAGGGGTTAGGAGGACATCGACGTCAACCGGCTGTGATGCGGTTAAGCCAGTGCCCTCCGCGACCTCCTCCTCCTCCCTCGCCTTCTCCTCCTCAGCCTCCTCTTCCTTCACCTCCTCCGTCTTCTCCTCCGCCATCGCCTCTTCGTCCGCCTGCACCTCCTCCTCCTTCCCCTCCTCCTCCTTCGGCTCCTCCTCCTTCCCCTCCTCCTCCTTCGTCTCCTTCTCCAGAACATCCGCCTTCACCTCCTCCTCTACGACGTCCCCGCCCTTCACATCCTCCTTCACCTCCTCCTTGACGGTTTCGATATCCGACTGCCATATGGAAGAGATGACCTCATCGATGATAGAGGTCGCTTCTCTATCGGATATGGTTTGTTCGGAGTCGGCTTTCGGCTGAGTGGACCTATTCCTTCGTTCCTGCTCCTCCGTCATTCTCCGTATATGGTCCTCTTCTCTAATCCTCTGCAATTCCGTCGAGCCGACAGTCCTCATTCGCTTCCTTATCACTACACCAGGGGGGAATATGTCCCGGCTGTACCTCGGACGGGACTCGACTTCTGCACACTCCATATCTTCCTTGAATTCTGGTTGGAGCTTCTTCAAAAACATCTTGGCAGAGGATCTCTTTGCAGCCCATTCCATCTTGTCTTCCTCATCCGCGCGTTTGATGGGAGCTAAAATGACATTTTACTTCTTCATGTCAGTAGTAGCAGCACGATAAAAAACATAGTCGTGTTGCATGCAACACGATAAACCACATAGTCGTGTACAATTAAACACGACAAATATAGTAGTCGTGTATAATAACCCACGAAAAAATAAATCATCGTCTACAACTTACCTTTACCCCATTTCGTCGAATCCAGATGTGACTTCCTTGCCAGCTCCTTTGTCCGCATACCGATAGGAGTGTTCTTCTTATGCTCCTTTTCAAGGGGCCGCTTCTTTGGGTCCATCTGATGCACTGATGACGATTGTGGCCCCATTTGGGGCCGCTTCTTCGGCTCCATCTGATGCACCGATGACTTCTTTCGCTCCATTTCGGGGCGCTTCTTCGGCTCCTTCGTCGGCTCGTCAGTCATCTCCTCCTTCGGATGCTCAATGATCTGACCTTCTAACAGCATTGACGCTGAGGCGGCAGAGGACTTCATAGAGTGGAGAATCTCTCGCAGAGGTCCGACTCTCCTTCCCATCTCCTCATAGGAAGACAAAGCTATCTCTATTAGTGACTGTATGCCCTGAAGGGCACCCTCCAATCGGCCCATTGCAGTTGCAGTCGACTGGGCAGCCGTCCTCGAGGAAGTGGACGCAGGTTGGTTGGGAGTCCTCTTCATTTCAGGCCTCTCCGGCCTCTGCCGTCGTGGAGGATGGGGCCCTGAGGTTGACGAAGCAAGGAGATATGCCTCTCCGGCCATAGGGGCTGATTACGTCGACGAGTTCCTCCCCTATTTGAAGATTGTGGAACACTCCCGTCTAATAGTCGGCCATGCGGTGCTTCTTCTGTGCACCTTTCTTCACCTCTGTAATGAGGGCCCCACTTCCTGGCCATCTTTTCGCCCGTGGGCTGGTAGGGCCCATGACAGGATGGAAGATTGTCGTGTGCTCGAAAAACCAAATCTGCATATTAAACAGATGAAAACATTATAACAATGCGCGGTTGCCTTAGTCAGCTATAAGTTCAACACGAATTGAACTATGGTCGTGTCGTCAAGAACACGACTATATACGTAGTCGTGTTCTATAATAGACGACTATAAATATAGTCGTGTTCTATCATACACGACTATATATATAGTGGTATTGTATAAGACTTTTTCCCGATGGAAGACTATGATTGCTACATACCTGAAGGACATATGCGGCGCCATTTAGGCATCCACCGCCCAGGCACTCTCCTTGCGATCTCGCTCCCACTAGGCGGCTGGTATGGGTTATACCAGAAACCAACATTTTATGTATAGCCCTAGCCCAATTGTATGACCTCAATCTTGGGAGGTCGTCAATGTAACGGTACAAAGAGGGATGAACCGCTCTAGTGCTGTGTGGAAACAACACCGTGCAGAAGAGGAGGCAGATGATCATCCTCGCAATGTCCTCCTCTTCCATCTTCAGTTCGCCCGCGCTAAGCTTGTCTATCATTTCCTCAATGTGTGGAATGTCTGCTCTCCTCGGGCGAAGTACTTTCTGAAGAATTGACCTTCCGGTCGGCGTGTCAAGGAGGGGAGGACCTCAACTCTGTCGCCCTTTGCGGGCAATCCGGTGATAAGGGCAACATCTTCCTCTGTGAAATGTAGCCTCCTACCCTTGATATTGAAGACCTTCGCCGACTCATCCCAGTACCTGACCAAATGGACGAGGAGGTTCCGAGATACAACAACGTCCTCACCTTCAAAAATGACAGCGAAACCAGCCTCTTTGATCACCTGGGCACATATTTGGTGACGCTGTAGGAGGGCCGCACACTTTTTCATCGCTCCCGGTTGACAACACGTTTTCAGCGCCGGTCACGCATTATATGTTCTCTTCACTGGTCGGTCCATCGGAGCCTTCCTTTTCGTGCCCCTCTGATTTCGCTGCCGAGGTGCGAAGACAAAATCATGATCCTCCTCCTCTTCCGATGGTATTTCCTCCATAGACTCATCTCTTTTTTTATCCATCTGCAAGGAGTGAGGTATAGTGGTCACTAGAAAAGTATCCTCGGTGCAACACGAAAATATAAAAGTCGTGTCGTCGCGGACATGACTAAATACACAGTCATGTCTGCTATAGACACGACTTTATAGTTCATAGTAAAAATTAAAAATTCAAATGTCGGACCTTATGAAACTAAAATCAGTAAGGATAGTTGTAACTTACCGCAGTTTAGTCATCTGTATGTGTGTATTTCCTCGCAGGTGCCTTTCACAGTCTTCCTCGCCGTCAACCGAAGCTCAATCCGGTCAATCCGCCTGTTGCATGCAGGCGGAGGGAGCCGTGGGGGTCTTCTGAAGGTTGAAGATCAGAAATCCCGACGGATGCGCTTCAAATCGCCGCCTTTGTCCACTCTCCCTCAGTCATGTCGTCGAAATCCAGCAGGGGGGCAGCTCGATATCAAGATGGGGGACGCGAATAGGCTCGAACTCGTCCGTGTATTCCGCCGGTTGAATCGCCGCTCCAACTCGCCGGTCGCCGGTGACGTCGCCGATGTAAATCGCCGGAGAACTTCACCCTCTTTTCGTGTTGTACACAACACGCCTCTTCGCACAGTGTTAACACGAAAAAATAGAAGAAATGGCATTTTGGGTACATCAAGTCCAGATCCCGGGTCATATGAGATTTCACGGGAAAAACCTGGTAATATGGGAATATGAACTTTGGCGCCAGGTAATATGGAAAAAACTCCAAGTTCTGCCATAGAAACTGAAGCAATGGCTTGCTACATGGGAATTCAATTGGCCAAATGCCTTAATGTACAAAGCTCTATGTACAGGGGGACTCTCAGACTTTAATATCATTAATCAACTCGCAGGAGCAGGAAGGACCCTGGTATATTAAGAGCTATTTTTAGGCAATCTGGAAGTACAAAGCAGAACATGGGGACTAATTTTTTTTCATATATACGGAACCAGCGAGGCCAGATGTTTTCAAGAGCTTTTCGTTGTACATGTTAATGCTTTTGTTATGTAGCAAAAAAATAAAAATAGAAATAGTTGTATGGAAGAAAAAATTGGGTCAAGGTCCATTATTACTTCATTCATAACTTCCATGTGTTGCCTCCAAGGTGTCCCATATTTTTTTGGAAGTTTTACAGCCTAAATTCTATTCAGTTCATTGATACTCACTTTGCATCTCAAAGCACGAAACAAGTAGGTCTTAACCTTTGAATTAAGTCGTATCTCTCTTTGTCATCCTCGCTCCATTGTGCCTTTGGTTTGGCCTTGTGAACACCATCTTCTTCGATTGTGGGGGTTGAGTGTCCAGTATCCATTATTTGCAATCCTCCATAGGCCCAGTGAACGAAGAAAAACCCTCATTCGGATTACCCTATAGGAGTAGTCATGTCCATCAAAGAGTGGTGAACTTATGATAGATCGTCCTGCCTTTTGGTGGAGGCTCCCTAAGGTTGCCATGGATGGTAACTTTGGAGTTCGCGAAGGACCAAACCTTCAAACGAATTTCAAATGTCATTAACAAATATAAACAGGCTAAAAGGAGCTTGAAATTTAAACATGACAATCACTTCAAGCCCAACAACCCCTTGGCTAGTCAACCGCTTCATCGCTTCATATTGCCAATCAAAAAGACCTTCAACGTCTGTCTATTTTTTCTCCTTGCAAAAGAGTCATCAATGTTTTAAAAAAAAAAAGTCATCAATAGCCATTATTGCCGCTTCTTTGCCTTGTAGGACACTAATCAAGCTGCCATAACTTTCAACACTCTCTGTTGCCAAAAGAAAAAACTTTTAACACTCTGATCTTAGTGTTCTTTGGTGCATAGAGCACGTGTTTCAGGTCCATAACAAGCTCAAATTTCATATTAAAATTCGAGTGAAGTGACTACCTGTTAGTCCAAAATGTTAGATAAGTCCCGTTTATATGCGCTAGCTCAAACATCTGCGTGCGCTAAGGTGCTGCAGGCCATCGGATTGCGATCCGGCAGCAGATGGGTTTGAATCGTCACGTGCTGCTGGATCTCGATCGACAGCTTGCAACATTTGCCATGAACCAGGGCACATATTAACTTTTTGATATTTATCCTAGCAAATTGCTTCTGGGCATAATATCTTGGGCTATGGAACTCAGATTTACAGCATTTCATGTACAACTCAGATTGTTCATTTGTTAGATATTTCACAAAGTATGACATCATTTTTTTCTGGAAATTAAAAATCAATACCAACATCCATTACCACCAACCTTGGTTTGACACGTGGAAGGGGAACCGGAAAACCTCTTCCACCGGTTCCCCCCTTCGTTTCTCCCTCCCCCATCTCCCTCTCTAACTAGACAGCCGGAGCGGCCGCCGCCGCTGTATTGACCAGCGCCGCCTGAGAGGAGAGGCTGAACTACGCCGTCGCCGCCATATCAAACGTCATCGCCTGAGCCGAGCGGCCCAACCAGGCTGCCGCTGAAGATGGTGGCACCTGCAGGGAGCAGCAAACAGGGCCTCCACTTCCACCTCGGCAGGGCGGCCAGACAAGGCCGGCGCCATGTTTGGTGTGGACGCCGCCATTCAGGCGCTGCTAGGTCCGGTGGTGTCCTAGTTCGGCTTCATAAATAAAACTGGATATTGCCAATAGTTAATGGAAAGGGAAAAGAATATCTGAACTTACGTTCAGATTCGTTCCTGCACTCAAATTTTGATCGAATCGTTCTTTTTTGAAATAACGGTCTGAAATTTCTTATTCTACCTCCTTTTTTTTCCCGTCGGTTCAGATCAGAGGGCTAACAAGAGAGACACCCTTGCTGGCCCGAAGGATAGGGCGATCATGGTGCCGAAAAGCTGATTCTCGCTTGAAATTGTTGTGGTTAAAATTTTGATAAAATAAAAATTTAATCTTTTGATTCCGTATAAAAATCCACCAATTTACATGATAAATTGAGCGTGAATCTTTTATTTCTGCCACAAGTATAAGGTGAATAGGGCTTGGATTGTGGCTAAGGAAAGCATTCATGAAAAATTAAGGGGCTGTTTGGGAGGCCATACAATGATCGTAGGAAAGGAAAAAAAATTTCTTTTTATTTGATGATTGAAGTATGGGTTTTAGGGATTCAAAAAGGAAAATGAATGATAGAAGGGTAAATATGGTCATTCGTCACAAGATTCCCATTTAAAAACCCATTTGACAAGTGAATGTCCTCATGAGGAAATTCGCATCAAGATTGAAAATGACCATTATGATCATTCACCTACTAAAGTTAAATGAAAATGAAATATGCCTCCCAAACACATTTTAATGGGAAATGGTGGGAAATGATGGGAAATGAAGTGGGAAATGGCCTCCCAAACAGCCCCTAAGGCAGACACCAAAAGAGTGGAAAATGACGGAAGTTGTAGCCTAGAGTGGCAATCGGAGAGGCAGATTCTCGTATGGAGTATGACAAACTGACGGTGAGGGAGATGGTGGTCTGTTGGGTGAGTGCCTACCGGGGAGGACCAACAAAGAGGGAGGGAGGAAAAGCGAAGAAGGGCAAGGGACAAATAATGGGTTAGGTCGGGACTTGGGTATATTAGAAGAGAGTGATTCTGTTTTTTGACAATCATGTACATTGATTTCTAAATGAGTGGTCAGATCTGTTTTGGGGTACAGGAAGCTTACCTGCACGTTAGTTCAGATTTTCCATCCTCTAATTGGAAAAGGTTTACATGAGACATGGCTCATGTTAAAGCGTCAGATTTTGATCTGACGGTCATAGGGACAAGTGGTGATTCACACATATTTGCCCCCTGATTTGACATGTGCCATCAAATTAAAAGCCAACTGCTCAAGATGATTTGTCTCATGTAGGCTGCATGAGTAGTGTCTCATCTAAACTGAACTCATAGTTAATAGTGCAGACTTCATACCTCGCACGAGAAATTACAATAACTTTAGAAACGGTTCGACACTCTTCGAAACAAGTCGAAACTGCCTCCGAAATTCCTAAGTCTCTATCCACTTCATAATTACTTTTATCTCCTGCATGATTGCTAGCTTACATCAAAAGATTTTAGTGAAAAAGGCTAATGGAGCTTAACAGCTGAGTTTTCAGAAGTGACAAGTGTACAATGTGAGTACAGCTGTCTGTCATGACTTATGACCACAATAAGAAAGAGGATCTAAACAAATTCTCCTTCCCACATTCATAGTCCTACTTTAGTTTTACTAGTTCATTTCAAAAAACCAATTCAGACTATTACAGTGGAATCGAGGGAGTAATAAAATAAAAATTCAGGACATAAGACTCCAAGCGCATCCCAGCCAAACAACAAAAATAAATCAAAAGATGAACCCACTATACATGCCATCGCACCTAACAAACCAAAAAACAAGTCAGAATCAAAGGGTATGATTATAGCCTACCAGTTAAATCAGAAAACAAATCTTCAGATTGATTAGAACCCAATTTCCCATTTTAGGGTTTCTAGAATCATACTAGCAGCCTCTGCCATCGATGGACTGAAGATGGGTCAAGTCCTGCAGGCCCGACCGGCGTTGCTACCTGACCCGAACCGGTTCTATTTTCCTCCTACGGGTCTACGACCACCAGTATCTTTCGGCCCAAGCCATGACGTCATCGGGTTCCGTACGTTTTCAACCGGACGACCCGATTATCCCATGCCTGGATACCGACGCTTGTCCTGGATACCGAAGCTTCTGACAAGCGTTTCCTATTGAAAAAAAATCCGTGTACATCACACACCACGCTGGCCGGATATCTCACCATTTACAATTTTTTTATTTTTTCCGTATGATTACCATTCACAAATTAACACATTTCAGAGCTATTGAGGTTTTTATCAAAGGAAAGTTGCGTTGAATTTTTTTATACATCAAAGCAAGTCGTGAATTATCCAAAAAGAGTATAGCGTTATTCATCACCATAGTGATGGTGCTTTTAAAAGCTCCATAAATCACCATCACCCCCTTTATTTTTGAAAAATAAACTCCATAAATCAACGACTTTTGCATGAAGAAGTGGCTTCATCATAATTGACGCGTGTAGCATGACCTTTTTCAGAGTAAGCTACAATGACGTAAAAAATCATACGTGATGAAGTGACTTCCCCTTTCAAAATCCATTTATTGCTAGCTCTAATGATGAAGAAGCCCTTCATTTACAAATTTAAACGTGCAAAAGCATCTTTCTCATTGGAGCCTCCATACACATACGTGGCAATAGTTAAATGGTGAGATACACGGCCAGCGTGGTATGCCCACGCACAAATAAAATTCTCCACAGATTCAAACTTCCGCCATCCACGTCGGCGGCCGCCGTCCGCCACACGTGCCCCTACACCACCCGGTGGGCCCCACTCCCCAGATTCACGGAACCTGTCCTCGGTCTTCCCCACGTCTTCCTTATATCCCAGCCCTCTGACTCCGGTCCGGCCCAAAAACCACCAGCCGGAAAATGATGTGGCTCCGCTCCCTCGCTCGTTCCTCCGCCGTCCACCACCGCCCCGTCCACCCCTCCTCCTCCTCCCTCCTCCTCCAGTCCCTGCATTTCTCCTCCCCAGCCGCTCCAGCCGCCTCCGCAGCCACGCCTGCGGGGGCGGCGGCTGTGGAGGGGCTGGGGCCGACGGGAGCTGGGGAGAAGCCGAGGATCTTGGTGCTGGGGACGGGATGGGCGGGGTGCCGGCTGATGAAGGGGCTGGACACGAGCTTGTACGATGTGGTGTGCGTGTCGCCCAGGAACCACATGGTGTTCACCCCGCTGCTGGCGTCCACCTGCGTCGGTACCCTCGAGTTCCGCTCCGTCGCCGAGCCCATAGGCCGGATCCAGCCCGCCATCTCCCACGCCCCCGGCTCCTACTTCTTCCTCGCCAACTGCTCTGCCGTCGACCCCGACAACCATGTGGTCAGTATCCAATGTCCCTACTAGACATCTCTGAGCTTGGATGATGGTTCAGCTGCATTTAATAAGTGTAAATGTAAAGAATGTCTCATGTCTAATCCTATGATGTGTTTGATTTAGAATTGTTTCGGTTAATTTTGGTGGTTTTGCCTGAATATGAGCTTAAATGTTGATGTAAAGCTCTCGATTTGCGTGCTCTTTTATCGCTTTTTTAATCTCTTATAATTTGAAGCAGTCACATTACCATAAAGTTGTGAACTTTTGCCTCTGTTTCGGTGCTTCATTCAGCTGGTGTTGGCTTGAATCTACGAGTTTTAGTGATAATTAAAAGAAAGATGTAAAAATGTTGTTTGTGTATTGATTGATTGATAGCGAGAGCATCAAGCCGAGCTAGAACGCTGTGGATAGTGGAGTTGTATAAATGTTGGATTTATGTATTTCAGTTCCTGCCGACGCCAAATAGTTGGGAAAAGGCGCTACTTAATTATGATTATGTATTTCAGTTCCTCTTAAGCAATTCTTTTCTGTTTGTGAATTGTATGTTCTTATATGGCTGATAAAAATTATATCGTGTGCAATGTTTCATCAAGTTTCTGCTGCTAATACTTTTATCCACGTGGTTTTTTGTGCTAAAAGGATTGCATAAATACAAGTTTCATTGTGGTCTCCAACATGTTAGTTTTTAGATGTACTCTGCATATGATTCTTTTCTTTGTGCCTGCGTGTGTGATCTTGCTCTTTGGTCTAGTTTTGAGTCTGTGCCAGTTCCTTATATCATTGAAATCTACTTAGTAAGTAGTTTATTAGTAACACCAAGTGTAAAGATGAGTCGCTGCAAATAAGTGGATTTAAAAGTTTTTAGAAGCTCTTTTTTTATGCCATGGTTTTGTGTTCTACAGGCAATAATTTTAATTTCATTTACGACAGACAGGTCTGCTGTCTTCTGTCTGATTGAAAATCTTTTCTCTACAATTAGGTGCATTGTGAGACAGTTGTCAATGGAGGCTCCAATGCATTGGAGCCCTGGAAGTTTAAAGTTTCGTATGACAAATTAGTTATTGCATCTGGTGCTGAAGCATCTACTTTTGGCATCCATGGTGTGAAAGAGCATGCAATTTTTCTTCGTGAGGTTAATCACGCTCAGGAGATCAGAAGAAAGCTACTCTTAAATCTCATGCTCTCTGAAGTTCCTGGTTTGTAATTATATCCGCTGTCATTTAAGGAATTCAATTGCTGTTATATTTTAAACTCAATCTTTAGCTGAAAGTCTTATTTTCCAGTCATTTGGATCTGTGGATCTAGTAAATTTTTCCACAGTGATAACACTTTATGAGTTCATTTATATGGTAATAAGGCTGTAAAAATATAGATTGTTACCTTAGGTGGACAAATGCTAATATTTTCAATGTAAACGCAGGCATTTCTGAAGAAGAAAAGAGAAGGCTTCTTCATTGTGTAGTTGTAGGTGGGGGGCCCACTGGAGTTGAGTTCAGTGGTGAACTTAGTGACTTCATCTTGAAGGATGTTCAGCAGAGATATACCCACGTTAAAGATTACATACGTGTGACTCTGATTGAGGTTCATATATAGATATTGAATCTGAATTACTCCTTCCTTTCCAAATTAATGGTCTCATTTGATTTGAAAAAATCAAAAGGGATGATTAAAGTGGGACGGAAGGAGTATATTCTATTCACCTTTTCTTTCCCCTCCCTATTCATTTGACATCTTACAAGCATATATTGAAATTAAGTTTAGTTTACCATTTGTTGTAATGTCCACTGAACCTTTTCCTGATCATGTCAGGCAAATGAAATTCTGTCATCTTTTGATGTTCGTCTCAGGCAGTATGCCACTAATCAGTTGACTAAGGTAAGAGGCATTTATTTTGGGCAATAGCTCTAAACAAATTTATTGTTTATCAAACGGAAATAAGTCATTTCTCTTCTTTTTTTTTTGCACGTGCATATTTGGAAACTATTTCAAACTTGTGGAAAAATGTCTGTGCTTACTTTAGAGTTCATGTACTTTGGTATTGCAAATTATGTAATTTGCTTTTGACATTTATTTATGAATTTTTTGTATTTCTTATACTTCAACAGTCAGGAGTTCGCCTTGTTCGTGGAATAGTAAAGGATGTTGGACCCCAAAAAATAATCCTTAACGATGGAACAGAGGTCCCATACGGTCTGCTTGTCTGGTCTACTGGAGTTGGCCCCTCTCCTTTCATAAAATCCCTAGAATTCTCAAAGTCTCCTGGGGGAAGGTAAATTCAGTAATTTCGCTCTAAATTTTTTCTCATGTCATTAATTTTCAGCTTTCCATGGATAAATGTGCTTTAAACAGCACAAAGACCTACAACCACATCATCATTTGATGTTCACATGATGGAAGGGCCAGTTTCCAAAAATGTTAAAGACTTGAGTGGGACAATATGTCCAGTTAATCAGATTATCTTCAAATCAATGGATACATAACTTAAATGTGCTAGCATTGGTAGAGAAACATGGAACAAAAATTATGTCAGCATGCATAATGTGCGTCTAATTTTGGTTGAGCATTTAATCCTTTTAAATTGTTTACAGGATTGGCGTTGATGAATGGTTACGTGTTCCGTCTGTTCAAGATGTGTTCTCTATTGGTGACTGTAGCGGTTTTCTTGAAAGCACTGGAAAACCAATTCTTCCAGCGTTGGCCCAGGTTAACTGCAAGCCACTGTTACTCTCATTACTTCATCTCCTATTTTTAGTTCGAACGATATGCCTGTGTGCTATTTAGATTAGCTCTTTGAAATGTTAGTGTTCTTACTACTTTATCTCTTCTTAATTAAATTTTAGTTTGAGATGTATACAGATCATATCAGGAAGCTAGCAGGTTGGCCTTTACGTACTATGGCTCTTACTTCACATAGCATAATTTATTATTTTGTTCTGCTCAACATTTTGTTTGGTTTGACTGTTTTGGATAAAAATCCTTTTGATATATTACATGTTTAGCTAAACATTTAGACCAATTTAGATATTTATAATCGAATTAAATTTAATCCTATAGCACATTTAGAATATATTGTGTTGGGGGCACGAGGGTGGGCAGTGTATAGCCCAACCACACTACAAGTAACATTAGTAGGAAGTGTTTCTAGTTGTACTATGTTTATTTGTTTGTTTTATGTGAAGTGTCTTGACCATCTACTTACTGGATCTTAATGAAAAGTGTTAGATAACCGAGCTTGAGCTTTTGGAAAACTTATTTATCTTACATGGTATCAAAGCTTCATGTTATAGGAAGTCCTGGGTTCTAGTCTCGTTGGAGGCATTTATACCCCAATTATGTTCCACGTTGCCGCGGTTGGTTGATGCTTGCACGTGAGGGGGGTGTTAGAATATACAATAAATGAATAAAGATTTCCGTTTCCTAACAACTCGATCTTTTGGGTAACTTGGTATCTTACAAAAAAACTCTTTATTGCATTTTTGAATTTAAGAGGCTGTTCTTTCAGAAACGGAATTAAAAAAAATTAATTATATACGTATACTACAATTTAGCATGAGACTTGGATTGCCATGAGAAATTTCAATTTCTTTATGATAATGCTAGCAGGTTTTATAAGTTGTTTTCTTCTCATATGCCTTCTCAAACATACTTTGTTGTGTAACCCAGTACTGCAATTCTTGTGGCTTTCCTACTTTTATGACTTTATTGATACTGGGTTTGTGAAAATAGGTTGCAGAGAGGCAAGGAAAGTATTTGGCTGGTCTATTAAACCGTGTAGGTAAAGCTGGGGGAGGACGTGCCAATCGTGCAAATGGCATGGAACTAGGTGACCCTTTCGTTTACAGACACATGGGTAGTATGGCCTCTGTTGGCAGCTACAAAGCTCTAGTGGATCTCCGACAAAGCAAGGTGATTCTCAAGAGATCGTCAGTTCAAATTTCAATACTTTACAAGATTTTTCATAGCTGAGTGCTGTTTTATACACCTTTATGTACATAGGTTGAGCTTTAATACTTCGCAGATTTTACCTTCAGGAAAAAATAGCAAGTAATCCACTACAAAATTCATTTGTTGATAGATCTAATTGTTCAGTGTCAAGAAAAACGGATATACTGTTGTTTACGTGGTCTTGGTCCAGCCATGATTCCAGCATAGCTTTTGCGGCTTCTATAGGAGCTTTCGAATGACGATTTTCTTTGACTACCATAAGATGTTGAATCATCTTTTAACATATAACCTTATTAATCAATATCTTTGGTCTTTTTGATATACAGGAAGCGAAAGGACTGTCGCTTGCGGGTTTCGTTAGTTGGTTCATCTGGCGCTCAGCATATCTTACCCGTGTTGTGAGCTGGAGAAACCGGTTTTATGTAGCCGTAAATTGGGCTACCACGTTTGTTTTTGGTCGTGATATCAGTCGCATTTAGAATGAAGCTAAAGTGAATACAGTGGAATTTCATGAAGGATCAGCTGTTCCTCGCCTTCATCCTACAAGCAGAATATTACCATTATTGCTGTTCTCCTGTATTCAAATTTTGTCCTGTTTATTTTGAAATGTTGTATTGAAATTTTTTTCCGGCAATTTGATGTGGTTATATATTATACGAGGCAGAATCAAAGAATTCCGTATCGGCGATATATCCCCGATATATTGATATCGAATCCCACCCGATAAATCGATACGGACAAATACCGGTTTTTCAAATTTTTTACAATATCGTCGATATATCGGTTTCATCATTTTTGAAAAAAAAATGCATTTTTATTCATATTTTGAAATCTATGCTTTGTCTAAATTAGTATAACTTATTTTAGTCGACTGATATTTTACTGATATCCGATACAAAATTCCTTGGGCAAAATCATTGATGATCATAGTCATCATGGCAGAAAAAGAGACAAATCCTTTGAAATCTAATTGCAGATTGCTTCTGAATCTGATTTTTCTGGCATGTAATGGCTTAAACTTTGGCAGCAAATCCTCCCATTCTTCAGGAGGATCACAATTTCCTGGAATGCTTGTTTGTTACCAAATTTGGCTCCAAAATACTCGACCACTCAATATAAAGCCAATTAATGATGCAGCATTATTGTACATTCTGATATAAGTGGAAGCCCTGATGAAGGCACAAAACGTGTATTCAGCGAAAAAAATATATATACATGAAGGGAAAGATGTGTTTAGATCCTTAACTTTTAACTGTTGAGATCAAATTGTCTTTAAGACCACACAGGCATGCGTCTTTCAGGGGCAATCCATCATAACTAGTGCATCTCTGATGTCCTTGATGAGTGGTGGACTATTCAAATATGTATAGATATTGCTGCACCGAGATTAGAATCTGAAAACCTTCAAGTGTAGTTTTTAGCAATATTGGATTGTGTTCGTAAGCTGCTGGTGTACTTGAGGCGACTTAGCTTGGCTTGAAAGTCGACCTTGAGCTTTATGTGGTGAATTTGAAAGAAGTTCAAGTAATTTTATAAGCTTCAATCCTATCATAGCATATTTTGCCATGCAACAATAAGTTATTTTCATATATTTCTATATGAGGGTGGATTTCCAGTTCATATCCTATTGATTTATTAACTTACATTTAATTGTTGAAAATTCACCAACTTAAATCAAGGGAGTCCTCAAAAGGAGCTCAAATGTTGTGTTCTGTCATCTTAGCCATTGTCTTTCAAATCACATCGGTTTCACCAACAATAAGCCCTCGTGGTGCCGACATTCACAGGTAAGTTAACTTCTTGATGCTAACATGAGAATGTTTTTTTTTGTGTTATTAGAACATAAAAGAAGAAGCTAGCGATTTTCGCCTCATTGAGATTAGCTTGTTATATTTTATTCCTTCCGTTCTAAAATATTATATACATTTGAAAATATTTATTTTTTAAAATATTATATATATTTTATCAAATTATGTGACCTCTTCTTTTCAAAATTTGAGGAGACTTGGAAGGATTGACTTAGTTCGTGAAGGAGCATATGAGTTGGACGGGATACGGGGGCGAAGAAGTCATGTGATTTCGTTACGGGCTTCATGGTCAAATAAAAATAAGAATTTTCTCAAAAAATACATAGGGAAAAGTTTATATGAGATCGTTCTCATATTGCTTATATGAGGTCACTTTGAATCGTAGCCGTTGGATCTTGATCTGACGGTTATAAATATTCATAATATCTCACCTACTTTTTGATGTGATACACTCACTCACCCACTGATTTGATATCTACCCTTCGATCAGAATCTAACGGTAATAAAAATTGGCCTCATGCTCATGAGAACGATATCGTCTATTTTGAAACGGAGGGATTATATTTGAGCGCCGGTAGCCTGCAATCGACCGGAGAGAAGCTCTCTCCGGTTGATTGCGTTAATAGCCGTCCGATTTGATCGGACGGCTAGGACGGGTTTTTTAATAAAAACCCGTCCCTTACCTACCCCCCTCCCTTACCTACCCCCCTCCCCCGATACCCCTCTTCCTTCGCCCTCACCCTCCTCCGCCCTCCCCTCCTCCGACCCACTCCCCTCCGCCGTCCTCCGCCCTCGCCCTCGGCCTCCTCTCTCATCGCCCGCCCTCGCCCTCTTCCTTCCCTCATCGCCGAGCATCGCCGAGCAGATCGCTGCCTCCCAAAAATAGTCCTCGTTGCCGGCCTCGTTTCTGTCCTCTCTCTCCCTCACTCCTCCCTCGTCGCCGCCTCCATCACCTACCAAGACGGACCTCCGTGCAACCTCCTGGGGAGAGATTGTCATGGTATGGATTTTAACCTCATTTTCGAATTTGTAATTTGTTGAAGTTTGAACTTTGTGTCAGGCTGTCAGCTATCTTTTTTCTTGCTGAGGTTCAACAAAGCTTGCACTTTTGTGGTTTTATTAGGATAGGTATCATCTTTTTGTCTGCTTATGATTTCATTCGATGAGTTCTTTGACTAGGTCTCTTTAATCTGTTTCATGCTTTTTATTTTATATGTTGTGCACAATTGGAAATTGCTTCAAAGTATCGATTTTTTTATTACAGTAAGTTCACTTCAAGTTTAGGAGTAGACAGTGTGTTTTTTTCAAGGTAACATACTGAAAAAAATCGTAACTGAAGTTACAACCTCTTTATTATGATTAACGTACCAATAGACTTTTATACTGAAAGCTTGGCACTCTTGGGTTTTTGAAATTTTCTCTAATTGCAGATGTTGCACTTTAGTTTAATGGTAGAAAATATTATTTTTCAGGGTAAGATGCCAAACTAAAACATAACTGAAGTTACTACCTTTGTATGATTAATATGTCAATCAAGGTTCACATAGATCTTGGTCTAGTTGCGGTCCGCCGAAGAGACGAGATCTCGGAGGATTATATAAAATGTCCTGGAGGATTATATGCCAATCAGTATTCTGAAGAAGTTTTTGCCTATGCTTTGATAAACTATTGATTAACATCTAGAAGCACAAATACAATCTCGAACAATAATAAGTCATGATTGCACTTATGTTAACCAAAGTTACACTTATTAAGTGGAAAATATGATTATACTCAAAAGATTTTATTAACCAATTAAGGGTAACAGTTAGGATCCCCCAGATGATTTAATGTTTGAAATCATTGTTTTCTCTATAATTTTTGTTCGTATTTGATCCATCTAACAGTGGGTAGTAGAAACTACAGGCCTGGGTCACTGGATGTTGAACCTACAAAAATGTGTAGATGTTGAAGCCGATTATAGAAGTGTTTCATTCCATTTTGTACACAATGACAGAAAAACAGGGTAACTGGAAACTCATTTTGTTGCTGCTAGAACTGTCTTCTTGATGAGTATCATGTGCTTAATAGGAAAATAATCATTGAGGAGGCCAGGAAGCGCCAAGCTGCGGATTCAGCTGCAACAACTTAGTTGATTTGGCTTAGTGTTGGAACTCCCAATTTTTTGTTATATTTTTGCTGTATGATAATGACAATTAGGAAATGGTGTAAGACGATGACTGATGGTTTTGAGTTCTCTGCATAATATTTCTGAGGTTTTCTTTTGGATAATTGGTTATTTGATTCTGCAGCTAGATGTCCCTTTTAAAATGACGAATGTACTGCAGCAGGGAAGATATTTTCCAAACATGCTTTAGGCACATTAGCATTGATGAGACAACTATATTTAACTTTTTTTCAGCCAGACATGGGACAACTATGTGATTTTCACATGAGCCATTGTCGCGTGCTTGCCCAGGAACGTTAGGAAAGTGGTCTCGTTTACCCGAGGAAGGTGATCTAGTACTTGAACATTTTGAAGGTGGTCTCGTACTATGGTAAGGAAGAAAGCTAGAAAGCTATGGCCTCAGCTGACGAGTGAAGCAGAAAGACGGCTACAAGGGCAAGTCAGGCTTCAGAAAGATCAAGCTGTGGATAAGAGAGCTTCGCCACAAGGGCAAATAGATAAACGTGCATTTTCATGCAATTGGCTTTCACAAACAACAAACAGATTCTATGTATGAACTATACTTTTTTTGTTCTCAAATGAAAAACATCTCTCTCTATCTCTCTCTTTATGTTAGAATGGTCGTGACTTCTGAATCATTTTGTGTGTAGTGGCTTCA
Source organism: Houttuynia cordata (assembly GCA_039654745.1). NCBI lineage: Eukaryota > Viridiplantae > Streptophyta > Magnoliopsida > Piperales > Saururaceae > Houttuynia > Houttuynia cordata. The sequence continues at coordinate 17,107,991 of CM077510.1, forward strand.
GTTTAGCGATTATGTGCAAATTCTACGGTTCATGATAAAGTCAATTGTAGAATCACAAGATTAAGCTGTAGAAGAAATAGCCATGCCCATCCCTTGACGCAAGAAATGAGCTTTCTTGTCTCCGCAGCTCAACTCGCAAAAGCCAAATGAAGCATAGACTACTTCACGAGACAAAAAAGCCTTAGCTTTGTGATTAATAAGATGTATGCATATGAACCTTTCAATGGCTCAACATTTCCTGTCCCTTCATTCGGCTCGACTCATTTCCTGTAAAAATCATCACGACTACAATTGCTGCATACTAAAGCTAGCTAAATTCACAAGAAACTCTGATAACTAAACACAAGAAATTACATAGAATCCTTGTTTAATTTTTCTCATGTCTTCATCCTAGCAATGGCAGTTCCAATGCAGGAAGGATTAATAACAAAGAGCGAGAGCAAATGAACTAAACCACTTTAATACAAAGGATTGGTGTTACAGCGGTTAATAATACAAAATATCCCTCTGCATGGAAAAAAAGTTTCTGTAATGTTCTAAAGAGGAAAGACCTTCTGCTGCACACCATAAAGTTCCAATATGAGCTAGCTGTAAACAATTTTGTCAATACGAATAAAGGCCATTCTTTCCAGCAATCACTCTTTTAATTGGCAGACACAATAAGTCGAGAGCAAGCATACATTAGGGCAATCAAAAGATCATCCTCGTCACCAGGAATGAAAAAATCATCCTCGTCTCCTGACATGTAGTCTTGTAGATTCACCTCATCTGAAGATTCCCTATTCCTTCCACAAGAGAAAAAGGGGCGCTTGACCATAACCTGCCACCTTCTTTCATGCTTTACCATAACTTCCCTTTTTTTCTATTTTTTTCTTTTGTAAGGCATATACTGATCCTTCTTGAAGTAAACAGCATACGGAAATCTCATAGACTCAAAACATCTGAGCAATCAAGAATCAAATTCAAGTGAACACCCAAAGGTCCAATAAAGACTTCAATTATATGACCAAACAAGGTGGTCTTCACACAATTCAGTATTTGCGCCTTCCTTGATACTAGGGAAAGCAATTGACACAAGTAGCAATATATACTTGTACATAATGTTCTTACTGATAGGGTAATAAAACTCTAAATAGTCCAATAAGAAAAACTCTAAATAGCACATAGCATGTCATGCTTTAATTTGACTTCTGAACTACCAAGGATTTGCCAAACTAACATCTGACTGTGCCTGCTTACATTCATACGGTGCATTTATGAGTACCAACTATTTTCCCCGAACTTTTAATTTCTTTGCAGCTTTTATTTTACCATTACTGGTATCCTCTTTAATATTCTTGTCCATATTCATTTCAATGATCTTACCAAATAACTGAAATGAGCCACCACCAGATTTAACGATAGAGACTTGTCATGCCCTAGAACTCCTGAGCAGGTGCTTTCCTTGCAGTTCAGGGATAAATTCTTGCATGGTGATATACGCCCAATGTGCAATTCAGTGGAAACACCACTCAACTTTGAGGATAAACTTTTGGAGTGCATATCAGTAGCAAGTTGAAGTCTGTATGAAAACACAATTTCTTGGTCATGTGAAATTCAGCTTGAGCATGGACCAGATCTGATGTTAATTCAACTTGCCAAGGGCTAACGGTTTGCAAATGTTGTAGAACTTCAGGTTCATGCTAGTTGACCTGAGCAAAAAGATGAAATAAAGTAAAGGTAAGCAAACTACACTATCGTTCGAAGAACAGCACGGGCAAGCATGTGAAACAAATTTAAACATCAAAGACATGCAACTACCTAGCTCAGAAGAAGAAAATTTCTAATGTGGCTTCAAAAATTAATCCTCCGCACTATAACTATCTTTTTTAGATGGAGGGAGCAGGATCATTGCATATGGGCAAATTGCCAAGACAGATAGGAACAATCACCTCCTCGAGTTCTCCATACAGTATATAGTCTAAAAAACGCAAGGACAGAGAGATAATCTGTTGTTTCCATGAACACTTCCAACTACTCTATTTTTGTCATTAACTTTTCAAACTATCAGTGAACACAGTTCTAAGCTCTACTCCCCCAAATACAAAATCCATCACCAATGCAATACCGCTCCCAATTTTTTTGCGAAAGTGTTCTTCAACAAATTGCAACTTCGAAAATGAGGTTAAAAATCATACCTTTGGACAACTAGTTTCTCTCCGGAGAGGTTGCCCGGTGGGCCGTCTCGGCGGGCGATAGTGGCGGCAACGAGGGCGGCTACTCGGCGACGAGGGAGAGATGGGGGCAGCGACGAGGAAGATGGGAGGCGGCGATCTGATCGGCGACGCGGTGAGGGCGAGGGAGGGGCGGTGAGGGCGAGGGCGAGGGCGAAGTAGGGGCGGGGGGGAGGTGAGGGGTATCGGGAGGAGGGGGCGGGTTGTTTAGGGGTAATATTACAAAAACCCGTCGTAGCCATCCGATGAAATGAGTACCTTTTTCCTTATATTTTTGCTAAAAGGAAACCTCTACATTTCGTGGGCTCCGGTGTCGGCCTTAAACGTCCTCCCTTTGCATCCCCCGCGGTGAGTCCGCCCCAAACTTCCGCCATGGACAGAGCTCAGCTTCTGCTGATGGGACTGCCCCCTCTTCCTCTTCTTCTCAGACGTCGTCAACCTCTTCACCCCTCCCCCGCCCAAGCCTCCCCATCCCCATCCCCACCACCCCGTCTCCCGATCTCCTCTCAAGCAGCAGACCCCCCTCGACTTCCCCCTTGAGGTAATTCCACTCCCTCCCGGTTGCTCCAATTCTTCGGTTTTACTGCTTCTTTTGATCGTTTCTTGTACACTTAATTGGGTATTTCTTCTTTCTTTCAAGCAGGACCGGCAGCACCTTGTGGGTCTCGGGAATTCGGTGACTTTGAGCTTCTGCGCTTCCTGTTCTTACAGGTTTTGATCCTTTTCGCTATCGTTATTTGTATTTTTTTTTTCATATTCGTAGTTGAAGATAATCTTTGTGGATACTTGAATTGGTTTATTTGGCGGATGGAATTGGAGAAAATTGTAGCTTTTTGATGAGTTATTGATGAATTATCCTCCTTCTGTCCAATGAAGCTCGTCTGGACTGCAAAATGAGTGAAATTTATTAGTGTTGTGCCCTCAGAAAAGAAGAAGAAAGTTTTTGCTTCCTGTTTCTTGGTTTTGATGTTGAGGGAACGAATCCAGCTATGTAATGTAGGTCCTGCAGATGAGATTCATTGGATGGAAGGAGTATATGGACTCCTACGCGTGTCGCCAAGTTATATGTGAATTATAATCTCCCTCCGTCTGAAAGAGGTAGATGCATTTCCCCTTTTTTTCCGTGTCCAAAAAAGGTAGATGCAGTTAGGCGTGTTTTTCAGCTGCAGAGGCCTTTTCCCACCTGTGGGTTCAATGTGGCTTAAGAAATTGACTATTTTACACTGTATCTACCTTTTTTGGACGGAGGGATTATATGAGAGGATCATTATTACCAAGGCACGAATAGTTTTTTATCTATTACCTAGACACAGAATTCGAGAATGGTTATTTTTTTGGTTTTTAATCTGCACAAGGCAGGGTAAGCGTTTCTACTTGATCTGTTCACTTTGAATTCCAACGTGTAATCACACAAAAGAATTGTGTTCATATGGATCTTGTAAAAGATCGAACTTTTTCCTCTTTGTAGCATCAAAGTTTGCTTGGAACAGAAATTCAGGTTTGTTTAACCTGACATGAAAGTTCGTTAAAATCATAATTAATCATAGGCAATAAATTAGGCAGAAGTGGTTGTATAAACAGGTCAAATTGGATTGTAAAGTGCAGTAGTAATTGACTTCTAATCTGCTTCATAATGATATATATATATATGTGTGTGTGTGTGTGGGGGGGGGGGGGGGGGGGGAGGGGGTACTGTTTAATTAGCTCCATCTGAAAAGATGTTAATTTTTTTTCCAATCGGGGGAAGAAGAGGTTCAACATCCACTTAAATTGACCATATGGGCATCTAAAATGGGACTGTCCTCTTTTCCAGACGGAGCATCTAAAACAGGACGGAGGGAGTATAAAATATGACGAAGAGTAGGTGGTGCTGCAGAAATTGAGCTTTTAATTGTTGCAGAAGTTCAATTGTAAAGATTCATCTTTGTTCATCTGCTACAAAACAAATTGAAATAAGATATCATCATTGTTTCGATGATTAGATGTGGCCGGGATGTTGAGATGTATGCATCAAAGTATACAGTTATTGGAATATCTTGATTCATTTAGGGTTAATCTGTCTGGCCTACTATACACAAGGAACTGAACTACCCGATGTAAGTTGCCATTGTAAATGTCATTTTCTGAAATTTTGTACATAGAGTAATACTATAGTCTCCTTACTCTTCATTCCCGTAGCTTCCCAGCCACACCAAATATTACCCTATGCATACAGTACAGTGTTTTAGGAGAGGTGATTTTAATCATTCTGTTGATAAATTACTATGCAAGTGTCGTTTTCTTCATTACTTGTAAAAGTAATTTATAAGTAATTGAAGCAGGTGAAGATGTATATTGGTTTTCTTAGGTACTTGGTGTGTGCTTTCTGGTTGTGTAATTATCAAGGTTAAACATATCAACATGCGGTTGCCTTTATACTTTTACTTATGAGTTTTACCTCATAAACAATATGAACGTAACCAAACAATAATATATTTACATGACAATGCTTAATAGTTTGTTATATGGATTCCGTAGTAAACATGTTGTAAATAGAAAGGTCAAATTGTGATTCGAAATTGTCATTGCTGATTGCTGAATGCAGATGGCTTCGCTGATATTTCTATCACGATGTTCAATGCGAAATAGAATAAGCGAAAGTCTTAGTATTTAAATATTTGAAAGAAAGGGTTGTCAATCATCTTTCCCTTGCCTAAAATAATGTTCTTGTTTTCTCAATCTGCTTTTACATTGTAAAATTTTGTGAACACTTTTGTAAGAAGTGTTTATTTATTCTTCAGTTATTCGACCGTAAATCATATATAAAGAAAATAGTCCTTGTATGCCAGGTTGCATATTAAAAAATATATGTGTCTCAGTGTAACTTGAGCTGTCAGATGCGATTTGACAGCTTGGTTGTTGGGGCAGGCAGGCAGGGGCAGCCAAAGTGCTACCCCATGCTTTATTGTTCGATCTAGTGGCCCGAAAGCTCTCGCCCTTATATTTAGACAAGAGGAGGTAATCAATAAGATATCCGCGTTTTATTTTGTTGTTCTTTTATTAGTGTAACGTTTGACTTTCTTCTCTACGTCAGCGTTTATTTAATATGCTAACCACTTAAATTTATCATGGGTTTTATCACAGAGGAACTGCAGCAGCAATGAAGCAGATGCTAGAATCTTCTTTTCCTGGCATTGAAGTGATTCTTGTGAATCATCCCCCAACCCTCCCAAAACGCCTCCTTGGGAAACTGGTCCCAGTTTTTCAAATGGGGACTATTGCACTTGTAATGGCAGGTGAACAGATCTTTCCAAGGCTGGGATTCATGACACCTCCTGCTTGGTATTACTCTATGCGTGCAAATAGGTTTGGAACTATTGCAAGCACGTGGATGCTAGGCAATTTTGTACAAAATTTTCTGCAGAGTTCCGGGGCTTTTGAAGTTTACTTGAATGATGAGCTGGTAAGAGATGCTGAGCTTTATCTGGATTAAAAGATCTGCTCTTTCAAATAAGCTCGTTATGAGCAAATTTTACAGAGCTATTATTTTTAGTTTTGTCATGTCTGGCTCTCGATTAATTCGTCTTTACTTGTGATTTAGATTTTTTCGAAGCTGAAGCTGCAGCGGTTTCCCAATGAAGTGGAGCTGAAAAACATTATAAAGAAAAGACTGAGCAATTCAAGGCTTGTGGAAGGTGACCTTGATGGAATTTGGTCATGAGGCCATGAGAAGGACAGGACTCCGAGGGTGTTCTGGTTTCACTTGAGCATCAAACCGGAATTGGCGCTATAACTTGTAATGTGGACCCTCGGCGTTCAGTGATGATACTTTAGTTGACATCTCAAGACCATGTACTATTGTCCTACCCGTGTCTGTTAAGAAAGCTAATTTATATTACTCGAGGAATACTTGGGGCTAAGTGACGAGCAGCTAGTGGGAATTGTTTCGAACAAAGATTTTCTTGTTTTATAATTAGTAGCAAGTTGGCAGAGTTATCGTTGTAATGAACTTAAAATAGATGGTGTTGGTCCTCTTTCTCTTGTTGAAATGATGGACACTCTATGTAGTTACCCGTTCCTGTAATCTTAAATGAATTATGTAGTACTGTTCGGACATCCATTAAGGAGAGAACTGGCTAATTATTAGGGTGATAACCAAAATTCTAAACCAGAATCAGGCCGAGCTTGAGCTAGCCATATAGAAGCTCGGTTGAGCTCCAGCTAAGAGCATTCAAAATCGAGTTTGAGCTTACCAAGCCCAGCGCTCAGCTCTTTTGGTTGAATGAGGCAGTGAGCTTACCAAGCCCTGCGCTCAGCTCTTTTGGTTGAATGAGGCAGGTGCAGAAGTTATAACGAAATTAGGCATATTAGCAGACAGGTGATCGAAGAGGCTCCTGGCTATCTTATCTGCTAAGATCTTTGGGGCTGTGACAAATGGAGAAACGGTGTACTATAACCTAACATCATGGTTTTCGGTGAAGGCAATTCCTGGGCGTTCACAATCTACCACATATAAGTCGTGTATGTGGGCTATTGAATTTCCATCCAGTGGCATACATTAATACAGAGCCAGGTGGGGTTTAAATTAGTCTCCTACCCCCCTCAATTAACATACACCGTTGAATCTTGAACCAACAGCTCCCAGCGGCGACATGCGTGAGTCGGGCACATTTTAACTTAGACAAACCATATTCAGTATATAGTGTTGCCATGAAAAAAGCTACTCCAGTATTATTGACTAACTCCATCTAGTGGTGATTAGTTCAAAAGGAAATCAAAGTTGGTGGCCTCCAGCAATCAGAGACCCTGAATTCATGGGCTCTAGAATTTTTTGCCACTTTGACAAAGCTTTCCCTTTAGCCAAGGCTCTAATCAAGTCTCTCCACATCACTCCCCATAGGCATCACTCAGTTATCATAATTTGTGACACCGACCAATAATTCCCATGCTCCCGCATAAATTTCGAAACCTCTCAGTTGTACCCCGCTTTTTTTTTGGCAACTAGTTGTACCTGGGCTTTTTACATATTACCTGGCGCCAAGTATGGTTTTATCATATTACCTGGTTTTTCTTCTGACTTCTCATATGACCTGGAATCGCACCTAAAGTACCGAAAATGCCCTTCTTTTACGTTTTTTTTTTGCATTTTGTATCCGAAATTCTTCATTCTTCCCAAAATTAACGATTTATAGGATCATCAAGTTGGGAAGAAGATATTCCGCAAAGATCCATCCATAATCGCAGTTCAAACCATCGCCGGCGCCGTCCAACCCGGAAAAAAAATTTCATGCCAAAAACTGTAAAAACAGCGGGAAAGACGAAAAAAAATCTATGATGAATGGGATTTTGATGTAAGAGCAGTGGGAAAGCCCTCCCAACTACAAAAATTAAGATCTACATGTAAAGAAACACATATAAAGATCACCCATTGGTGTTCGACTGCTCCTGGACATGAAATAAAAGGATAAAAATGGGCAAAAACGTGAAAATACTCGTCGGCGGGCGACAAGTTCCATTTATATATCTTTCTGTGATACTAATGAGGTGGAAGAGGAGGAAAAATAAGGAAGAACGAAAAAAAATGGACAAAAACGGATAAAAAATGAGTAAGTTATGACATTTTGAAGATTGTCATTTATCGTGTTGTCGACGACACGACTTGATTCAAGTCGTGTACTATTCAACACGACTTGAATCCAAGTCGTGTTATATGCAACACGACTTGAATTTAAGTCGTGTTGAATAGTACACGACTTGAATCAAGTCGTGTCGTCGACAACACGATAAATGATAATCTTTAAAATGTCATAACTTGCTCATTTTTTATCCGTTTTTGCCCATTTGTTTTTCGTTCTTCCTTATTTTTCCTCCTCTTCCACCTCATTAGTATCATAGAAAGATATAGGATAGAAAAAGAAGAATCAAATAATAAGAAAGAAGAAAGTGAAATAATAAAAATGGGCAAAAACGTGAAATACTCGTCGGCGGGCAACAAGTTCCATTTATATATCTTTCTGTGACACTAATGAGGTGGAAGAGGAGGAAAAATAAGGAAGAACGAAAAAAAAATGGGCAAAAACGGATAAAAAATGAGCAAGTTATGACATTTTGAAGATTGTCATTTATCATGTTGTCGACGACACGACTTGATTCAAGTCGTGTACTATTCAACACGACTTGAATCCAAGTCGTGTTATATGCAACACGACTTGAATTTAAGTCGTGTTGAATAGTACACGACTTGAATCAAGTCGTGTCGTCGACAACACGATAAATGATAATCTTCAAAATGTCATAACTTGCTCATTTTTTATCCGTTTTTGCCCATTTTTTTTTTCGTTCTTCCTTATTTTTCCTCCTCTTCCACCTCATAAGTATCATAGAAAGATATAGGATGGAAAAAGAAGAAAAAATAATAAGAAAGAAGAAAGTGAAATGATAAAAATGAGCAAAAACATGAAATACTTGTCGGCGAGCGACAAGTTCCATTTATATATCTTTCTGTGATACTAATGAGGTGGAAGAGGAGGAAAAATAAGAAGAACGAAAAAGAAATGGGCAAAAACGGATAAAAAATGAGCAAGTTATGACATTTTGAAGATTATCATTTATCGTGTTGTCGACGACACGACTTGATTCAAGTCGTGTACTATTCAACACGACTTAAATTCAAGTCGTGTTGCATATAACACGACTTGGATTCAAGTCGTGTTGAATAGTACACGACTTGAATCAAGTCGTGTCGTCGACAACACGATAAATGACAATCTTCAAAATGTCATAACTTGCTCATTTTTTATCCGTTTTTATCCATTTTTTTTTCGTTCTTCCTTATTTTTCCTCCTCTTCCACCTCATTAGTGTCACAGAAAGATATATAAATGGAACTTGTCGCCCACCGACGAGTATTTCACGTTTTTGCCCATTTTTATCATTTCATTTTCTTCTTTCTTATTATTTTTTCTTATTTTTCCATCCTATATCTTTCTATGATACTAATGAGGTGGAAGAGGAGGAAAAATAAGGAAGAACGAAAAAAAAATGGGCAAAAACGGATAAAAAATGAGCAAGTTATGACATTTTAAAGATTATCATTTATCGTGTTGTCGACGACACGACTTGATTCAAGTCGTGTACTATTCAACACGACTTAAATTCAAGTCGTGTTGCATATAACACGACTTGGATTCAAGTCGTGTTGAATAGTACACGACTTGAATCAAGTCGTGTCGTCGACAACACGATAAATGACAATCTTCAAAATGTCATAACTTGCTCATTTTTTATCCGTTTTTGCCCATTTTTTTTTCGTTCTTCCTTATTTTTCCTCCTCTTCCACCTCATTAGTATCACAGAAAGATATATAAATGGAACTTGTCGCCCGCCAACGAGTATTTCACGTTTTTTGCCCATTTTTATCCTTTTATTTCATGTCCAGGAGCAGTCGAACACCAATGGGTGATCTTTATATGTGTTTCTTTACATGTAGATCTTAATTTTTGTAGTTGGGAGGGCTTTCCCACTGCTCTTACATCAAAATCCATTCATCATAGATTTTTTTTCGTCTTTCCCGCTGTTTTTACAGTTTTTGGGCATGAAATTTTTTTTTCCGGTGTTGGACGGCGCCGACGATGGTTTGAACTGCGATTATGGATGGATCTTTGCCGGAATATCTTCTTCCCCAACTTGATGATCCTATAAATCGTTAATTTTGGGAAGAATGAAGCATTTCGGATACAAAATGCATAAAAAACGTAAAAGAAGGGCATTTTCGGTACTTTAGGTGCCGATTCCAGGTCATATGAGAAGTCAGAAGAAAAACCAGGTAATATGATAAAACCATACTTGGCGCCAGGTAATATGTAAAAAGCCCGTTGTACCTCGCTTTTACTCTAGATGAGGTGAATGCGTTTCATCATAAAACATTAATGGTAACTAGCTCCATAATCCTTTCTCTTTTCTGTTTGGACTGTTGATTAAACTTTCTAATTGAAAAGAATGGTTTTTAAAACTCACGGTGCTCATTAAATGGCTGGAAGCAGATTGGCACCTACCGTAAAGCAATCCCTGTTGAAAGTTTTACTCAATTAAAAAATGTTCACTATGAAAGTGCCAAATAAATGATGGTTGGACAGCATTAGTAGCAATGCATCAACATAGTCACTTACACATATCTCCTTGTTGGCTGTTTCCCTCTTTCTTTTCCCCTTCATTTATGCCCTGTTTGGCTCCCCCTACGGGAAAAGGACGGAAATGAGTGATGTGACGTTTTACATTATACTTTTAAGCCCTAAAGGGTGTGCCAAACAGGCCCTTAATGGATTTTTTTTAAAAGATCGTCCTCAGATTTGCTGTTGCCCTCTCAATCTGCAGTTCAGCATGGTTTAATAGAGGTGAGGAAGTTAAGGATTGAAAGCCAATTGTGGGAGGCATCTCGAAGGGAGATTGAGCGCGAGTTTTTTTATCTTTAAACTGCACTAGAAAACGAAAACTTTCAGGGCTCCCAGGCGTGGCGTAAAATCATCTAATTCTTTATTTTACATAGATGGATATATATATAGATGCTCATTTATTTATAATATAATAATTATAAGACCTCTTGCCACTTGCAATCGGCTTTCCTCCTACTGGTAACAACCGGAATTATTCTTTGTACTGATCTACATCCTGCCTCTACCATCTCTATGGTCTGTTTGGGTAAACCTACCATCTTAAAATGTCTTACAATGGTTGGTGGTTGAAGTGTAACTATCGTTATTTGCCTACACTAAGGGGCCGTTTGGGGCATGAAAAATCAGCTCTATCCACCTGGTAATTTGAAAAAAAAGAGTAGATAAATGGGATAATCCACTAACCAGCTGATTAGTAGATTATACCATTTGCCTACGTCCATTAAGGTACTTGTTACATTTTACCACTATGGGGCCATTTGGGGCATGGGGCCGTTTGGGGCGTGATTATTAGCGAATATATCCACTGTAGCATCCATGTTTTTTTCCCTATCCAGTTGAAACACGACCTGAAATATTTTTTTCCCTATCCAGTTGAAACACAACCTTAAGTGTTTCAGCTGGATAGGAAAAAAACATGGATGCTACAGTGAAGTAAAACATCCACTGTGGATGTTTTGCTAGCATTCATATTTTTTCACCTCAAGTCGTGTTTCACACTGGATATGGAAAAAACATAAATGCTACAGTAGACATTCAAAATCCACTCAATATTTACTTATAATCACGCCCCAAACGGCCCCTATATTAAACAATTTATTTTCAGGGTTTGATCTTTATATATAGTTGTTGATTTTTTATTATGATGATATTAGGTGGTTCTAATTTTAAGACATTACCCTTTTATCTTAACTTTCATGGATTTTGAACTTGTATAGTACACGAAATACACTCAAGAACATGAAGCTGATGACACACTCAATCCTCCAGGCCGATCTCAAGTCATCGATTGACATTGATCCACAAGTAGTGCTCGGAAGGCTCAAAACACTCGCATTAATGCCACAGGCTTTACACAGGCATAGATATGGACCTGCACTATCAATGTGAGCTTTTTCATCGTTCATCCCCAACATATTTTCCTATACAAATTCAGTTTGGACTTCTTCTAGGCTGCAGACAAGGCAAAGATGAAAGGAAAGGAAACAGCCCACCAATGCTGCACCGCCTAAAATAACTAGGCACAGCTAGAGATGCAGCATGCTTAAACAACAAGGCTTAACAAAGTCCAACACACTTGAGACTTGATACAGTTACATAGTTCACAACAAATACAGTGCCATCTTGCGGCAAATACATGGATTTGTTTCCTCCCAATCTTCACTGGGATGCTATATAGTACAAACTCTCTCTATCAGTATTTTATTTGGCATATAAGGGTTTGCAACCATGACAAACCAAGCACGATACACAACAAAATCACTGGTATCTCAATTAAAATAAGCCACCCACCTCAACAACACCGAAGCTTGCGCTCTCAGATGACTGATCCAAGATTGAGTAAACAAAGGCTGACAAACTTGCATTTCATACCCTAAAATACATCATTTGAGATGTACTGTGTAGCATATTAGGCTGGTGACACATTTACATATCTGCTTGCTCACACAAATCCAGTAACTCCAGGGTCTGGAAAAAACAATGTACCAAATATTATTGCCACTAATCCTCAATCATAGACAGTTATGTCCACAAAACATGGTTAACCATGCTGAAAAAAAGTAGCATATATATAGTCAAGAAAGAGATGAGGTGGTGAAGATGATGTTTACCTCTGGTACAGAAAGTTCAAGACGGAACTTTGGACCATCATAATGATGCAAAACTGGCCTGAAGGAATCTTCTTCCAGAGCCTTGCATAGTTTCCTCACACGGATTCTCACCTATTGTTCATTGTCAAAAAAAAAGCATCAAGTCATGTCTGTTTATTTTCGAACTGTAATTTTTTAAAGTAAACATCTAAGATAAATCGATTTCATTTACCTGAGCAGGAAACCTTGATTCTCCCTTGCACTTTTTATCTTCCCAAGCTGTTGGGTCAATGTTAGATCCCCCAAAACTGGCTGCCTGCATAAATTTACCAAAAACAGCAATGAAAATATTTAGTACGTTAAAACATCAATCGCAAGTGACAATAAGGCAACAAGTTGAAAAGGTAAATTTACAACACAGGGAAACTTCAATGCATATAAACCACTCAACAGCATCCTAGTCTTGCTTCACTAAATCTCATTTTAACCAAGAAATGTATCAAAACATAAAATTATGCTGCATTGACGAACTTCTTCAAGGAAAACAAGAAGAATAAATATTTATGGCTTTCAGAGAATTATAAAAATTGCCAATAGACTCAGCACCATGAAAGAATCATTCACAAGACTTTGTAACCACCAGTCTACTCATTCTTTTAAAGAACAGATCACACAAAGAAAGTTAATCTACTAAAAACCCTAGAATGCCAAAATAGGGAAAGCTAGGTCAATAATTAAATGACCAACTCAAATATCAATCATTACATCGAGAGGAACAAAATTCAGACACCATACATATGCCAATAAATCCACCAAGATACAATTAATATTCAACTGTAAGCAACTTTGAGGTGCATGTGTTCGCATATGTGTGTGCAAGAGACGGGGACACCAAACTAGTTTCCTACACACCTCAAATATCCCATGAAGCTGGTGAGTAGTGTAGTTATACAGGAATAATGGCAGTCCTGGTGTTATCGCACGAACGGAATCACGATATCTTGGTGGTAATCCTGTGAACAAAGGAAGGACATAAGTATATTGAAGATTTGTTTTGCCTCTTCCATCCACGAAACTTTAAACAACCATGGAAAATAATAGATTCCCACTTTTCACTTTTCTAATTAAGAAATGAAAAAACACAAAAAAAACCAGGATGACACATTCGCGAAAGTTATAGCTTCATATAATAGATAAAAAGATATATGAGCTTCACCTACCAAATAGCTGTCGCTTCAGATCTTCCTGCATTGTGTCATTGTTACAAACAAATATGTAGCCTCCCAAAACCTCATTGCGTGGAAGCATCTCTGAGGAGGGCAGTGTCTTAAAGCGCTTATCAACCACATTATTGTTGTTATTATTTACATTGTGGTTCTCTTTATAGGTGGCTGCATTGTTTGCATACTTGCTTGCAATTGCCACATTCATGTTGCCGATGTTATTGCTTTTTTGAGCCACTACATTCATGTTATAAGCTGCATTTCGGAAGGAACTCTTGGCTATAGGCTCTGACATCTTGGAATCCAAGCTCAAGAGATTGAAATTGAGACTTTCAAACTTGTTTTCTTCCTGGTAACCATATTTCTCCTTTGGCTTCATTTCAAATGGATTTTTTGAAAAATCAAGGTTATTCATCCTTTCACTCTTAGATCTAGTCTGCTCAGCCAATTTTGTTGCCGCCATTATCCATTTGTGGTCCTCAGAGACTTTTGATTGACCTCTCAGCTCGTCCCCCAACTGCCAAAATGAGACGTGACTGTCCATCTTCTGCTTCCTGTCAAGCAAGAAGTAAAAGTCACCAAAGAGATCTACGAAAGACAATATCATACAATCTCAAACTGAAGATAGTGAATGAAACCATACAACAAGGCTTTTATCTAAATCAAACAAAACACGCCTCCCCAACAAAAATTACACATTTTACTACCTTTCATTTTATTCACAAAAATCATCAACCACAACACTTGCTTCATAAACGAAGATTCGAATTGAACAAATTTAAACCAATACAGAAAGTAGACAATCGAATTTGTGAGTTCAACATACAAATGATTACAAATGCAATTTATTTTATTGCAGACTCAACCCGTGTCAGTAAGGTTAGCATATATCCTGTAGGAAAAGTTTTAAAAGTTGCACAAACTTGCATACAACCCACGAACTCAAACTTTCCCAATGTCAATGCAATCTTCGATGCTGTTTGGTTCGAATTCAAAGCTAGATGTTGATTCAGGCTGCTTCGGCATTACTTTTAGGTAACTCGAAAAAATTCTGTCTCATCAAATATTCAGAGTGAATTTTCCCTAGAGCATCCTTCAGCAGAAGTGGATTTACGATCCATACAACCACCAACAGAAATGGCTCTAATGAAATAAACAGTTGTCTCATCAGAAGTCAAATTGCAATCGACAATACATTTAGATCTCAAAAACCAAAATTTCAACTAAAATAAAAGTCAAAATTCCATTACTCGCGAATACAGCCTCCAAACACCATTAACACACAACGGTATCGCTGATTTCAGCTAAAATCAGGCGGTGGTACTTAACACCTATGTGAGACAAGCCGAATAAACATAATCATAATCAAGTAGCTCCCCCCTTTCCCAACAATTTGAGGTATTTTAGGTCAGCAACTTGGATCTTACACTCCATTCTAGCCCGTTTCGTACTAAACTTTTGTAATAAACTTTTGTAATAGATAGCAACAATCCAAAGAAACATAAAAAAAAAAAAAACTCAATTAAAAGGTTCTACATCTCCCAATCCAACCCAAAAAATCAGCAAAAAAAAAAGAAGTAAAAATATCAGATTTCGAGAAAAAGGAGGCGCCTTTGACTTCAGACAGAACAAGCAGCACAGACCCAGATCGAGAAACCGGAAAATCTATCAAGATCTGGTCCAAAAAGTTGGGAAAAAATGGGAAATTCAAGCAGTCGATTTGACGGAAAGCAAGTGGAGAGGAGTTTAGTTACCAAGACCAAGGGTGTGGTGATGGTCCTGAGCTCAAAGCTGGAAAGTGGAGGCGACTCGACACGGATCTGGTGCAGTGATGGCGAGAAAGAGAGCAAGTAGAAACCCTAGATTTGAGGGTCAAAGGGAAGAGAAGGGGATTCCCTCTCTCTCTCTCTCTCTCTCGATCTGCCACAACCGGAAAATGCGACACAGAAATCGGAGGCCGAGATTTGCTTTGCTTGGACTTGTAATTACCAGTGGGCTTGTTTAATTTTGGGCCACGAAAGGCCCTAAATTACGACTATGCCCTTCATTTCAAATTTTACTTTTTGAGAAAGGCGCAATCAGCCGATTAGGGGACCGAGGATGTACCAGGCTCACTGTCAATCCCTTCCGACACAGACAAGGGCTTCGCTTTAAGAGACTGTGTCCGAGTTGTTCTGATCATCTCTTTAGAAAATTTAGCTAGTTGTTTAGGCAGTTTGGCTACATGTTTTGAGCAGAAGGTGACTGCTACAATTGGAAGAGCAAGGGTGACAATGCCAAAAGGGAGGTACGGGCTGGGCCTGTAAAGGTGGAGGAAGGTAGGGGAGGATGTTGGCAAATATCCAGAGTGGATTTTCGACTCTAATGGTGTTCAGGGGCTGTTTGGGGTGTGATTATAAGCAAATATTCAGAATAGATTTTCGACGTCCACTATAGCAACCAGGTTTTTTCACTATCCAGCGTGAAACACGTCTTGAGGTGTTTCAGCTGAAAATGAAAAAAACCTGGATGCTACAGTATAGCAAAACATCTAGTAATCACGCCCCAAACGGCCTAGTAAGGGTGTTGAGAGGTGTAGTAGCGGGGAGGATGTGATAGGGAGAGGGGACCAAGGGTGTAAGCTATCAGATGAAGATCCATCGGTATGCATAGCATAAGCGCAAGTCGCCTCTCTCACTACAATGTCCATTTGAAATTGACCATCCTTTTCCAATTAAAAAATAACTAAAAGTCACTTATAAAATTTTAGATGGTCATTTCATACTCCCTTCTTTAGTTCAACTCGGAAAGCCAAATCGAAAAATTAATGTGGGATGGATGGGATAAGACTATAAGATAGAAGTGTGGTGAAGAAATCTGACGATGGCCTTTCCACCTAAAAAAAAACTCGGGGACATTTTGGTCATCTGAGAGTAGTTGAGGAAGGTCAGAATTAAGAGGGGTGAGTATTTAGCGCTAAAAGGGGAGGTTCATTGGCGACCCTTAGAAGCTTGTAGTAGAAGCATTACATATTTTTATAAAAAAAAATGACGCAATTACATATTTAATTAATGGGTAAATTGCACTTAACCCCTATATATTATGGTAAAATTGCACTTAACTTTCATGACTTATGAAAATATGTACTTAACCCCCGTAACTTAAGCACGAGACAATTTTACCCCTTTCTCTTTACTAATAAATTTACATTCTTTATCCATTCGTCACACATGACAAATGTGGTGCATATATACTATCAATATATTACTCGACAATGACAATGTCTCTATAATGCATCTTCATGGCTACTACAAACCTTAAAATTGAAATAAAACTGGTAGGAGCTATCAGAGGGACAATTAAGTTGCATCTAGGTTAAGTGCATATTTTCATAATTCATAGGAGTTAAAGTGTAATTTCACCATAATAGTACAATTTACCCTTAATTAATTGTTCAATAATTAAGTAATAATGGTGGGAGTGTATTTTGAAAGTGATGGCACAAAAGCATATTCTGGCAAGACTTCAGCATCCAAATGTTTGACTAGCAAACTAAATCAAGAGTGCCAGCTCAACTTAAACCCTCAATTCTGCTGATTAAGATGCTAAGTAAAAGCACCAAGGCAGCGGTGCTCAAGCAACATTTTTTTATATAAACAACAACACTTTTACTTCTCAAGCAAAAGCTGTTTCCCTAAGAGGGCCATAACTTAACTCAAATTTTTTTGGTACATAAACTTTGTTAATGAAATTAATGTGTATCACTACTGATCACTCCGAATTGAAAGGTGTTTTACTTTTACTTTGTTCTAGTTATTTCTGACTTGTCACCGATCTACGTAATGTCTCATTATATCACCACAAAGGTAGGTCCACAACCATGAGGCCTCCATGAATAAAAAGGGACTTCATAAAGTTTCACCTACATTTTAAAGCTTGAAATAAATGACTGGAACAAAGTGCATGCACCGCTAAGATTGGAGGGTGTTTTCTTTAGTTTTTATGTTTATCTTATCTTATACGCGAGTGCATGACTCTAAACACACGCAAAAGCTCATATCAAAAACCGAAAAAGGACGCAAAACCAGTGTTTGTGAAAATAACCCAGTCATCTACTTGGATTGGTGGCTGGTGTCCGAGTTCTTCTGGTTCAACTGCAGGCGTATCCAAAACTAATTCGGCCAGAATCCATAACTAGAAGGCTGTGCCCGGAAAGTAAATTGAGCTGGTTTTTGGAACAATGCTGCAAGCGTCAACACAAAGCAGCTCGTGCCATCAATGCGCAAGCGTGCTGTGAGCCTGTGAGAGGGCGTAGCACTACCACGTAATTCCTGGTTGTCGAGACTGATCCAGAAGCAGAAAGTGGTTCTCATTATATGTTGATCGTGCTTGTCAATGATGGAGTTGTTTTCATCTTAGTGACTGCATTGAACATTGAGAACGCTGTTGAACGCTCCTCAACAACGATATCAAAGCACATTTTGAGCAAACTATAATCAACATGATCTCATTTTTCTGATGTAACTCATGTTTGAGCTGTACAATATACATGCATTTAATTACAATCAAATATTTGGGTGCGGAACTCAGCCCACCTCAAATGTTTATTGACCAGAACTGAAATTTACAATTTTGACACGTTTCGACATTTAACATATACTTACATTCTCAGATAATCATTGTGCAACCCATCTTAGTCAAATGTAAGTCCAAGAGTGCAGATGAATATGTCCACCTGTAAATTAGCGTACCCAAATGGGTGAAGTGTAACAAATAATCTTACTCCACTAAGACGTCATATTTGCCACCATTTCCGGCCCTCCATCGTCTTTACAAGCTCATCTGCCATTGATGCAAAGTTCTCTGCTCCACTTTCTAGTTCTGCTGTTCGTCTGCTGATCCTCTGGTAACATTTTAAACAACTTAAAGAAGGCTTTGAGAAAGAGAGAGAACAAGAGAGACTATTCAAACAGAAGCATGCAGGAAAAGCAATTGCCTTCTCTTTAGCCACAAAAAAATTACTGGTATCTATTCGCATATCATTCATTTGAAGAGGATGAAATCATGTGCCAACTTAATATGACCATATATTAGATTCCTGATTGTGTCACTGAGCAAATGATGAGGTAAGCCATGCAGGTTCTTTCCATCATGGATTTAAAAAGGGTGCGTGGAGTCAACGGCAACAACAAAAAAAGGTACTTCACTAGGTGAGCTACACGAAGCTGCCTCACTTTGGTGCCAACAAGCTGCTTCATTTAACATGATATTATTTGGGAACAATAGAGAGTCGCCTCAGAGCAAGGATGCGAC
The DNA here is from genome assembly GCA_039654745.1 of Houttuynia cordata. Lineage (NCBI taxonomy): Eukaryota > Viridiplantae > Streptophyta > Magnoliopsida > Piperales > Saururaceae > Houttuynia > Houttuynia cordata. Next base: position 17,126,958 of record CM077510.1, read on the forward strand.
AAAACTCAACCAACACCAGCACCATATGCTCTCCATTTTATTTTTATACAGATATGCTCTCCAATTACTTTCATCTTGCTACATACTTTTATCATTGCACATGGTAACCTCCAAATTGAGGTTGCTCATGGGCGAGTTACCCAGAAAATCCAATTTGTGGATTGCGAAAACCAATATTTTTACAGATCGGGAGGAAAAAATGGAGGTAGTGCTAGTCTTTGCTAGATTATAAAGACTCATCTCTCAAACAGCATATGACACAGAAATGAGTATTAAAATGTAAGAGTGAAAACTTAGCTCCACCTTGTTTATAGGGGGAATTCACAAATTGAATACGTACGGAGGCTTTCATAATATTATCAAACTTCAAATGAAGCAAAAGAACACCATCATGTCAATTCTCGTTTTCTGTTAATAAAGAAAAATTCCTACCTCAAGTTTTTCCCCACGCTGTGCAAGTTTATCTCTTGCATCTGCTGCCACTGAAGAGGCATCCTAGAAATCATTGCACAAGAATAAGCTCAGTTAAATCATTGCACAAGAATGAGCTCAGTTAAATCATTGCACAAGAATGAGCTCAGATGATTAACATGGAAGATTAAACTGCACATTCCGATAAGAACTCACTCCAGTTTTCCTGTATTGAGCCCTGATTTCTTGGGCAGTTCTTAATCTCGGTTTTACATCTTCAGTTGCTCCGTGAAATAGTTGTTGTCTTTCTGCTTTCTCATCTAAGCGAAAAATAAGTATTAGACCAAAATGTCAATATAAAGTATAAGTGCTAATAAACATGCTGGCCTTATGGTACCGCGGCGATGAACGCCTTGAAAACACCACCCTATCGGAGCGTTCAAAGGCTGGTCTGAGTCACCCCGACCATGGTGACTCAGATCCGGCCTCTGTTTGGATTGCCGTTACTGGATAAGTCGCCGGTGATCCAAAACAACTGGCCAGTGTACATTGCATAATATCAAAAGTCTATGCAGTAAACATGAAAAGAAAGCATTCACCTCTTTCATGCTCACGACTATATGATGAAGTGGAAGCCACAGTTGTGTCATCATCAATATCAATGTCATCTACATCAAAGTGCATCACATGAAAGGGATAGAGACAGAGAAAAGCACGGAAAGACACTATGTAATTAACCTTTTGTTTCAGTAATAAATCATACCTATGTCGAGAAAGCCATCGTCACTTTCATTTGCAACAACAGGCTCTGAGAAAGGAACATTTAAAAACGTGCTCTCTAGCTGCTGAACTACCCCAGATTTACCATGAACCTCAAAAGTTTTAGTGCATTGAATCACTTTTCCTCCTTTAAGTCCCTTTATTATTCCACCAAGGATCCCAGGGCCAGTATTCTGTAATAAATAAAAACAACTGATATCATGAAATTGTTGATTTAAAAGAAATGGTTGACCAACATATTGTGAATGTTATCTGCACGTCGAATCCTTGTGGTCTTGCACATGCAGGAAACGCTCAAGTGGAAAAGGAAAAAGATAAAAAAAAGTTCAACGGATAGTGTTAATAAGATAATACACCGACCTGTTTTTTCTTCTGACCTAAGGAGAAACCGATGGCAGCATCAGCAGCTGCAGCAAGGTCTTTGTCATGAAGACAGGGTTGCGACTCTGGAATCCTACAATAAAACAAGTTATTGTCTGGAACTCTTGACTCAATTTTATAAGTAATTAGATGTTTCAAAGGTTCTTCATAAGTACAGCAGAAAAGGTACACACCCAAAGTCAGGTTCTGTCCCCAAAATTGAGACGAAAGCTATTTCACATCCATTTACCTGTAAAGAATAATAGGATGAGAAGATGTGCAAACTTGTAATGTATACCATCTATTTACAACTAAATCATAAGTTCAAATTTTTGACTGGTGATGAAGGTTCAAAATCATCTTCATCACTTATGCTTCTAAAGATGAGACAATGAAATGAAGGTTCAACATCATCTTCTTCGTCAGATGCCTCTCCAATTAATGTGGCTTGGCTTCATGAGATTATGGTTGCAAATGAAAACTAATATAGTCACCTTCCACCAACAAGATGGTAATAAACAAAATTAGCTGTATCCTAAATTTTGTTAACACTTTAAGAAAGGAAAACAAGCTCACTAGAGCAATCTGCGCATTGTCTGTGGAACTCATTGCTTTCTCCATGCTTGCTTTAAAATTCCACCTTAAAATTGACTTCAAAGAGCTTTCCCCAACCACTTCCAAGTCTGGCAGAGACCTTTTCAGATGCACAGGGCAAATGTCCCATCAGAAATCAACACATAAGAAAAATGATGGTCATGCTATAAGAGTGCAAGAGATGAGATCATCGTAGGTTGGTTACATGTTAGATAGCTAATATATAACAAACGATTATACAGCAACGTCTTTCCCAGATGCAAGACTTTGTAGAATGAGTAGAACATATTCAAGAACTTGGCCAAAGATTCAAATAGAATATTAAAATTACCTTAACTCTATATCTCCTGTCTGATACAATAAAGCTAGTCCACATGTTCGTTCTTTAGTCTTGAAAATCGTTGACCAACAACAAGGTTTTGCCAGTTTGACCTTATGAGCAGCTTTGTCGTTCCCCTTTTGTCAAAAAATTAAATGAGCAAAAAAAAAAAGATTACAAGAAAGAAAATTATGTTGGTCATTAAACTTAAACAGTATAAAAGATCAATGAAGCACACCTCTAGGACAGATTTCAAATAGTACAATCTAATAGCATCTGCACAGCCAAGTAGTAGAAGAGAATCAGGTAAAATATCTGAAGCTGATTGCAGTTCAAGTTCCTGCAATTTGCTTTCTCCAGCATCAGCTGCTTGACACGATCCAGCTTGATTGACATTCTCCTCAGAAGTTACTTGCTGGTTTCTTTCATTTGTCCAACCTGCAGCAGAAGCAATTTTACCTGTAGGAACCTGAATATCTAGTAAATTATAGCAAAAATATAGGAAACAACACAATGTGATGTCCTCAATTTACTATGGAAAAAAGTAATAATTTTCAGACCTATCTTGCAAAAGAAAATCTCTCACCAAAAAGAGCTGTTGGCAACAGCTAAAGCAAAAGAAGCAGCATAAATCAATAAACTGACATCACACAACAAAAAAAGGCAAGAACTCCCATCATACCTATTACATGTAGAGAAATTGCAGTTGATTCCTTTCTGGGATGTAAAGGCCGAGAGCTAATCATATGACCTCTAGCACCATCAACTAACCCAATATGCGCATCCTTTGTTAAAACTAAAAAAGTACCATCCATAGAGTCTGCCTCGCTTTCTTGTGACTTTACATGATCAAGGTTCTCTTCCATATTTCTGTATCTTTTTGATATAATGGAAATAACAGGTGAAGTTGAACCAGAAATGCAGTGCATGAGAGACAAAACAGAAAAAGAATCCATATCAATTACAGCTACCTGCAACCCAATAATAGAAAATCATGTTTAATACATTGAAGTTCAAGAACATAATCACTCAAAACAAAATGTCAAAGAGCACCTGACCACACTCAAATCCCACAGCAAGTTTGGCTCCAGAATAAGAAAACTGAAGAGCTCGAACAGGTGAATTTTGGATGCAAAGTACAGACACACAACTCAAACCTCTTTGATGATGCATGGCATGAACTGCAAACAAATAACAGATAAAATAATACTCCATCTGTTCCAAAATACTATGTACATTTGAGAAAATTCTTATTTTTATTAGAAATTGAAAACCACAAGGAAATCACATGGCTCTTTCTCCCTGATATTCCGTCCAACTCGTACGTTCATTCATAAACAAAGTTCTAGTCAATTTTTCTAAGTCTCATCCAATTTTGGAAAGAGGAAGTCACTTGATTTGGTAAAATGTACTCAATATTTTTGAATAATAATATTTCTAAATGTACATAGTATTTTGGAACGGAGGGAGTAATTGATAAAAAAACAGAAGAAAAAAAGCATATAAACAAGATAAATTGTGAGAGAAAAAAGATCTTTGACAATATAGTTCAATAAAACCATAATCACCATCAACATGATGCATACAACCATTGAAAGAAAAATCTACCAAGCAAAAAGTTGTTAATTATCTGAACAGGAGGATGCAGCTACGCATGATAAATTTCATGAGATACAAAAAGTGTTAAGTGTGCTAATACAAATAATTTTTCCTTTCCGACCATCTTCAGCTTTCAGAAGAAACGGTTGAGTAACATGCTATGAACGCAATGGTTCTGGGTTCAACTCCCATGAACTGTGTTCCTTCTTGTGTGCGCCATGGCATGTGTTCACATGCAATGCTTGCATGTATGATGGAGTCAGTGTACTAATATATAAATAGTCTCCATTGCCAAACAGCTTGGGCTTTCAGGAGAAATGGTGAACTTGTAAAGAAAAGGGAAATATGAAAATGCAGATATAAATGAGAAAAAATCCTGGCCGCATTTCAAAAATAACCCATCCAGAAATAGATGACTGCGATTAACTATTGTTTGAATCAGAGGCCTCTTTGACCACCACCATCATTACTGTAGTCCTCCGCAGCAGCGGCCGCCCAGCAAGAACCTGGCTGCGGGGATGGCCGGACCCGAGCCAGGTCGACTTGAACTCCTTGTGAGTTATGTCCGCAAACTCGTTGAGGGCCAGCGTGTAGATGGAGTTGCCCAGGCTGCTGTGCTGGCAGATGAAGGCCAGGTTGTCCTCAAACAATCAGAGCCAGTGGAGCCGCTCTGCCTTGCACCATGTCTCGAAGAGCTCTGGGTCGCTGGAGCCGCGGGCAGTAGTGCCGCCACGGCCAGGAGGAGCTGGAGGAGGAGGCGGCCCATGAGTGGTCAGCGAGGATCGGAGCTGGGTTGGTGCGAGAGTCGGAGGCCTGCTTGCAGATCTCAGTGGGTGTGTTGAGGGGGTTGATGGTGGTGACGATGGCGCCCAGGGAGGGGGTGGCGAGGAGCGGGGAAGAAGATGGAGTTGGAGGAGAGGAGGAAAATGTGGCCCTCACGCATGCCATGGCAGAGGGCGAGGTAAGTGGCAACGGCGTCGACGGCACACCAGAGCTCGAAGGTGAGGTGGCGGCCGGTGGTGGTGTCGATGAGGGCAACGTGGCAGGAGTGGGGACTCAATAAATTTACCTCAATTTGAAATGAGGTCAAATTTTTTTGGACGGAGGGAGTACAATTCTTTATTTTTTAGGACCACAACCATGGGCCAGGGAAACGGAAACCATTGAAATCCAGAATCCACAAAGTCTAACCAAATCAAGTAGGAAACAAAATTCAGCTGTATTTCCAAAAGTAAAGTTCCAGGAGACAATAGAAGTCATGTACTGCAGACTAAGGCCTAAAACCACACTCCCGCCTAGTAAATGCACAAGCCAGATCGGCCCAATCACACTGGTCACTGTAATGCTACAAGTTTAAGAAATACCTTCATGTTGATTTTCACTGACAAAATGGAAACTTGATTCTCCAGAGCTCCCGCAGAGTTTATAGATGCGAACCTAACCATTGATTTTAGTACTATGTTATGATGAAGAAATCATAGTAAAACACAACCGCAAAACAATCTACTCCTTTCTGTCTTTTGTCTGACCTGACCACATTCATTGCCAACAGCCAAGCTAAACGCCTCGGTGAAAATGTCCAATGCAGATACAGGTGCACTCAAACCAGCAACTTTGATAGCTGATACCTGGAATTTAAAATATTTATTGTTAAATGTAAGCAATTTGATAGGACACTTAATAGAGAAATATGGAGATCAACTTAATTCCATGTTAGAGCACCTACTTCCCCTTTTAAAACAAATGTAAGTGACAGGACTGGACCACTGGCATCCCATATTCTGACAGAGCCATCCTGATAACCAGCAACATAAAATTTCTTGATCCCAACAATCATAGGAGAGGATATTTTGACAGGGACTCCTCCAGTCAAAGGCCACTTAGTTCCTCCAAAAAGTGTCAGATTTGAACTGATTTTCGTAGCATCAGCTATCTATACATACAAAAAGCAGATATTTTAGCTGAAGTAGTTTCTACCTTGGCTGCTCCCTAAAAATTGCATTTTGTTTTCATGTTTTTCTCTGCTTTGACTAATTTTTACCTCTAAAAGAAGCTTGGAGATATCACTGTCGGGTTCAAGTGAGCTCAGTTTTGACACAGTCAAGTATGGATCAAGAGTAGGTACAACAACTGGAAACTGCTCTGCAAAAACAGATGGCTTTACTGCCTGCTCATCATTTGGCAGATTGGAAAAGCTGGAACCATCATAGGCATGGATTTGTCCAGGACTTGTAAGCACAAAAAGAGCAGCAAAAGAATTTCTTTCAAACGGTCCTGTACCAGGTATGCAAATCATGTCTGCAAATGACCCGTTAAGTGCAAGGTCCACACGACTAATGCATCTTAATGTTTCTATACCAGAGGACCATTTAATGGTTAAAACCTGCAGAATTGAAAAATAAAATAAAATAACTTTATACTCCAGACAATTAATTTCAGCACTATCAACTAAACCAACCATACAATAGGGCTGCAAATTTCCCAAGGCGAAAAAACCAAGGGTTCAATCTCAAGTGTGCACGTGTAATAACTACAAACTCAAAGCAATCCCAATGGTACCAAGACACCAATAAATGAGAGGCACATACTAAGAAAAAAAGCATACCGTTATAACTTCTTCTGATCCCACTTCATCACCACCATATATAAAAAGGTGGCCTCCAGAATCATTATAATTTACATTTGTTGACCAATTTAAGACGATAACAGGAAGTCTTCTCTCTCCAGAAGAAAGTTGTAGCTTGACAACTTTGTTTGATGATTCTTCCACATGTGGTGGCCCTTTTGTAGTAAAAGACATGCTCCATAGCAATATATCTCCATCTATATACCCCACCACCAAAACAGAACCAGAAGACGATGCCCAACAAAGAGAGCAGATTTCCTTCTCCTGTTCATAGTTTGATTTCTCGCTGTGAAGCTCACCACTAGTTTCGCTCATGGTAACATCATCTGTCATCTGAAGACCCGCATAGCCTCTCACAAGAACTGCCCTAGCTTCGGACATGTCCCAGAGGACTATTAGCCCATTCTCATATGCAATAACTACTCTGTCAAATAAAATTGTTTTTAGAGTTGACTCAAAAGAAGCTTATTTCAGATTTAAATTCACATTGTTTTTCACACAGCGCAGTTTTCAAGGTAGCCTACGCAGGTATACTGCAGGAGCGCCATAAAAGTTACAGTTAATTAGTAGCTTTATTAGAGAACGTCACTTCTAAAAAGACATAAGTCATGTAGGGAGTTTGCGAGGTGATGTTCTAGTCTACTTTTCAAAAAGTACTAATAAGAGCTTATCTTGGGAAATGAGATTAAGTATTCCTCATCAAGGAAAGTCTTTTGGTCATGAATTAGGGGTCTTTAGGAGACTTACGGTAAGATTACAAATATGGCACTCTCAAATCTAAGATCTAGATATATATATTCTTAAATCCTGGAGTTTCAATCATCCTTCCACAATCCAAAACGACTACCCACCTTAGTGATCCTCATATTTGTTGGAAGAGTGCAAAATAGAATGATATTTCTCAAATCGAGCTACGACCACCACTGCTGCTACAACTGTGGGCTTTCTTTTTTTATTAGTGAAACAATTTTTCGGGCTTTCATGGCATACATGTGTACCTCGATTAGACCGCTCTAATTCCTTTCTGTAATGTGGCAAAATGGAAATACGTCTTCCGGGTTGCCATCGATCAATCGAATCAATTCCTCTTTCGCCCTCCATGCCCTTTTATAGTTGACTTGTTTCCTAGTCTTACCCTACTCCAACGATTTGTGATACCAAGAGTGTTGTTCAGATTTTTCATCATTCCATCTTCCTAAGCGGACTAAGCACATAGAGATCATAATCCAGTTGCGGTTTTTCCAACAATTTGAAGTTGGTGACATGGATCTAATGCTTCCATTGTAGCCTGTTTTGAGCCAACTCTTTGGCAGTGATAGCATATCCATATCTTTTCTTATTAATTGAATCCAAGTTCTCTTAGAAGGTTGGATGAAATGTGCGTGAAATTGGAGATCAATTATCAATTTGTTCTCTGGCAATATGAGCTTAGTATTATGCCCATGCTTTTTGCTCAAGTCTCCTTTGCAACTCGCCAATTTCACTATCTCATTGTTATGATCCTTAATTAGAATACTAGTTGGAGTAGGATCAAGATACTTTCCTAATTTAGTTAATCTTAGTTGGAGTAGGATTAGTTATTATTTTCCTAATTTGATTACTTTCCTATCCATAGTAGAATTAAGTAATTGTAAGGCTACATGCCTAAGATTATAAATAGGGCTTTAGCCCTACTGCTAGGGTACATGAATAATGACGTGAACAGTACTGAAATAGATTTCAATTTTCCTTTTAGTCTCTTCCTTCTACTCTTCATCTTATTTCCCCCCCTTTCACTCTATACTTCTCCCCTTTCATCCAACCTTCTCTACTTAATCTATTGTAGATCCTTAAGCATATTAAGGAGATACAACACTCATACTCCAACATGATTTTGTTACTTGTTGAGGAAACTCACAGAGTTCTGATGTTCTCTTCATCATGAGTTTGAAGGTGGATGTTAAGATGGTGGTTAAGGTGAAATAACTTTGAGTATCACCTTATTTAGGGGTATGCTCAATTGGAAGACAAATGACTTATCTGCAAGGCTCAACCAACCTCTTCTTTAAGTTTGTTTGATTGTCTTCTTCAGACTGAATAGAAGTTTGCCTTACTCTGAACTCTAATATTCGAATTTCTCTACTATTTCGGCTTTCTCTACCAATTACTTTGATGGATAAAGAGACGGGAAAACAAGAGCATGATCAGCATTTAAAAGAAAATTAAACAATGAACACTTCTATTTTACCGATTTGCAGAAGTACAGGGCTGTGGGAGAAGTCCAACTACAGATAGATACGTGGGCAATGTAATTTTAGCAGATTCTGCAAAAATTTAAAAGTTCGAAGAGATAAATAATAAAAACACATATGTTTAGAGCAAAAACATAATGGTATCATACAATGAAATAATATGAGGGTAGGCATTGGCATTCTAAGAATGGTAAAAAAAGTGCGAAATAATAGGTTAGTTGTTAAAAGTTGGCTGTTGTGTTTGTTAATTAGATTAAGTACTTTATGTACTTATCTTTAGTTATTTGGCTTGAATTATCATTAACTGTTAGATTAGATTTGGACTGCTGTTACATGCTTTTCAGTTAGTTAGTTAGTTATTTGGCCCACTAGAGGGCAGACTATGTAAGATGGCCTTTTGGCCCTGAGGGTAGTTATCAATAGTATTTTCCCCTTCAACTCTTCTCATCTCTTTCTTCTTCCTTCCTCTCTCTGTTTTGTGGTAAATTTGTGCCTCCCTTACAAGGGAGCACAACACAGGCTTGCACCTGACGTTTTCTAAGAAACACATGGGAAAGAAATGTCCTAAGTGCATCGTGTTGACAGCTCAAAAATACTAAAGTCGCACATCACTATTCAACCAAATAATCATCAAAAGATCATTGAGAGGTACTAATCTTGGTTTCAAAACCTTAAAAAAATCCTATTGTTTTCAAGTGCATCTAGTTATTCAGATCATATAATAACATCCAAAAGCCCTAATACTAACCTCAAACAATCATAGCACTATTACACTTACACATTAACATACATTATACTCCCTCTTTCCAAAAAATTCTGGCCTCATTGCAAAATGAGGTAAATTTATTACGCAGTGGAGCCCACAGCAAGGCAATCTCAGTGAGACCCGACCCTTCCCTCCACAGAGGCAAGGAGGTTGTGGTGAATCAGGGGATGGTGTCACAGACCTTGTCCCATTCGAAGAGGCAGAGGTTGTTGAGGGCAGGGGGGTCGCCAGTGGCGAAGGGCCTGAAGCAGGCCCAGGATTTGAGGATGGAGTGGGAGGAAATTGGGCGAAAATGGCAGCGAGGGAGGAGGAGATCAGGAAGAGGGAGCAGCTCATTGGGGGGGGGGAGAGCGGGTCGATGTCATGGTTTGCTCTGCCAATCCTGGAAGTGGCTGCTGGGGAAAGGTTAAGAGGGGAACTGTGGGGAGTTTGGGGGGGAAGGGAAGACGACAGAAGAGGGAGTCGATGTCATGGTCTTAGGGAGCAAAAATGAAAGGGAACGTGAAGGTGAGAAGCATATAAGATGGCTCCTCATTTACTTGCCCATGAAACCCAATCATTGGGGTCATTTATTTCTGGATCTGATATTTTAGTAATGCGGCCAGAATGTTTTGGACGAGTGAGTATTTACTAAGTAGAAGACATGATCAATAATAATATAGCAGAACAAGGTTGAAGGTAATATCAATGATTAAGTGGAGAACAGGACAGAATATATCTAAACATAGCCAAATGTTTGGAAGGGAGCGGTCTTAGATATTCCTAAATCTAATATATTGCCAATATCTGAGATATATCTCAGACACCCCAGATATAATTTGAGATATTGAGGAAGATGCAATCTTGCTCCATATCTTGTATCGGTCAGCAATAGATACGAATACATCTGAGATATATCTCAGATATGAGAACCATGGGTTCATTGCTTTTAAAAATTTCTCTTTTCATTACAAATAATCTTATCTTATATATGATAAACGGTATAATTGTACGGAACAAGACACATTTACTTAGTACGACAGATGAAATTGGGATGAATCATGTTTAGAAATATAGTTGGCTATTTGTATTAGATGGAGGCTTTTAACCTTTAGGAAAGCTTAAGGAAGTATTTCTCAATTACTCTCTACTAATTCTGGAATAAAAGCTAAGATTTGATGAATTCTCCAGCCATTAAGGTGCTTTTTCCAAACAATTCGTACAATTAATTCATCCATAAAACTTAAAGGCAGCCTCGGGAGTGTTGTGTGATAGGCGGGTTCCAAAAAGACTTAAAGGCAAGTTCTATAGGACGGCCATTAGGCCTGCAATACTCTATGGAGCGGAGTGCTGGGCACCAAAGAGGAGTCACATAGATAAGTTGAATGTAGCCGAAATGAGAATGTTAAAGGTGGATGAGTGGGATAACTAGGAGAGATAGGATTAGAAATGAATATATTCATGAGAGCCTAGGAGTAGCGCCTTTAGGGGAGAAGCTGAGGGAATGTAGGTTGCGTTGGTATGGATATATGCAAAGAAGACCTTTAGATGCCCCTGTGAGAAGATTAGAAGGGATACATGTAAACAATGCTAAAAGAGGGAGAGGGAGACCTAAGAGAACTTGGATGGAGTTAATAAGAAAGGATTTGACTTTACTACCTCTTACAAAAGAGGTAGCCCAAAACAGGCTGGAATGGAGGAGTAAGATCCGTGTCGCCGACCCCAAATAGTTGGGAAAAGGCGCTACTTGATTATGATGATGAATTCATCCATAAAACAATTGCGTCTATTATAAACATGGAAGCATAATTTCCCTTAACATTTTACTAAATTTGTGCCTGTACACACTGTGACTCCTAGTACAATTTGTTGCAGAATGAACACGCAACATTCTCTAATTTATTCATGTCCAGCATACCTTATCTAATAAAATCAAAAAACGAAAATGTAGAAATTATGTCAGTATTACCAGCTACAAGACTTGCAGGAATATGGTATGGCAACTTATAGAGCTTCCTTTCTCCGTTGTCGTATTTCAGAACAGACGTCATCCCATTTTCATCTCCAACATACCTGCATCCAGTGATTGGCAAACTCAGGAAAAAGAATAAAGTAAACTCACTTTTACGTCTATCCAGATACTTGATAAGAAAGAACAAACTGTCGTGGGCATTTCTATATTAGTTACTTACATAAAATGGGTTCCCTGGATTACAGAGAAGGCAGTAATGTTTGACTCCCACTGCATACAACAGACGGCACACCTTTGTTCCAGATCCCAGACCTGCAAAAGAAAAAAATTATTCAACAAGAGAAGTATACCACAAGCAGATAAGAAAGATGTGTCCTGTTAACTACCCCATCAAATATCACGAGAATCATCAAGACAAGATCAGAAACTTGAGTTATCACATTTAATATTTTACAAAGCAAATCCCTCCCTCCTCTATCTCCCCCCTTGAAAGGCCCACTTGTGCACAACACATGACACAAGACTAATAATATACCACTAACTCTTCAGCAGGATGAGAACTGACATTTTTAGCAACTCTTGAGGTCTGTAACAACTTTTTGTTCATGTTTCTAAAAGTTATATTTGATATCTTCCCCCTTGTTTCCTTCCTCCCTTGCAAGTCACACATGCGCACAACACGTGACACAAACTAATAAAAATAATGAAAAAAAATTCTTCAGCAAGATAAAAAATGGTCATATAGATAAGTTGAATGTAGCCGAAATGAGAATGCTAAGGTGGATGAGTGAGATAACTAGGAGAGATAGGATTAAAAATGAATATATTCCTTAGAGTTTAGGAGCAGCTCCTTTAGGGGAGAAGCTGAGGGAACGTTGGTTGCGGTGGTATGGGCACATGCAAAGAAGACCAATAGATGCCTCTATCAGAAGATTAGAAGTGATGCATGTAAACGATACTAAAAGAGGGAGAGGGAGACCTAAGAGAACTTGGATAGAGTTAATAAACAAGGATTTGACTTTACTATCTCTTACAAAAGAGGTAGCCCAAAACAGGAATGGAGGAGTAAGATCCATGTCGCCAACCCCATATAGTTGGGAAAAGGTGCTACTTGATTATGATTATGATTATGATAAGAAATGGCATTTTTAGCTACTCTTGAGGTCTATAACAACTTGTTTCTAATAGTTATTTGATGTACGAATTAAGTGATAGTAGAGAGGCTCAAAAAGTAGAAACCTGGGGCATTACACTTGCACTTACACTTACACATTGGCACTAATGATGCAAAAGATGATTACATAAAAAGTAGCAAAAAGAGTAACACTACTTATTACATCCAATCAAAATGTAAGAAAAGCCTTAAGGAAGAGAGGAACTACCTGGATATCGTTTTCATTTGAGACACTCAGAATGTATCCTTGGTTGTGTAAGAACTGTAATCAAGAAATGCATCAACTACCAACAAGAGATTTAGATTGTAACAAGCGAAACAACACAAGCAAACTACAAGGATGTATTGAACATAACCAGGATCATCCAGCCTATTGTGTTATCACCTAAAAGCAATCATATCTATGCAAACAGCTTGGCCACGATCCTATGTCAACATCTAAAGCAAAATGAAAGAGTTGTGATATTCTCTTTAGAAAAAATGTGTTAGAAGTTCTTTAACTTGTTTGGCTTGTCCTATACAGAAACTTATTATGCAGCTAATCTTTGATCCCAGTCATTTATTAGCACCTTCATAAATAAAGAAGTCATCTCCTAGCCTACATCAACATAGCTTTTCTTTATTTAGACTATATTAATACAACACCTTATGCCTTCCCACACAATCATCCGTACAAAATCATCTTCACTATACCCACATCATCGGTGCAACTCTTTTCAGTTACCAAGTGCCTTCCTCCTAAGTAACAGTTCACCTGACGGTCTCCTAACAAACTTCACCTACATTTAGATTGTCATGAGTTTTTCAAAAGAACCTAGAGGTTGCCTCCCTGTTTGAACAGGAAAACTTTCAATCTGTGATGCATATTCTGATCGATCTTTCCTTCTGCCATAATTATTAAATTACTATTCCCTCAACAATTCAAAAATTTTCATTTTGAATTTCATTTTTTCACCATGTAACTTGTTTTCCTGAGTGAAATTGCAGTTCATACACAGTGAACTCAGTATTTATCCTATTCCCTTAAAACACTTGCAATTTAAGAAAGATTAGCGATATTAGATCTCAGTATTGTCAAGATTAGCCAAAGAGATGAGAGACTAGAGAGATTTTAGACATATCAGGGAAAGTACCTCAACAATCAGAAAATTTATAATTATATGCTGCAAAAGTTGATATTAAATGCTTTCATTTGAACATGACATCTAAACAACGGTGTTTTTACTTGTCTAGCACATAATCCTATGCTTTGAATCCACAGTTATGGATGCCTATAAAACTACCATCCCTGATCTCAGAAAGGGTAAGGATTAGTAATAGATTTTGATGGACTCTGCACGATCGGAGTAAAATTTAAAAGTTAATCACAAAGGAAAATCTCGCTGAGAATGAGAAACTAAGGTGCAAACCACATTTCCAGTGTTCCGTTTCTTGATTTTATGTTAAGATGCAAGATCAGCGGGGTTGCTAACCTTGAATTTAAGCCTAAAGCCACCTTCCAGAATTCCAATTGGGCAATTAACCCTTTTGTAATCTCATCCACCGACACCACTTTGTCAGAAACTAATTCACACTCCCGCATCTAAATGTAAATATCTGCACTCAACACTTCCATGATGAGGGCAAAAAGGTTATAAGCAATAGATGGCAAGCCGATTGAATTTTCATCCATCTTCTCCATTTGTCTTTCGGCTATTTTTCTTCTTTCCATTAAAGAAACATCACACAATAACTGAACACATGTATTGCAAATACAGCAGTAGAATCCGAAAAATAATAATCATGTCGTCATCATTATCCTTGTCATGAACAACCACTGCCACCGTAAGAAATACAACAGCAATAATAGCAATTTCCTCCACAAGTTTAAACCAACAACAACAGCAACACTAATGATCACTAGCGATAGAAATTTCATCCATAAGTTTTAGACCATATAAAGACCTCTAGACTTTTGAAAGGTACCTCTAGACTTTTGAAAGGTAACTGCTTAGGGGATATGAAAAGCCCTTCAATATTGTGACCACCAATCACTTTTATTCTTCCATCCCTACAAAATCTCAAGCAACAAGGTGATTTACGATACAGCAAAAGAAACTGAAAGAATCGCCAATAAAGCCCGCATACTACCATAGAACATGTCTATGAATTATGTCACCTTCACTTGGATTTTTCCAAAATGAATACGATGGGGCACAAGAATAATCATTTGAACTTACAATGTTCCAATGGCTAAGAGGCGTTGGATAGGATCAAAAGCCAAGACCGATGCGGTAGATGGGATGCCATAATGGAGAGATATTTGTGGATCCAAGTCTAATGATGGCATCAATCCCTGTTGCACATTATGCTGGGTAAAAAAGCAACATTTTCAATGAATACATCAAGGCAATTACAATGCTTCAATTTCCATTTTGAATGCAAAAGAGGACGAAAGAAGATGTCAAAGTTTGTAAAATTACTTGTTTGAAGGCCCAAGTGGCTAGTGTTATTTGCCCCAAGGGCTGGCAAGAGCACATTTTCTACAATTCCCGAAGTGGATGTTCGATTTCCCGTCCTAAGAATCTAACAGAATCTCAAAATTCTAAAATGGAAAACTAAAAAAAAACTAGAAAATATAGCTCGTCATTCGAGTTAATTTTGAGAAAAGGGAATCGTTTCGATCATTGTAACCAATATAGACTTACTTCTTTGATAGTCTACATCAGCATGGTTCATTTTAAGAGGCTCTAGCCCAACACTAGCTACCCAACAACCAACCAAAGTTGACTTTTCTTTTCAAATAAATTATAATGTCTTTCAACAAATGCTACAAGGTGGTATAAAATGTGTTTGCTTTCCGGAGCCTCAATTACTGCCACGAATTTTCGCCTGATTACTATCCTGAGTGCACTAAAGTGGAATTAACTCCAGAACTTGAACAGATTCTTCAAGGCAAAAATAAATGAAATACCCATGAGAAAAAGGGAATCTTGTAATTTGTGGAGTCAACACAATCCAAAACCGAAGGGAAACCTAAAAGCAGATGCTTAAAAGTAAAGAAAAAAAGGAATGCGCATCATAATGACCAAAACTAGACTACGCTGGTTGCCTACTGACATCTGCATAATATTCAGCCACCGACATTTTCATCTTACATGAAATAAACTATTCAACAAGGCAACCATGAACCACCAAGCAGTATGGGCTTCTGTTTAAGAAAACATTAACAAAAGCTACAAAGGCCACATATGATGGGTTCATTTCTGCTGCTGCACCTTATATACTCCCTCCGTGCAACTTTATAGATACATTTGGTTTTCCACTATGGGAAACCAAATGTATCCATTAATTCCAGACGGATGGAGTACATAATAATGAACTTGAGCAGAAGACAACCCAACCTCACAGTACTCTCATTACACGCAATTATGCATAAAAGGAGAGAAACAACATTCAATGATTATCAAGCTAACTTTGAACTAACAAAACAAATACTCCCTCCGTCCATTGAAGCTCGTCTGCAGTTGAAAAAACACGGGTCCATCATTACATGGCTGAATTTGCTCCCTCACGACCAAAATCACGAAAGAGGGGCCGAAAACTCTGGTTTTTCATACGCGCCTTAGACTCCAACAAATTTCACTCATTTTCAAATGCAGACAGGTTTTATTAGTCGGAGGAAGTACAAGCAATTATCATAACACTGCAATCAACAATACCAACAGAACACGAAAGAACCCACAACCAAAACCTAAAGTTTTGACCTTTTTCCCGTTTTCTCCTATTTGCTAAAATCGATTTAAAATGAAATTTGCCATGATCCCAATTACAGAGGCGCCTAATCCATAAACAAATGCAAGAAAGCTTGAAAACAGGAATAGAGACCTTATTGTGGAAGAGGCGCTTGGCGAACATGGCGAAATGGGTCGTCGTTGTCGTCTTCTTCCTAGCCTGGTGACGACCTTGGATTTGCCCTACAATGGCTTCTCTTGATCATCCAAAGTTCCCAAGCTGCAGTGATCGCAGGATCTGGATATCTGGATATGGCGGGAGGCGGGAGGCGGGAAGGGCGGCGAGAAATGCGGGGCACGGAGGAGATGCTAGCCGCTTCTGCTTCTGCAGGCCGGTTTTTCCGGCAGCTCCAATGGAAGAAAGAAGGAGAGAGAGATGTCGTACTGGGCTGGATATGTTCTGAGTGGGCTGGGCTGGCCTTGTTGTGACCAGTTTTCTGGAAGCCCAATTTCTCTCGAAGCACGCGTATATGAATGAGGTGGCCCAAGCCCAACCAGCCATGATGGATGGATGAGACATTTGGCAACTAATTTTACTACTAGTTAGCTTTAAATAAAAAGGAAAAGTTTAATGAGATCTTTCTCATATAGCTTGCATGAGCCTGAATAATTTTAAACCATCAGATCGAGATCTGATGGTAGTGATGATTCATACTTACTTACCTCGTGTTTTGACACCAACCATCAGATCTTGATATGATGGATAAAGATTACTTGGCTCATGCAAGCTACATGCGAGCAATCTCATGTATGTAAACCGGTCTCTAAATAAAATTGGTTGGCAACCCATATCTATCTTATGTGAATTCACACATTTATGGTTGCCAAATGAGTTTTTGCCCCACCAGCTTTAAATAATTACATTAAACTGGATGATTTTCCGGTGACTTTTCCCCCTAAAATCTCCTTTGGAGGAGATTATGGGGAAAGTACAATTTTTCCGACAAAACAACTTTATGTCTCACTTCACTTTATGTTGCACTTTCTAAGAATCGGCTTACCAAATGCACTACTCCAGAAAGAACCCTAAATTTTGGAAAAAGTGAGGTGAAAAGTGATTTCCGATACAACCAAACGCACCCTAAAATGCTAAAGCTTGTGCACCATCAACCATATAATATTATTCTCTAATTACTCTTATAATTAGGCTGGAGATGGCATGACGGCTGCTCTGCAGTGACCCTAGGTTGAGGTCACAAGGTCTCCCCGATGAACCGCACTCGCTCGCTTGCTCAGAAAGCCTAGGCTTTTATTCACATCTCGGTAGAACTAACCTATTATGTGACGTCTCAATTAAAAGGGACGTACAGGAGGGAGTACGTTTTTTTCAACGTCAGCATTGACCCTCCAATTTTAAGTTCTCAACTCTTCAGGAGAATTTGAATGTCGTCAAAGAGTTTGGTTGGTTTGGTGGGATTGATTTGATACACAACCCGTTTCACTTGTTAGTAGGGCCGCCTGTTGATGACAAGTCTAGCTTAAATAGAAGTTTTAATTAATTCGAGTACCCGTACACCTAACAAATTTATGAAAGTGTGCTCTAATTATGAACGCAAATAATTTGAAAACTAGTTATTTCAAAATTTCTGCGAGTTTCTGAATAGGGATAAGATTGTAGTTTGCATTGAATCAAGGTTGCTTGATCCTACATTGGTAGTCAAACTGTGGGGGTAATATGATTGCCATCAAAGAGTTTGGTTGGTCGTGGGAGCCTATGGGCTCGTTAATACTTGTTGACTTCAGTATCAACTAATAAGCATGGCATTCAATAGGTTAGTTTTCATGGTCTAAACAGTTTTTTACTGTTATGGTTTTAGGCACAAAGCCAAATGAATCAGGGAAAGGCATCAGCATAAATCGAAGTGTTAGTGAAGAAAAGAGGCATTTTTTATGATAATTGCATACTTTCCCCTTTTTCGTCTTTGGATAAGGGGGTCAAACGAATTACAAATGTCTAAGTAGAAACAAGATTGTCAACTTGTGATTTAGATGTCAGCATTGAACCAAACTTGTTGGACCCCATATTGGTCTATATCGATCATAATGGCCCAGTGCCCCTCCTCACCACTATATATAACGGGGAGTCACCCATCCACGGCAATTAGCACTTGCCACCACTTCCCATGGCTCCTGTCTTCAGGTTCTCCCCCATTGACCGGGTGCAGACGACTCTCTCTGCAAAGAGGAGTCCAACCAAGAAAGTCTGGGCTCCGCTAACAATGGTGGCCGGCGGGGAGGAGGAGAGGGACAAGGAGCCAGAGTTTGACCCAGCTGCTCCACCTCCATTTAGTATAGTGGATGTCCGGGCTGCTATTCCTAAGCATTGCTGGGTCAGGGACCCCTGGAGGTCCCTGAGCTACGTTGCCCGTGACATTGTTGTTGTCGTTGCGCTGGCCGTGGGCTCGGCGTATATGGACAGCTGGGTTGTCTGGCCTCTCTACTGGTTTGCCCAAGGGACCATGTTTTGGGCTCTTTTTTTGATCGGCCACGATTGGTGTGTTTAGATGTTATTGTGATTTTCTTGTGAGACTCAACTAATTAGTCTTCTCTTTCATATTAGTAGCTACGTTTGGAAAATACTATCATTTTAAATGAATGGTTGGTCCCACCTTGCTTGAGTATGCTAAAAAAACATCTCACCAGCTAAGCTAGCAGATTTAGTTTGTAAGAAGCTTGGGAGTTGTTCTTTTAGTACTAGCCACTTAAATTGCCCAAATAGAGCATTAATGTAGCTATTAATATGGGATGAAGGGAGAAATATGTAGGCATCAGTTGATTTTGGTGATTTTTGATGTTTGGACAGTGGACATCAAAGCTTCTCAGACAGTACCACTCTCAATAGCTTTGTGGGCCATTTGGTGCACACATTTGTACTTGTGCCTTATCATGGCTGGTAATGCTCTTATTCTTCCTTGCTAAAACCGGCAGTCTTCTTTTTTGGGTACATAAAACTGGTAGTCTTATTTGTTTTAAGAATCATGCAAAACTAACGTCGAGATGCAGAACCATTAATCGATCTGTGGGATCCACTTTTATAACATGATGGAGATCATTCTAAACTGAAGCCCGTAGGCTATCCTGTAATTGGCATCCCATACAGGAAACACATAATCATGTTTTTATGATCGTATAGGGACACAAGTATGGATCTTAGCAATCAGGTAGAGAACATAAAGAACATTAGCATTTGGGTTGTATAGTGTTATAATTCTACGTTATCATTGAATCAACTCTACTTTATTAAGCAATAACATATAATTCAAAAATAATAATAGGGTAGTTACCGTCTTGCTAATTATCCCTCCGAACTTTGCCTAATCGGGAATTCCCTCTTCTCTGTGTGAGCTGTAGGCGCATCCCTAAAGATCTTAACGTCAGTAGAACGATTCACTTCATGTTTCTAAGCTTTTATCATGCATGTTGTTGCTGTGTTGAAGATCACCTAGTGGTGCACGTATGACTTCCTTATGGACTTTAAGACTTTGCTTGTTATGGCTTTTACAGGAGGATCAGTCACAGAACACATCATCAGAACCATGGTCATGTTGAGAATGATGAATCTTGGCATCCTGTTAGAACTTTTTCTGCCATTTTCCCCAAGATATAGTACCTGTTGAGTTATTCCAACCATGGAGTAATGATCTGATTACTTTTTCTCTTTTTGTTTTGTAGCCAACTGAGAAGCAATACAAAGAAATGGACCCTCTGGCAAAGAAATTTAGGTTCACTTTCCCCTTCCCCATGTTTGTATATCCTTTCTATCTGGTGAGTTTGTAACAAAACCTCTATATATAGATAGGAAAAAGTTAGTAAGAGCCGTATTGGCGTGAGCTGAGACAATCTGAGCCATCGGATGGAGATCAACCGTGCGCAAGGCGGGCAGTTATTCATACCTGTCTGCCCCCAGTATTAACCGATGGCTCATATCGTCTGCTCACGCCGACGCATGTGATCCCACCAGGCTTATATAAAAGGGAGTCCAAAATTATATGAGAAGGAAAATGATATTTGTACACATCAAAGTCTTACACAAGGCTTTAAATTGGACAGAGAAAAATTCACCCGTATTGTCTCTGTGCAATCAAATTTCAATATGAAAATGGTTTTTAATTTCAGCTTATTTTTTAAATGTGGAATCTGGCAGTGGTGGAGAGGTCCAGGAAAGAGAGGCTCCCACTTTGATCCAAACAGTGACTTGTTCAGAACCAACGAGAGGATAGAAGTGATGATATCAACCCTGTGCTGGGCAGTAATGGTTTCTATCCAAATTGGGTTGACTGTTATTATGGGCCCATTAATCATGCTTAAGCTCTATGTGGTGCCTTATTGGGTAGGCAATCTCAGTATTTCTTATCTCTTCTTAGTAATTAAAAGTCCGCAGAAGATGGTGGTTCAAGTTTTAATCAATTTATTCCTCAAAATGCAGATTTGTGTTATGTGGTTGGATCTTGTGACATATCTGCAACACCATGGCCATGAGCAAAAGCTACCATGGTACCGTGGGAAGGTGTGGTAAAAAGCTGTGGATTTCTTCATAAAAAATTATAATACTCCCTCTATCCCATGTTAAGTGTCCTATATAGTTTTCAAAATCTACTAATTTTAGTTCATCTAAAAAACCCAAATATTACAGTAAATATCGAGGGAAGGAATATTTGTTTAACTGAATAATAGGACCTTTTTTTTATTAAAAAATCATCTCAGTACAAGCAAGAAAAAAAAAGAACTTCATTGTTTGGTACTAACATAAATCAGTCTATTTGTTTTCTTATGGGATTCATGTTAATGGTAATTTTTCTACTCCTTCCGGTCACTTTTAATTGAGACTATCATATAATTTGTCAATTTATTGAGATGTGGGGTCCCCAACAAAAGTCTAAGCTTTCTAAGCGAGCGAATCAACTTTCCTCAAAATGAACGAATGAGTGAGTGCTTTTTATCATGGAGGCCTCACGACCTTGAGCTAGGGTCACTGCCGAACATTGGAGTGGAGAATAATTAGGGAACAATATCATCTAATTTTAGTACGCATATTTTTTTAATTGTCTTAATTAAAAGTGACCTAAGGGAGTATATGCTTATGTTAGGCCTATACCTTAAAGGGCGTAGTTAACATATATATTTCTTCTTGTGCAAAATTGGAGGAGTGGAGCTATCTAAGGGGAAGCCTGACTACAGTGGACCATGACTACGGATGGATCAACAACATACACCATGACGTTGGCACCCATGTGATACATCACCTCTTCCCACAAATACCTCACTACCATCTAGTAGAAGCTGTAAGTGTCATGCACCATTATAACCCTATTCATAGGGATGAACATTAAATTCTTATTGTTTGTACTTACAATTGAATAATACTTGCATGAATCTAGACGAAGGCAGCAAAACATGTGCTCGGAAAATACTACAGAGAGCCCAAGAAATCAGGCATCCTTCCCATTCACTTGATTGGAAATCTGATGAGGAGCTTGAGCCGAGACCACTATGTCAGTGAGACTGGAGATGTTGTCTACTACCAAACCGATCCCAAGGTGTTCGGTGCCTCCTAAAAGAGGTTATGAGAGTAGTACTTTAAAAACGAGTTTGGCTCAGTCACATGTAAGGAAGCCCACATCCGATTCAACTGAACAAAACCTTATGAAATAAATATGAAAGATATTACCACATTTTATAGGGATATTAACCCAAATAAGTAATTATGTTAATGAAAGTGGGATGTTTAATACTGTAAAGAGAGGCAAGGATGGAATTGTTTGTTGGACTGTAGTAATCTGGAACATGATCTGGATAAAAATAAAAATAGAAAGCAACTTGATGTTGTTTGTGTACAAAGTTAATGTTTCTGGCGTTAGTACTTCTAGTCCTATTGCAATACAGCTAACTAAGTTGGCTTATGCTTGGTGCGCCTGAGCGCCATAT
Organism: Houttuynia cordata; assembly: GCA_039654745.1. Taxonomy (NCBI): domain Eukaryota; kingdom Viridiplantae; phylum Streptophyta; class Magnoliopsida; order Piperales; family Saururaceae; genus Houttuynia; species Houttuynia cordata. The sequence continues at coordinate 17,149,467 of CM077510.1, forward strand.
TTCCAAACAATTATCTAATGGTCTGCATTAATACAGGGGCAAGTAGGAAGTAGCAAGAAGACTTTTAGATCATCAGAGAGAGCTTTGAGGGCATCTAGGGTTTGAGGGCCATCGTTGGCCTTCCACCGCCGCTGGTGCCATGGTGACTTCCTCCTCAGAGATCAATTGGGCAAACCTCTTCCCTTCTTCTTCCTCATTTAGCGTTCTCATTATCTTGAACTCTTGGATGCGTCTGCGGTTCCTATTCCACAAGAGATCTTGAACGAAGCAGCCATCATTGGCATCATTCTCTTGTTGGATATGTTTTGGGCAAAATGCATTACTTTGTGTGGCTGAAGAAGTAATTAGAAGAGATATGGAAAATAGCCTCCTTTTGAGATGAAGTCCCTAGCTGATAGTTTATTCCTCATCAAATTTTCATCTATCGATGATAGTGCCATGGTTTTCAATGGTATGTGGTCAATTGGAGGGCGATCGCCTCCTTTGGCAATGGACTCCAGGAATGAAACCGGTGCAGGAAATCATTGAATTTATTCCTATATGGATTAGATTGTCAGAGCTTACTCCATAATACTTTGTGCCGAGAAGCTTAAGTCGAATTGGAAGTTATTTAGATAAACCACTCTGATGTGATGTTCCAACAGCAGAGTTCAGCTGCTTATAATATGCAAGAATTTGTATTGAGATTACTCCATGCTTTAAATTTAAGAATTATGTTTCAATGTTTTGTGATTTTGGATCTACCTTCCCTCATAAAATAGTATACAAATGGAAACCTTCAAGTTGTTCAAAGCGTCACACCTTCAATCATCAGTTAATTCATGCCTCACACAAAGAGTGGCGAGCAGTTGAAGTATCTCAATTAGCCACCATGGAAGCTTCTGTGTCAGAGTCTTTTGCGAGGGAGATGACTTGTGGGGTCCAATCGAATGATGCTCTGGTAGGGGAGAATTTAATTGGGCCCCACCTAAGTACATTAGTTCAATTTGAACCGCCGTATCATTTTCATCTCGATAAGGATGAAGTCCCTCAGGATTTAGATCACATCATCAAGCAAGTGATTATTCAGGTGTAGATCATCTAAGCTCAGATTCAACCTAATCTTCGTCCAAGTGCATCAAGTTGAATTAGATATGGATGGAAATAGATCTTCGACAGATCTTGGAACTCTAAATGGTAACCATAGAGTTCTATCTACCCAGGACTCCCCCCATGAGATTGGGCCCCATGGGAAGGACTAGAGTCCTGAGAGTTTATTCCTCTTCAAATTGAACTAATGGACTTAGGTGGGGCCCAGTCAAATTCTCCCCTACCGGAGCACCATTCGATTGGACCCCACAAGTCATCATCCGAGTCTTGCTCTTGGAGCCCATGTGCATCAGGTTGAATATGATATAAACAGAATTAGATCTTTTATAGATTCTAGGACATTAGGGGCCCATAAAGAGCCTGATCTTGATCCCTGCCCATGTCTGCCTTTGGGACCCACACTCAGGAGCCTCCCCCTCTTGACTCTTGTGCTCAACCTATTTCTGAGCAGGGAGGCCACCTCCAGGTGTCTCCTTAGCCTTCTCCAACCGTCCAAGGTTTGGTGTTGCTTGGTTCTTCTTCTCTGTTGAATCAGGTTTCTTCTATCAATATAGTCTCTAAAAAATTGATCTGATCATCGACAAGCAGTTTTAACTGTCACTCCCCGAATTTCAAAACCCTGAATAATGCGCGGAAGCACTAACTTAGTTAAGGTCATGAGGCTGAAACTCAAGCCGGACCGAATACTCAAAACACAAAACTTTCTCATTCCAGAATGCTTAACCAATTTCTATTATACAAAAATCTTAAATAATAACAAACTTTAAGTTTAACTACTCTATTTCAATAACACGATTATCACAAAACATCAAACATCCACTTTAAAATTCACACACTGGCTGATCAGTTCTCCATGAACAGAAAATTAAAAACAATAATTAGATTCACTTCTATCAGCTTTCCACCATCGGGTCCATAGCACATACCTTGCTAGTTCCTTTCCACTTTGATTCTTGCATCGAGAGATGCATGAGTATTTCGAAAGAAATACCCAGTAGGAGCCAAGAAAAACCCACAACAGGTAATAACAATAGAATACTGTAAAATGAGAATTTAAGACACCTTTAATAGAAATCAGGTTGAGTAAATACAGAGTTCATTTACCTGCTCGATAATCATCACAAAGGACCACGGCTGAACTACAGAGGTTCATAAATAATCTAATATCACAAATGATCTAGCAATGGCTCGTGAGCATACTATGAATCCAACTAAGAGTGTTCATCAGAACTCCTAGTGGAGAACCACTTTACATGGAACTGAATTCATCTAGAATCAACTAGGGTTCTCTCAAACAGAGACCCAGACCATAATCATCAATGAAAGACTCTCAGAGGAGTAAGATAATAACTTTGTCAAGGTTATCAGAAAGGACTCACATCGGAGTATTCAAAACTCTTAGAATGATGAACATCGGATGACTCCAATCATACTCATCAAGAATCGAGATACTGAATCACCTCATCGTACTTAGCCTCTAGATATGACAATTCCCATGCACAAGAATTTAAGGTCACCAATATCAGGAATAGGTCAAACGTGGTGTACAAAGTCTTTTGGATTTGTACGAGAGAATTCCTTGAACGATAGATCAATCAAGGACTTAGACTCGAAGAGACAATTAATTTCGGACAGAACCCATGTCTCACTGTTCATACTCATATAATCTGATGTTATTGTACCTTGTATCCTCAGAGTCTTACAATATAATTGTCACGCCCCAAATTTCCAAGACCCGATTTACGCGAAAGCGACAAACCAATGACGGTCATAGGGTAGGAAACCTGAGACTGACCGAATACTCAAGACTTCTATTGTCCCATTTAAATATCATGGGACTTACAGGATCAATATGACTTAAACAATATTTACTTACAAAAATATAGATAACTGAAAAGGAATCTAATTAATTATTACATTAACGGAATTTGTCTCAACAGAACTTAAAATAAAACGGCACGTAGGCCGCGAGTTCAATCAACAAAACATAATAATATCATAATTAAAGAAATAAGTCTTCAGACTCCAGCATCCATCCACGTCGCTGCTCGCTATCACTTCTGTTCCTTCTTAATTCCTGCATCAGAGGCATGAGTATTCCATAGGAAATACCCAGTAGGATACAGAAAACCCACAATGGAATAATAGAATAAGATAAGACTCCAGCATAGGTCAACAAACTCAGGTTCAGCAATTACCGAGATTTCTTACCTGGAAACAACTGTCCTTCAAAGCACATGATAGTACAGGAAGGATAAATCAAGGACTCCAAACTTCCGTAGAGTAATGGAGGTAAGGTAATAACATCTACTCCGGACATCCAAAGTGTTGGAGGTATCAATTTCTGCTCTCAGGTTTGTCCATTTCCTCTATGGACCTCTATTACCAGATCATCCTAGAGGTTCTACAGAGGAACCCGGCCATGCGTCTAGGGATGCTGGCCCCATTGGTGCTTACGGGCACAATGGGCGGAGATTGCAGACCTTCCGTAATGTCATACAATCTAATGCACACGCGCTTGCCGTCATCGGCTGAACTACAGAGGTTCATTAATATCGGAGATCTCGCAAGATCTAGCGATGGCTCGCGAGCATACTATGATTCCGACTAAGAGCTCTCAAAAATGCTACTTAGCGGTGAAACTATTCTTGGAAACAGTTGGTCTTAACGACAAAAGGCTTAAATCACAACTTTCTAAATTTTCACTCTTTGTAAGAGTAGAAAGCAATATCAGACTCAACCCGAATCGACTCACTAAGGAGTGTTGCTAACTCAGAATGAATAGGTCTGGGAACTCGACTGAGACCCGACTAAAAATGCCTCATCAATGAGACACACCACGAGATTCGTCAAGAGTCCATGTTCCGCCGTCGTCATCGTCATACCTAACCCTAGAGTTGACAATCCCTGTCACAGAATAATTTGAATGACATGTCTCAGATAGACCACGTCAGAGATTTCGAATAAAGTTCAAGCTTTGAATACTCTTGAGTCATGAATAACCCAAGAGAGGAAACAAAAGGACAATTATCATAGGACACCACGTTCGGCTCTAAGACCCTTAATATTCTTGTAGGGTTACTGTTCTAAGTACCTTATAAGTCTTATTATACTTAATTATAGTCTTAAGTATTATCTTAACTCATGTTTCAAAGTATTATTAGGGTTTTCAAGTCTTTTAAAACCAGAAACAGGGTTCTGTCCAAAACAGAATAGCCCACTTCAATTGGTCACCACGCTCTGTACACAGCGAACTAATCAATGAAATTTTTATCTCAAATAGCCTCAGGTGTCTATTTTCCGATTGATAAACGGATTAATTTTTGGATTATTGTACAATTAGTTATAATTTTTAGAATAGGGGTCATCTGCGCAGGATTACTCCTAGCCGAGACCAATTACTTTAAGTTATACTGATTAATCATTTGTATAAGCTTTAGTAATTCCTCAAATACCCTCTCTGACACTATTAACACTTTCCTAATGTCTTTTACAGAGCCCAAAGGTTCTGGAATTATTAGTTTTAATCCCACTAATTGGTTACATTTTAACACCCGATCACTATTCTTTTAATCTAATTCCAATAACCTAATGTATTAAACCGGCTAATTAAACCCGGACACCCCTTTGATCCAAAAAGCTCTGACATGACGTCAGACCCTTTCTAGGACTACAGAGAGTAATTGAGTTTAATCAAAAACATTAGTCATATAATTAACCTAGGGTATACCTATATCCCTTACTCGATTGTTGAATATAAGTACTAGTGTAATACCCTTATGATATAACCAATAAGACACCTAACCTCGGACGCCACAGTGATCCATCATGTTGGACCACGACAAAAGCTTCAAACTTTCTATCATCAGAGAGTGAATTAGGACTTTTAATGACGTTTAAAAGAAGTATCACCAAGGATTACTCCGAAAATTGAATAACACATAGGATCGGTCAAGAATAATTCAAACAATGAGGTATTCAATGATCAAACCGGACGACTAACTCTGGACTATAGTCCGACATCAACTTCATGCATTAAAGGCGACAACTTTATTAATTTGAAAAAATGGGGGATGTCTATCTAGGCGTTAGGACGAAAATATGAACAAGCATGCCATACCGAATGGAGTACTTCAAATGATATAGATAATTACACTATGGCATGGTCAATAATTCATGTCAATTGAAATTAAATCAGAGCATAGGATATACCAACACATTCATCAATGGACCACTCAAAAGCACGACAAATTTCGAAGATCACATTTGTGGTAAAAGAATCCTACCTCTTACGATGAACCGTAAAATCCTTCGCGTAGATTGCACCCTATTCCAAGCCTTCTCCTACGCTCGTCGATCCACCACACCAAGATGCGACGTAAAAAGAGAGAAGAAGTACTAATTTAGAAGAATTTAGAAGGATGAAGGAGACACACCAAAAGGAAGGTCGATAGCTAAAGGAGAGCCTATCCCTTCATGAATCCATTTAAATAGATGATCCCCCTCTAGGCCCATGCCATCTCAGTCGTCCATTCTTTTCCCATCTGACGATCAAAAAGAAGTCCAGCAAGGAGAAGATCTTGACGTCCAACGTGCTCCCCCAAAACAAGCTCTAAAATCAGTTACACATTCTCATTAGTTAGGATTGAGATCCTCTTCAAGATTTCCAAAACTGCTTATGGCAGTTTTCACTCTCCAAATGAACGCCTATTCCAATTACTCCCACGTTCAAAATTTGAAAAGGTGGGGCTTTGGTAAGACCTTCCCTAATGGCTGATTGGCCCTTACCAAATTGGTTACAATCCCATCAATTAGGGAGTTAGTTAATGAGATAAATATCCCATTAAGCCATTGTAACTTCCTTTCCCATAATCCATCCCACGATTTGCTCCATTAACCATTTGGCGCCCTTTTTGATTGAATGGAATATGCTATAGCATCTTCATTAAGTGCCAATCAAACCCCCCAATTAATCTCAAATCTCCTTCTTTCAAAAGTTCCCAATTAGGCTAATCCATTAATTACAATTAATGAAATTTTAAACAACAAGGCTCCCCACGATTTGGTCCTCCAGATCGTGGGCCCAAGGGTGGACATGCCATCCAAAGATCACCCAAAATCAGCCCAAGAAGTTTCCCAACGGAATTACCTCGGGAAACGCAAAACCACCGGTGATCGATCGGTCTGTATACGTGATCGATTGTCTTGAGATCGATGCCTTATAAAAATGATCGATCGTCTCCCGATCGATGCCATTTGAAGGCAATCGATCGGTTTGACAGAAAAATTTTAAAATTCAATTTTTAACGAGATTTCTAGAATTCAAAATTACTCCCATTAAGAAATAAAATTCTACCTTATTAATATAAAATTTAGGGTCGCTACAATAATAATTAGGTCGTAATACTATGTATACATATACTTATAGTGTATAGTATCCAACCGATTTAAGGTTTTAACATGAATACAATGTTCTGCCCCATGCAAAACAGCTGATTTCTAACCACTACCGCTGTTTATCCAGTATGTTTTAAATTCTAAAATTTTTATCTCAATTAGACTTATTTGTCTAGTTTATAACCCATCCAATTTCATAATTTTCTGAGTTTTATAGAATTACTTATGAATTTTCGATCACTTCTGGTTGGTGCAGGAACAGTTCTCGCCGAGAGCAGTTATCTTAATCCCCTTTGATTATCTGATGCTAAACTCGTAATTAATCACTTAATATCACTTACTAACATCATATACACACCCTCTAAATATTTTGCAGAACCTCCTCAACTCTAAATCAATATGATTTCCTTACTTTTAATGATAACTATTCAGCTTATTAGGTTATACGACCATCTCTTTACCAATCCCGAAAGAACACGAGTAGGACAATTAATCACAGACACTGGTCAACACCAAATACAATCTGACATGAATCCCAGAAGGTAAGCTGAAGCATCAGAGGCAATAGAATTTAATTTCATAAGAGTTAGATCAAGAATTGTATAGGAAACTCAAATCGATTATCAAAATTGGATATAGAATACTAGTATAGTATGAAACGACTTGATCAATCAACAAAGCTGTCATTTTTACTGGATAGAATGAGATATGACACACAACAGCAAGTTATGACAAGGATTGAATAGTATAGCCTCATGGGAATGCATTCCAGGGCTTGTACGTGAAGAGCAACCACGTGACACACAAAAGAAATATTTTCGATCATGCATTAATCACACGTATATCTTCAAGACAATACTTTGCATGAAACCATATTAATATCTAATCATCAACATCGTAACATTATTTCAGCATGTATGAAGTATCATATTCATGATAACTCAGAGGATCAAGTTGTGGTAAAAATAATGCATCCTACCTCTTTGACGATTTAAAACTTCTACGAGAGTTTCGATCACCTATTGCACCACCCTTGACCTCGACAAACCACCACGACTCCACGAGAGAGAGGAACGGCTGCTAACTTGAAGGGAGAAGAGAGGATGAGACTACTGCTGGTAGCACTCTTCCCAAGGCGTCCCAAAAGAGTGGCCAGTCTCTCTATTAGTGTGTTTAAATAGTCCAAGCCTTCAATACTTGGATCAATCTCCACCATTGATCTACACTCCATCCAAGGGCTACGATCCACCCAACACTAGCCCATAACCATCACAAGAACGTGGTCCCTTAATTATCTCAACCTTAGTTAGGGTTTCCCCTCAATTAAGGTGATTCAAAACCCTAATTTCCACTTAAGGTAACTTATTTATTTAAGCCAATCTCTCACCATTGATTTCCTTACAAACAAAGGCCACAATTTCGTCCACAAAAAGGAAGGGCCATCTATTTTGGACGTGGTCAATCCATAATCCAAATCAATTATCATCCCCTTTTAGTAGAAATTTAAATCCAATTAGTTGGTTACTTAAATTAAAGTTGTGACCTCCCAATTTGACAACCGGTTTTACTATCTCTAACCATTGATTTCTTTTCAATCTAAGGCCACAACTTGGCTTAAAAAGGAAGGATCCTCAAATAGGGACGTGACCAAATCCACTAGTCAAGTTAGTTATACTCACATTAAGGTGAGGATCTTGGCCAAATCCGATTGTTACCTAAAATCACCATTGTAACTTCTTAATCAAACCCAATTAGCACGATCTCCTCTCTTGCCACATGGCGCCCCCACTTTGTATGGAAAGAGCCATGATCCTCCATTAATTACCTTCCAAAAAGTAATCCCTTAAATATCTCAAATTTCCAATTAGAAAGGATAACAAATCAATTAATACACAAACCGAATTTTTGAGCTAGATATTTATTCCTTTTAAAACCGGGTTTGGAAAGAATTCGAAATTCCCTCTTCTCCTTGATTCTCTCTCCCCTAATCAAATATTCACATGCCAACCACGTGCACAGTGCCCAGGGCGCTGTGTCCACGTGGCTCTGGCCCTCAGGTGTTCCTGCGCCTGATGCGTGGCATACAGATGGACAGCTCCGATATCCCGCGAATTAAGTGTGCTGAAAAATATTACACAACTCTTGTACCACATCACTAATTCAATTTAATAACTCAAAATACCCAAATGAGTATCTACACACTGGTCTCATACCCTGGCGCCTGGCCCCACTCCTGGCGTCAGGTGCACTCAGCCCCTGGCGCCAGGCCAGCCTCAGCGCCAGGTTGAGCCCAGCGCTAGGGCTAGTCCTCGCGCCCTGGTGTACTGCCTAATCTAATTTATCAATTCCACTCTTCTATAAGCATCACAAAACCAAAACAACACACCATATTATAAGGTTTCAAAACAGGCAGCAAAACTTTCTTATTTTAGAACAGTTTCCTAAAATAGCAATTTTGGTAAACTTACAAAATTTTCGGGTGTTACATTAACCTCGTACTTGATTTGGGTTCTCGCCCTATCTCCTCTCCTACCCACTTTGTTTTTCTTAAAGATATCGATCTATCAAGCGACTTCTTCGGTGGTGAGAGTGAGAATTCATCTAATACAAGCACCACCTCCTGCTCTTCTTCCTTTAAGAAGTATAATATGAGGGCATCGCATAATCGAACCAATAGTAGTCATGGGTGCACTACTCTAATAAAATAAAGTCAAAGTGAGACCTCATAAACACAATTAAATAATCATCTTTATTTTGTTTAAGAAGTTATTTTAGTTATTTTCATTTACCATGTGATCATCTCGTTAATGGGTTATTTTAGTAGTTTTTTTCTTTCGATGTTAGTTTTCTTTCGTTTCGCCCTGTGTTTTGTTAAGGTTGACATTCTCTTTTGGTATCTTATTTGCCTTCTCTGGGTCGTGCTAATAAAATTTCTTAATTACCGAAAAAAAAAGTTGCCTTTTGTTCCTCATCTTTCATCCAGTTTGACATGTAAGAAGTCTCCCTACTTGGTGTCCGCTAGGATATCCGCTCCATAGGAGTTGTCAATCATCCGCACCAACAGTGCACATTTAGCTCCTGTAATTATGCATGTGCACTAACGCATGGATGCACTCTTGATTCTGATGATCAATGGCTCGGAGAATGTCCTGCAGCAAGCCTATATTTCCGGAGGGCGTCTAGCGTGGCCATGCCCTATTGCAGGGCCCCATACCTACGTGGGCCGGGGTCCTGCAATCTGGTCATGAAAATCGGTCAGCAAAACATTTCCCATATTTCCGGGCAGCTCAGTGAGAGAGAACACAGGGTTGGGTATGTTCTAAGTGGGCCTGGCTCATCGTGAGTTTCGTGACGACCTTTTTCTATCCGTATCAGTCACAGAGTCCATATAAGTTTAATCAGGTGCCCCAAGCCCAATTCAGTCATGGATTCCCAAAGGATATCCTAAAGAAATAACAGTTGATTTCTTTTCGACTTTGTGAAGGAATATTAATACTAGCTCCCTGTGTTCTGAAGTACCTATACCACATCCTTAAAAAGTGGCTAGTACTCTAATTGTGTTATTGCGTTAAATATGTGCACAACAAAACAATTAGAGTATATGGCCTATGCAACAATGAGTGCATCATCGATCTTTGATGATCGGGGATTGGGGAAATTTCACTGCGTGAAGGTTCACCGACCGATTTTAGGCTGGGTGACGCTTCATCATTTTGGTCTTTCCATTAAGCGGAGGGGGCCGACTTATATATGGCATGAAGTAAGGGCATCTTGAAGGCTAAGAGCTGCAGATAAGAGAGACAGAGAGAGAACTTCAAGAGAGAGAGTTTGAGGATTGAGAGAAATCTTGTAATCTTCTTTGTACTCTTTGATCAAAGCATATGGATTGGCTGTTAAAGCTGCTACATTGATGAAGTTTCACCAGCTGATTACGTCTCTTCTCTTTCTTTGTCCACCTATAGCATGTGCATGTACTTGCATCAACGTGAAATGCAAGTAAGTACGTCCATGAAGATGCAGGTTTTTGTCTCTGGAGAGCCGTAATTTTCCAAGATTACATTTTTCTTTTTTTAAACAAACAAATGCAATTATATAGAACTTACTCAACTGAAATTGATTAGTTGTCTCGTGAAAACGGAATGAGACAACCAATCAATTCCTTGATTTCCATCTACCCGAAATCAAATGGCCAATGGGGAGGAGCCCCAAGTGACCTCCTCACTCTCTCCACAGACTGTAAGCACTGTCAAATCTGGAACCTTGTGTGCAGTCACCATCTCCCACACTCCCTTGGGCCTTGGGGACAGACATATTGAGTACAGGAGGCGTTTTTTAGTTGGGTGCTTCTCTCTATGTACATGCTTTGGTGATTCTTCTTCACCTTGATATTAATCGTGCTGGAGGTGACCAGTTTCCTAATAAAACATGAGATATAGAATCAGTTAACTGCAAATACTATAAAGCACTAGTCCCTCAGTCCCACATCAGTTGTCTTGATTTAGAAAATTAAAATGAACTAGAATCCAAACTAATTATTTGGTTCACTTTTGCTTTCTTATCTGGACAACTAATAGCGGACAGAGGGAGTCTTTTTTAATCAAGTCCTATAGTAAAACCATTCTCAAAATGTGACACACAGAGGTTCAATTCTCTTGATGATCTGTTTTGGAGAGTAAATCTTCAACTAAATGCCCTTAATATACGTGTCCTACGCACAAGTTATGGGCGTGCATTTTAGGGCACGCTGTTTCTCATTTTCCTTATGCTGAAAAGGGAAGACTGGCATAGGACTTCACCTTCCATTTTCCATACCTTTGGCCATTTAATAGAAGGAACGTATTTGGCACGACATGTTATAAGCTTCAAGTCAAGTTGAGGGAAAAGTATATATACATGACTAAAGGCGGATGCACTGACGGACACAGGATTTTCAGGTATGGGAGGGAGGAGCAGCATTTCGACAAATGGCAGGGAGGAGCGGTGCGGCCAGCGTTGGAAGGGAGCTGGCCGCTGGGGTTTTTGCATTGGTAGGTGAAGGTTAATTGCAATTTGGTACCGATCGGTATTTTGGGTTCATCATTCATAGTTGGGTTGGTTTATGAGTTGGGTTGGGGGTTGGGTCATTTTGAGATGGGGGGCCAGGTAATGGAATTAAGCCAACTTCTAGCCCAATCCTTGTACTAAAAATATAGGGGGGGTTCACTAAAAAAAGGAACGCACCCATGAGGTCATCTAACCACCATCCCTTACACGTAGGTCTGCCCCCCTGTACATAACAATGATAGATGTTGGGAAATCATGATCTTGAGGATCACCTAAGAGACTAGCGTGCAAACGATAACATAAACAAGAAGCAGAATGGGGAAATATTTTGTTTTGGTTTTAGGATAGCAATTGCAAAAATTCCTAACAGCTATGGAACACAAGCTTTGCACGTTAAGAGGGTAGAGTGCCATATCAGGACTCCTTTTATTGCAACCCATATGAAAAGCATGTCACCTCTATTTTACTTTGAGTAAAAAGAGTTATGCTGTACATGAAGCAATGCATCAAAACTCAAAGCTTTAGACTTGAGGAAGACACAATTAGGATGGATACGTAGCAGCTTCACACGCCTGAAATTTGCAACAATATGGGACACTTTGCCCACATTGTATGTAATAATTGCCCTAGATATCCTATGTAGTAATTGCCCCAAATGGTGGCCGGTCCCTGGCCGTTGGACACATTTATACCATGCAGCTGGCCTCACTTAATTTGCAATTTCCACAGTCATTTATGTGTACCCATGCTTCACTATTTTGGCACATACCTATACCTTTTTTATTGCTAACATATCTATATGGTTATACTTATGCCAAGCATAAATGTGCTAGATTTTGAGTTACTTATTAATGCACTTGTATGGGAAATATCTTGGTTACAGAGTCAAATGAATCATATTTTTTTATTCAGAGGGGCAAGGTTGTGAACATGTGATTTTAATGTGCATTGAATCGAGGTTGCTGCATCCTACGTTGGTACTCGAACTGTGAGCGAGAATCTGATTGTCGACAAAGAGTGTGGTTGGTTGGTGGGAGCTAATGAGCTATTTATTATCAACTAATATGCATGAATCTCTTCAGCAGTTTAGTTTCATTATTAGTTCAATCTTGTTGGTTTCATTATTTGGCTAATTTTTCTTTCTTTATCAAGTAGAATGATCCACTAGACTAATTTCCGTTACCGGGATTGGCAGTATTTGAATTAAGAATGGTTAAAATTTGTCTCATTGGTGTTGTACTCAAGTATAATTCAGTTTATATGAAATTATTTTTGTTTGATCTTGTTTATGGCCTGCCCCCTTTTATAGTTTAGAGTCTTTAGACAGAGGTTCAATTATGTGGCATGCCAAGAGGAGTGGATTGAGATCTAAACAGTTTTTAACTATTGTGGTTTTAAGCACAATGCCAAAAATGAGACAGGGAAAGGCATCCAACCCAAAAAAATTTGCAAATCTTTTAGCTCACAAGAGACATCCAATAAAATGGGTTTGAAACACAATCTATCTAAGGCCTGGTAGTTGATGACAAATATAACTGAACTAGAAAGCATAAAAAATTTGCACCACTGTGGGGCTGTTTGGCAATTGGCATTCTCTTTCAGTAATCACGAATGTCCTTCAAGGTTTTTTACCCAAGCCAAGATGTCCCATTGGCCCTTTTCCGTCTTTTAAGGGCCAACTCTCCTCATTTGGAGGGTTGAGGTAGAAAGGGACTTTAAGCCCAAATTCTTTAGAACTTGAAAGGGGAGCCAAACAAAGGAATTGACAGATCATGGCAAGCACATAAAACCATGTTCGGAGGACATCAAACTTCATCACAAGTGAGCTCCAAAACATGGGCCAAACACGGGCAACGGAGATAGAAGCCAAAGTAAGCACGGCTAAACAACATCATGTGCTCGACCCTCGCACACCTCTTGGGGAGGACAGTCATTGACACCACTGGTGGACAAGACATGCGATTGTGAATCTAGAAGTGCATGCCCACCGCAGAAAAAAACCGCGAACCACAAGCCCCTAGATCTCTACGTACCCATCCACTTGAGGAGTAAACGAGCCACAGTGCACCCATGGAGTAGATCAGCGGCCACCAAGTTGTCATCAATGAAGGCAAAAGTGGTTGGGATGGGTAGAAAGCACAACACCAACAATATATAAGATAAACCAACGAATTTACCATTAAAAACGACCAAACTATCCCATCTAAACCCCCCCCCCCCTCTCAACACTTCCCTTCCTCTCTCCTCCGCCAAGGTATCATTGACTAGCTAGTGGAATAAGTGACGTATTCGTGTCGTAATTCTTTTTCTTTCTTATTGTTAGAAATTTTACCAAAATTAGATATAGGACGATTGGGCTTTTTACATATTACCTGGCGCCAGGTTTGGTTTTTCCATATCACCTGGTTTTTCCCGTTTTATCTCATATCCCCTGGAATCTAGCCTTGGAGTACCAAAAATGCCCCTCTTGTATATTTTTCGTGTTATTACTGGGCGTGTTGGATACGACACGAAAAAAAAAGAAGGTTTCCGGCGATTTCCAGACGCGACGCCGCCGGCGAGTCCTCCGACGATTTCCAGCTGCACAAGGTTTTTGAAGATCCGATTTAACGTCCCCCCTACTCGATTTCTCCGGCGCTCCCTGTTGGATTTCGACGACACGACTGACGGAGAGTGCGGTTTGGGCGGCAATTTGTCTCGTCAAACTCCTGGGATTTCGGGGATAAAGAAGTTGAGTTTCCCCTGCGGCTCCCCGCACCTTCGAGTAACCGGCGGAGTGTATGATTGAGGTTCGGTTTGCGGCGAGGAAGCGTTAGAAAGGCGCGTACGAGGAAATACACACATAAACACCACTAAACCACGGTAAGTTAGAAAAATCCTTACTTATTTTAGTTCCAGAAGCTCGGAATTTAAGATTTCTAATTTTTAAGATGAAGCATAAAGTCGTATTATGTACAACACGACTTGAGCGTTAGTCGTGTACAATGCAATACGACTATTATGATAGCCTGTGTTTCCAACACGACTGTTCTACTGACCACTCTACCTATCTCATTGCAGATGGATACAAAAGAAGATGAGTATATGAAGGAAATACCATCGGAAGAGGAGGAAGATCAGAAATTCTTCATTGCACCTCGGGAGCGAAGACAGAGGGGCAGGAAGAGGAAGGCTCCGATGAACCGATCAGGCAAGAAAACATGCAATCCGCGACTGGCGGTTAAGACGTATTGTCAACCGGGGGCGATGAAAAAGTGTGCGGCCCTCTTACGGCGTCACCAAAGATGTTACCAATTGATCAGAGAAGCTGGGTTCTCTGTCATCTTTGAAGGTGAGGACGTAGTTGTTTCTCGGAACCTCATCGACCATTTGGTTAGGTATTGGGATGAGGAGGTGAAGGTCTTCAATATCAAGGGGAGAACGGTACATTTCACAGAGCAAGAAGTTGCTCTTATCACTGGATTGCCCGCTAAGGGCGAAAGAGTTGAGGTCCTTCCCTTTGTGCCACGGCGAACGGAATATAAATTCTTCAGAAAGTACTTCACCATAACGAAACCGGATATTCCACATATTGAAGAAATCATTGAGAAGCTTAGCGAGGGCGAAATGAAGATGCCAGAGGAGGACATGGCGAGGATGATCATCTGCCTCCTCATCTCCACGGTGTTGTTTCCACATAGCACGAGAGTGGTGCATCCCTCTTTCTACCCTTATATTGAAGACCTCCCAAGAATGAGCTCATACAATTGGGCTGAGGCTATTCATACGATGTTGGTTTCTGGTATAACCCACACCAGCAGACTAGTGGGTGGGAGAAGTAAAGGGCTGGGAGGTGGATACCTAAACGGCGCCTCATATGTCCTTCAGGTATGTAGTATTTGTATATTTTTACAGTCTTTGAAAGGCTCTAAGTATCGTGTATTATGCAACACGTCTTTTATTAATGTCGTTTATTATGCAACACGACTTTATTTATAGTCGTCTATTATACAATACGACTTGATATATAGTCGTCTACTAGACAACACGTCTAATTATGTAGTTGTGTTGCATACGACATGACTAAATTTCTAGTCGTGTACTATTATAGTCGACTATTACTAATGTCTTCATCTGATTACTATGCAGATTTGGTTTTTTGAGCACACGACAATTTTCCATTCTGCGTTCGGTCCTACCAGTCCCAGGGCGAAAATGTGGCCAGGAAGTGGGACCCTAATTACAGAGGTGAAGATAGGTGCACAGAAGAAGCACCGTATGACCGACTACTGGAAGGGTCTATTCGATAATCTCGACGTATGGGAAGACGTCGTCGATGTCATCGTCCCCATGGTCAAAGAGGCATCTCTCATTCCTTCACCTCCCCCAGTGGCCCCTCATCCGCGACGACATAAGACGGAGAGGCCGGAAATAAAGAGGAATCCTAAACAACCTACCCACTCTTCCTCGAGGACGGCTGCTCAGTCTACTGCCCTGGGGCGATTGGAGGGTTCGCTTCAGGGCATACAGTCACTAATTGAGATCGCTCTGTCATTGTATGAGGAGATGGAAAGGCCCATCGGACCTCTGCGAGAGGTTCTTCACTGTATCAAGGCATCTGCCGCCACAGCGTCAACGCTGTTAGAGGGTCACAACTTTGAGCATCCACATGAGGAGAAGAGTGAAGAGCTGAAGAAGGAGACGAAGGAATCACAGAAGAAGGAGAGGATAACGAAGTCATCGGTCCATCACAACGAGGAGGCAAAGAAGCGGTCCGATGACAAGGACGATGATCGTTTAAATATAAACCCTTGCAAGTGCACAAGGCAACTGTACTACGTCGAGTATTAAAGGGTTGTCGAACCTCAGGGACGGATTAATCTTTTACCAAATTCAAGAGGAGAAAAAGATGTAGTTTAATTAATTCTAAAGAAAGCAATGGACTTTATCTAATCTAAATGAGATTTAATCAATATGGAGAAGTATCAAGGCAGAGAATCCACCACTAGACATGCAATTACTACTCTCAATTATTATTAAGCATACATTGACATGATATGGTAATTCGTGTTCTTGATCGGACACACGAATTAATAATGAATTCACTAACGTTCTTGATCGGACACGAAAGTTCATCCACTATTTTGTAATCAATCCTATCCTTGATCGGGCATAGAGTCAATCACAACTCTATTATAATGCAATCAATCTTATCCTTGATCGGGCATAAAATCAATCACAATATCTAATTTCATTCATAATCAATCAAGTCTATGATCAAGCACTCAAAAGAATACTCATGAAATTGCATTAAACATAAATCAAAATCAACTTTATAAAATTAAACTATCAAGAGTAGCAATACACATCTAGGGCTTCATCAAGCTTTGACAAGGAATTTAGTTACACATAGAAAGGGAGAAAAGAAAAGCCTGTTTATGTAGATCCATCGTCATGAATCTTTCTTCTTTTTTTTGCTCCAAAAGCTCCTTCTCTTGCTCCTCTCTAGCCTCCAAAGGGACTCAAAACTCTATTCTCTAATGCCCAATACGTTCTCCCTTAAGGCATATATATAGGGGTGAAGGAAAACCCTCAAATCCCCTTCCAAATCCAAGCCAAAATAGGCCTTATTTTAATTCTGCGTATACGGCGATCGATCACTTTTCTGGCCGATCGATCGCTTTGCGATCTATCACTTTTGTACCGATTGATCGCTTTGCATCAATACGAAAATTCCAATAGATACAATCGATCGCGTACACGTCCGATCGATCGGTTTACTATTCATTTTGCAGCACGATTTTCCAATGGTCATAACTTTTCGCTCCAAACTCCGAATTACGCGCGGTCAGTGGCGTTGGAAAGCTGACTTCTTGAACTTTAACATGAGACTTGAATCAGTCCAATCAGAAATATACACACGAAGTTATGAAGGTTTAACCATTGAAGTCTTATTTCACCCTATTTTTGCATCTTTGCTCTCATTTTCCTACAAAACCAAAAACTATAATAAAGTAGCAATAATTCTAATCAAACACTAGCATAAATATAAGTTTAGGAGATAATAAAATGCATATTTCATGTATAGATCACACCCCCAAACCTAGATTTTGCTAGTCCCTAGCAAAACAAAACAAAAATAAAATCAAACAAACAACTAAAGGAACTAATGCATAAAAGTAACACCACTTTCGTAGGGAACACGATTGCATTGAGCGTATGCAACAAGCCGTTAAACCTCTAGGTGGCCCTAGTAGGACGAGTGTTGTCTCGTGAGGGTTTGCAGCCATGCTACCCACAAATATGTATTTATGAAACTAATTAACCTAAGTGCAAAAACAAAGCAAAAATTAAAACATTACAAAACAAGCAAACCTATTATCCCGATAAATACATACTACAATGCCTAAGAGAATTAACCACATGTACTTGGTTCATAATCAACAGGAATATAGAAGCCCTCAAGTAAGTGGTTTTATTCCACACTTTCATCTTGGAAATTTCTGCTCAAAAGCATGATAACATAAATAGTAGAAAGTGTAGAACATTGTAGCAATACATTCTAAATTTTTGTTTATACAGATTCAGTGTTACCCATTAACCAAAGAACATCAGAATCTACATAGTCATCGTAATCTTTAGGTTCATGATAGCACAAATCTGCGCACCTCCTTCGGGTCCAACATTCTAGATTTGAGAGGATAATACACCAGAGACTTTTTTTTTCTTTTTCCTTTTTTCGCTAGGACTGTGTAAGGCCTGACTTCAAGATGCTTAGGTTTAGCAATGACTTAGGCCAATGACTCCCAGCCAAATTGGCTTAGGGCATTAGGTTTTAAGAGACCGCTTCGGGCCTAAGCATCAGCCTAAGTTAATCCTATAAAGTCAAGCAGCCCCTTTTCTTTCATTTTGTTTTCATTTTTTCGCATTTTTTTTTCAGCAATCATATTTTCAGCAATCTTTATTCCGTCCAGGCTGTATTATACTCTCAACCTATTTCCGGTTCCAATCCCTTGCCATAGCCAAGTAAATGGTCTATCATGATCTTTTAAGCTCAACAGACAACCACATATCATCCAATGACTCTGACTAAAGATATCCCACTGTAGATTAGCATTCAACAAATCTCTAGATGGTATTACTTTATGTACTAGTGTGTGTGAGTGAATTTTCTTAGTTCAAGCACTTATTCCAAGAGGACTGTAACAGAAAGGTATGCTCAGTTAAGTGTATCTATCCTCCAGTATACTTACTTACACTTCCAATGCAAATTAATCTCTTAAGAATTGTAACATGCATCATTACGGGATAAACTATCAAAACCTAAGAAAAAGTACTAACAAACAACTTAAAATTACTAAAACAAATTTAACTTTTTTTTATATATTTTCCTTTTCTGATTTTACAATGAAGCACATCCTCTCCCCCAAACCTAATATAAGCATTGTCCTCAATGCACAATGAAAGACAAAATACAATGATCATAAAAAGGGAAAAGAGAAGGAGGAAGGAAAACACTAGAGAAAGAGCGGACTAAGAGTCCTGGTCATCGCCGTCTGCACCATCGCCTGGAGAAAAACGCCATGAATGAAGAAAATCGACTATGGAGTCGAGGCGTTCCGTAATAGCATGCTGGGGACTGGCGAATCTCCTACTGTGACTGGCGAATCTCCTGCACATGGCCAGTGAGATCGCTGATCTGCTGCTGCATCGTCGCCCATGGTGGTTGAGCAGGCTCATCCTCAGGTATCTCAGCATGATCCTCAAGACGGGGAGCTCGTGGCCACCCGCGTCGTGTATGGCCCATCATACGGTTATACGCATCAACTCCAATACGAGAATGCTCAGGAAAATGCACCCCCTGAGTCAGAAATATTCGCTCTAAAATGTAGGGGGTAGGGTATCCTCTCATCTTTACGGCCCACCATCATTTGCTTCATCCGGCCAAAGACGAATGAAGGCAGGTCAAGGTCACGGCGCCGAGTATCGTCGCCGAATACATAAAGTAAATCTGTCATAGTTCGGTCGACTTTTTCCTTCCTGGCTGACCAGACATCATGCTGTAGAATTAAAAATGCAAAACGAAACTCCGATCGCATGCTAATGGCGGCCAGCCAAGTAGAGGTCCCAGGGCCTACTGCCGACCCCGTCAATTGCCCCATGATATTCCGGTACGGAGGAAACTGATATCCATTAAAGTCAGGGTGATGAATCGTACCTCGGTCACAACCCATAGCACTAGCAATATCTGCAACTCGAACTCTGATCGGAACACCACATACTATACTCTGAATAGTTACCTGCTCCGGATCATCGCTGTCTTCTATGGTGGCCAGTTGCATAAAATTCACGAACTGGGTCCTTGTGGACCATGGCGAACGCGTTCTGCCTTTTTGCCGCGATATGGGTGAAATAGTTCACCCAATCCGCCCTGTCCTCAATCCATCGCTGAGTTGGAAGATCAAGAATAATTGGGTTGAGGACCACCTGCCTCTCATACTGGATGGGCCGTGGCGGTGCAGCAGGTTCAGGTGGAGGGGTGGAAGGAACAGGACGTGAGGAAGAAGCCTCACCCCTATGGCGTTTGTGCGCGACGGATTTCTGAGGCATTGTACCTGAAAACCAAAGATAATAGTGAAAATTCAATCAAGGTACAAGAATATGCAGCATGTAATTGCAAGACTTAAATATCACAGCAAGCATGTAATAACAGATCCACTTCAAAAAATTTCGATTTTATTTTTTTTTTTATTTTTTATTTTTTTTGAAAATAATAATAAATAATAAAATAAAATAAAAAAAGAAAAATTTTATGAAAACTTAGGAAATCAAAAGGAACCATCGTGCATAATATAAAGCACAATCATCAATAGAGAAGCATGCATGAAAGGGATTCAAAAATCAGAATGCGGAAATTTTTTTTTATATAGAAAACACTGTTCACCGCAAGAACAAAATTCCTAAAAACACCTAAAATCGAAGAATCAAAAGCTGAAAGTCACGCATAAGCATCGCAATAGTCATTAGAAGAGAATGCATAAGATTAATCACAACAATATCCACCGGAAACTAAGAAAAATCGAGTTTTTAAGTTTTGGCTTACCGGAAGAAAAATGAGTGATTGCGATGA
Source organism: Houttuynia cordata (assembly GCA_039654745.1). NCBI lineage: Eukaryota > Viridiplantae > Streptophyta > Magnoliopsida > Piperales > Saururaceae > Houttuynia > Houttuynia cordata. Next base: position 17,170,105 of record CM077510.1, read on the forward strand.
AATGAGTGCAAAATCCCAGAAACAGACACCGGATCTGGAATCTACGTGCAAAAATCCTTCAGGGGCCGGAGTTTCAGCTCAAACAATGGTCGGAAACAGGCAGCGGCGAGCGGAAATAGATTTTCCTCGCCGCGGCCGTTCGGGCTTTATGCGCGAGGAAGACGACCCGCGATCGGTTCGATCGTTTTATAAATCAAGAAACAGTACCCGTTAGATTGAAGATGAACGGTGTCGATGTACCCCATGGCGATCGATCGCAAATATAAGGCGTCGATCGGATAGCGATCGATCGTATCGACTGTTTTTCGATTTTTTTTTTGTTATTATTATTATTAGCATATCCTCTCCCCTAAACCTAGTATGAACATTGCCCTCCATGTGAACAAAATATAGCATGACAATGAGCATATAGCAAAGAAAATCAAAATAAAGGAGAGAATACACCTGAATACGTGGGTTGCCTCCCACCAAGCGCTAAGTTTAACGTCTTCAGCCAGACTGGGCCAGGATCAATCTGTTTGGTCTGGATCATCCATGTAGACAGCCACTGCATCCATGTCGGCAACAGTCTCCAGATAAGGTTTCAATCGGTGGCCATTTACTTTGAATGTACTCCCATTTTTTGGATTGTGAATCTCCACAGCGCCATGAGGGTAGACATTTTTCACAATAAAAGGTCCATACCACCGAGAACGAAGTTTCCCAGGAAATAGATGTAGGCTGTGAATGGTAAAGTATACTTTCTGCTCAGGCTGAAAAGATTTCCTGGAAATCATCTTGTCATGCACAGCCTTGGTCCTTATTTTGTAGAGTTTCGCATTCTCATACGCCTCAAAGCGCATCTCCTCTAACTCGCTCAGTTGGAGTTTTCGCTGCTCACCAGCTTTATCCATATCAAAGTTGTATGCCTTAATAGCCCAATAAGCCCGGTGTTCCAACTCAACAGGTAAGTGGCAAGCTTTGCCATATACCAGTCTATAAGGAGACATACCAATAGGGGTCTTGAAAGCTGTCCGGTAAGCCCATAATGCATCATTCAGTCTCAAGGACCAATCCTTTCTATCGGGGCGAAACCCGTCTTCTCCAGAATCTGCTTGATTTGGCGATTTGAAACCTCCACTTGGCCACTCGTCTGAGGATGATATGGGTGTTGCAACCTTGTGGGTGACAGAATATTTCTTGAGAAGAGCTTCAAAAGACCTGTTACAAAAATGAGAACCACCGTCACTAATAATAACGCGAGGAGTTCCAAACCTGCTAAAAATGTTAGATTTCAGAAATTCCAGCACAACTTTATGATCATTGGTCCTAGTGGCAACAGCTTCAATCCACTTAGACACATAATCCACAGCAACAAGAATATATGTATGACCAAAAGATGGCGGAAAAGGTCCCATAAAATCGATACCCCAAACATCAAATAAATCAACAATCAAAATGGGTTGTAGGGGCATCATATTCCTTTTAGACAAAGCTCCTAGTTTTTGACATCTATCGCAAGATTGACAATAAGCATGGGCGTCTTTAAATAGAGTTGGCCAATAAAAACCGGCGTTTGAAGTACTTTGGCCGCAGTTTTCTTACCACCGAAGTGTCCACCACAGGACCCGAGAGTGACAAAAAGATAGGATACTATGAAACTCACTCTCAGGGACACATCGTCTTATGACTTGGTCAGCACATATCTTAAATAGGTCAGGGTCATCCCAATAGTAATGTTTGACTCGAGAGAAAAATAAGTCTTTATCATGTTTAGACCAAAAGGTTGGGATTTGACCCACAGCAAGATAATTCACAATATGTGCAAACCAAGGTGGAGATGTAGCAGAGACAGCAAAGAGCTGCTCATCAGGGAATGCATCTCTTAGAGGGTCATGGCTATGCAGATCAGGAATAGGAATTCTGGATAGATGATCAGCCACGACATTCTCAGAACCCTTTTTGTCTTTAATTTCAAAGTCAAATTCCTGGAGAAGTAAAATCCAACGGATCAGCCTCGGCTTAGCGTCCTTCTTGGAAAGAAGGTACCTCAAGGCTGCATGATCAGAGAAGATGATGATCTTACTCCCCAGGAGATATGACCTGAACTTATCTAATGCAAACACAACAGCAAGCAACTCTTTTTCTGTGGTAGTATAATTCAATTGAGCATCAGTGAGTGTCTTGCTAGCATAGTATATGACATGAGGAATTTTATTGATGCGTTGGCCTAACACTGCCCCTACAGCAAAATTTGATGCATCACACATTATCTCGAAGGGCAGTGTATAGTCAGGGGGCTTAATGATGGGGGAGCTAGAGAGGAGGGTTTTTAATGTGGTAAAAGCTTCTTTACACGATTCATCAAATTCAAATTGCACATCCTGACCGAGAAGGTGACATAATGGACGTGATATCTTGCTAAAATCTTTGATAAATCGGCGATAAAACCTTGCATGGCCAAGAAAGACCGTATTTGCTTAACTGATGTAGGTGGTGATAAATTAGCAATCAGGTCAACCTTGGCCTTGTCAACCTCTATACCCCTTTTTGATATAACATGTCCAAGCACAATCCCCTGTTGAACCATGAAGTGGCTCTTTTCCCAACTTAACACTAAATTTGTTTCCTCACAGCGTTTTAAAACCAAAGTAAGATTGTGTAAGCAATCATCAAAACAAGTGCCGAACACTGAAAAATCGTCCATGAAAACTTCCAAAAATTTATCAATCATGTCGGAAAAGATGGACATCATGCATCGTTGAAATGTAGTAGGGGCATTACAAAGACCTAAAGGCATTCTTAGATACGCAAATGTACCGAAGGGGCATGTAAAAGTCGTCTTTTCTTGATCCCCTGGAAAAACTGGCACTTGATTATATCCTGAGTACCCATCTAAAAAGCAATAAAACTCTTGGCCCACTAGTTTCTCTAGGATTTGGTCAATGAATGGGAGAGGGAAATGATCCTTACGGGTATTGGAGTTCAGTTTCCTATAATCAATGCATACCCGCCAGCCCGTGGTCTCTCTTATTGGCACAAGTTCACCCTCTGAGTTTGGTTTCACCGTGATGCCCAATTTCTTAGGGACAACTTGGATAGGACTCACCCACTCGCTGTCAGAGATAGGGTATATGATACTTGCGTCTAAGAGTTTCACTATCTCTTTCATCACCACCTCTCTCATGTGAGGGTTCAACCGTCGCTGCCCCTCCCTAGAAGGTTTGGCCTGGTCCTCCAGGTTTATGCGATGCATGCACACAGAGGGGTCTATACCCCGGAGGTCAGCCACTATCCACCCTATAGCTCGCCGGTGTGTGGTAAGGATCTCCAACAACTGGGCTTCCTGGTCAATAGATAGGCTAGATGAGATAATGACAGGAAGAGTGTTGTTGGGTCCTAAGAAGACGTATTTGAGGGAGCTAGGAAGGGTTTTGAGTTCAAGTGTGGGTGGGGATTCTATGGAAGGTTTTAGTGGTGGGGCGGTAGACACAGGGAGAGGGTCATGATGGGGTCGCCATGGGATATGTCCAGGGTATAGGGCAGCTACTAAATGGTGATGGACCTCCTCAAGGTCAGGTATGCCCTCATATTGATCGATCCAGTCATAGAAAAGGGTGTGCTCGAGGGCATCCTTAAGCACAGCAAAGGGAAGGTATTCCTGGACGAGGTCATCTAAGTCGTCAACCACAAGGCACTCAGCTTCACTCGAGGGTTGTTGGGAAGCACTAAAGATGTTTAATTTAACTTTCATGTTCCCAAAGGAGACGTTCATAAGCCCTGACCTACAATTAATGGTGGCATCGGCTGTGGCTAGGAAAGGGCGGCCAAGGATAACAGGAATTTGGGATTTGGAGTTGGCAACTGGTTCCATGTCTAAGACAACAAAATCAACAGGAAAGTAGAACCGGTCAACTCCAACAAGAACGTCTTCTATAACACCTCTAGGTCTGCGAATGGATCGGTCTGCTAACTGAAGGGTGACTGAGGTGGGCGGTAACTCTCCTAAGCCAAGTTGTTCATACACTGAGTAAGGGAGGAGGTTGACACTGGCCCCTAAATCCAAGAGAGCTCGGCTAATGGTATGGTCACCTATGACAATGGATATAACAGGGACACCTGGGTCCTTAAATTTAGGTGGCATATCACTGGTCAGTAAAGAGCTTACTTGGTTGGTTAAGAAGACCTTTTGGGTGACATGGGATTTGGTTTTCCTCTTTTGGGTACACAGGTCTTTCAGGAACTTGGCATAAGCAGGTACTTGTTTGATGGCATCTAAGAGGGGAAGATTGATCTTAACCTGCTTGAACACCTCTAACATTTCCTCCATTCGTTGGTGGGACTTACTAAACGGGGAGGGTTGGTTGAGGCATTGAGGGAAAGGAGCCCTAGGGATATAGGATTTTTCATTGGTGGGTTCAGCTGGGACATCCTTATGTGGTGGGAGACTAACAGGATTAAGCATAGTAGGAGTGGGTTGGTTTTGTTTCTCAAGGGGAGTGTCCTCACTCGCAATGGTTGAGTCCCTAACCTGATTGTCAACTTGTTTTCCATTTCTTAGGGTAGTAACGGCTTGCACCTGCTCATTTGGATAATGGGAACCTTCAACGGCGAACTGGCCTCTAGGGTTCTGGTGTGGTTGGCTGGGCAAGGTTCCTACTTCCCTACGGTTCATAGATTGGGCCAGCTGTCCTAACTGGGTTTCGATTTTGGCAATGGATTGTGTATGAGAATGGACAAGCTGGGCCTGGGTTCTTAGCTCACCTATCAGCTCCTTGTGTTTGGATCCTATCTCAATTTTTATATCAGTTAAGGCGACTAGCATTTGGCTCATTTGGTCTTCTAGGGATGGTTTCCTGTTGGCTTGGCCAAATTGGGGAACTGTGGCTGGCTGGTAAGGCTGAGCATGATTTTGGAATTCCTGTCTTGGGGCCTGGTTAAAGGCGGGCCCCTGGTTAGGTTGTTTCCAGGCGAAATTTGGATGATTTCGCCACCCCGGGTTATAGGTATTTGAGTAGGGGTTATTGGCTCTAGGATAGGTTTGTGCAAGGTTGATGTGCTCCTGGACAAGATCTGGATACTGGGAAGCAGAGGGGCAATCAACAATGGTGTGCATAGGGCTGGCACAGATGGCACAGGCATCTTGAGAGGTCGGGGTATAAGGTAGAGTCTGTGAGAAAAATCGGTCAAACCTCTCAGTAAGGGATGCTACTTGGTGTTCTAGGTTTGTGGTAGCTTTAACATCATACATGCCTCCCTTTAAGGCACTCCTGCCAGGCATATGGCCTTCAGATCTATAGAGGGTGGCACTGTGTAAAGAGTTTTCGCTCAGGTCCTCTAGTAGATCCCAAGCATCATCCGGAGTCTTTTTCATAAATGTGCCTCCACAGGAGGCGTCGATTAAGGTCTTATGCTGATCTCACACACCCTCATGAAATCTCTGTACTAATTGCCACTTGGGCACATCATGGTGGGGACAGGACCGGAGTAAGGATTTCATCCTCTCCCAGCTTTCATGTAATTGTTCATTAGGTGTCTGGGTAAAGGTGATGATTTCATGGCGGATCTTATTGGTCCGCCCCACAGGAAAGTATTTCTTGAGGAATTCGGCTTGAAGTTCCTCCCAAGTGGAAATAGAGTTATGCTCAAGGGAGTAAAGCCATTCCTTGGCCCTATCTTTTAAGGTGAAGGGGAACAACCTAAGGCGCACCTGGTCATCAGATAGTGTAAGTTTAAAGGTTGTGTTAACCTCTAGGAAATTTTGTAGGTGCCTATAGGGGTTCTCATTTAATTGGCCATGGTATGTGGGCAGCATCTGGATGATGTTTGGCTTAATTTCAAAATTAGCCACGGTTGCAGGAAGTAGGATACAGGAAGGGGAGGTGTAGGCAGTGGGACGGAAGTAGTCTTGCAGAGTACGGGCATGAGGCATTAGTGGATTCTGGTTTAGACCATTCCCATCCCCAAGGTTCATGTTGTCCGCCATTGGATGAATTTCAGGGATTTGTTTGCTAGGAGTTCTACAGATTCTATATAGGCGCTCAGGATCAGGATCAAAGGCGAGGTCGGGGTTCAGGGAGCGACGACCATGCATGCACAATAAAAATCAAACAAAACCTGTGCAATCCTAATAGCGACAACTAGCAAGCATCAGTCCTAGATAGCGACAACTAGCAACCTAATAGCGACAACTAGCACGTCATGCAATCCCACAAAGAAAAGAAAAATACCAAGCACCCAAAGTTACTCTAAAAGAGGGTTAAGAGAGTGCAAACAGTGGGAAGGGATGGCCCTTCCAACGATGACGAAAATCAGCGTCCTCTCTTAATCCTGCAAAAGAAGAAGAACAAAATTAAGTGACTGAAAATAATTCTAAATTAAACTAAACTACTCTAAAACTAACTATGCTAAGAATTTAGTAAACTATTATGCCGTCCCCGGCAGCGGCGCAAAAAACTTGATCGTTTAAATATAAACCCTTGCAAGTGCACAAGGCAATTGTACTACGGCGAGTATTAAAGGGTTGTCAAACCTCAGGGACGGATTAATCTTTTACCAAATTCAAGAGGAGAAAAAGATGTAGTTTAATTAATTCTAAAGAAAGCAATGGACTTTATCTAATCTAAATGAGATTTAATCAATATGGAGAAGTATCAAGGCAGATAATCCACCACTAGACATGCAATTACTACTCTCAATTATTATTAAGCATACATTGACATGATATGGTAATTCGTGTTCTTGATCGGACACACGAATTAATAATGAATTCACTAACGTTCTTGATCGGACACGAAAGTTCATCCACTATTTTGTAATCAATCCTATCCTTGATCGGGCATAGAGTCAATCACAACTCTATTATAATGCAATCAATCTTATCCTTGATCGGGCATAAAATCAATCACAATATCTAATTTCATTCATAATCAATCAAGTCTATGATCAAGCACTCAAAAGAATACTCATGAAATTGCATTAAACATAAATCAAAATCTACTTTATAAAATTAAACTATCAAGAGTAGCAATACACATCTAGGGCTTCATCAAGCCTTGACAAGGAATTTAGTTACACATAGAAAGGGAGAAAAGAAAAGCCTGTTTATGTAGATCCATCGTCATGAATCTTTCTTCTTTTTTTTACTCCAAAAGCTCCTTCTCTTGCTCCTCTCTAGCCTCCAAAGGGACTCAAAACTCTATTCTCTAATGCCCAATACGTTCTCCCTTAAGGCATATATATAGGGTGAAGGAAAACCCTCAAATCCCCTTCCAAATCCAAGTCAAAATAAGCCTTATTTCAATTCTGCGTATACGGCGATCGATCACTTTTCTGGCCGATCGATCGCTTTGCGATCTATCGCTTTTGTGCCGATCGATCACTTTGCATCAATACGAAAATTCCAGTAGATACGATCGATCGCGTACACGTCCGATCGATCGGTTTACTATTCATTTTGCAGCACGATTTTCCAATGGTCATAACTTTTCGCTCCGAACTCCGAATTATGCGCGGTCGGTGGCATTGGAAAGCTGACTTCTTAAACTTTAACATGAGACTTGAATTAGTCCAATCAAAAATATACACATGAAGTTATGAAGGTTTAACCATTAAAGTCTTATTTCACCCTATTTTTGCATCTTTGCTCTCATTTTCCTACAAAACAAAAAACTATAATAAAGTAGCAATAATTCTAATCAAACACTAGCATAAATATAAGTTTAGAAGATAATAAAATGCATATTTCATGTACAGATCAGACGACGTGAAGCAAACTCCGATGGCCATGCGCAGAAAGGAGCTGGCGCACAAGTCAGCCAGCGATTCATTGAACTGGGGTAAAGGTAAGTTGTAACACGATTATTTAATTTTTCGTGTTGCATTAAACCCGGCTAGCTAATTTTTCGTCTTGCATTCAACATGACTAGATAATTTTTCGTCTTGCATTCAACCCGACTAACTAATTTTTCGTCTTGCATTCAACACGACTAGATAATTTTTCGTCTTGCATTCAAGCCGACTAGCTAATTTTTCGTGATGCATTGTACACGACTATTCCTTCTTTTGTGTTGAATTCTACACGACTATGTTATATTTCTTGCTACTACTAACACGAATATTGAAAATGTCATTATAGCTCCCATAAAGCAGGCGGATGTGGAAGATAAGAGTCAACGGGCTACAAAGAGAGCCGTCGCGAAGTTGTTTTTGAAGAAGCTCCAACCAGAATTTGACGAACACATGGAGCGTGCAGAAGAGGAGTCCCGGATGACGTACGGCCGGGACAGATTCCCCCCTGGTGTAGTGGTAAGGAGGAGAATGAGGATTGTCTCTGCGAGGGAATTGCAGAGGCTTAGGGAAGATGACCATATACGGAGAATGGCGGAGGAGAAGGCGAGGAAGAATTTGGCAGAAGATCCGAACGCCGACTCTGCAGATACCTTATCCGACCGACGAACAACCTCTATCATCAATGAGGTGATCTCTTCCCTACAGCAGTCGGATATCCAAACGGCCAAGGATGATGAATGGGCAAAGGAGGAGGCGGAGAAGAAGGACGAGGATTCATTGGCAAAGGAGGAGGAGGAGAAGAAGGAGGAGGAGGTGAAGGAGGCAACTGGCTTAACGTCATCCCAGGCTGTTGACGTTGATGTCCTGCAAACCCCAGAAAAGGCTAAGCATAAAGTTGATCTCCCAGAAAACTATGGTAATTTGGAGTTATGCTTTGACATGGGGGTGTTGTTAGAGCGGGATAGAGTGGAAATATCAGGATGGATAGCCAATCCAAGGAAGGCTTATCCTATCCCAACGCTATGTGATGATGACTACGTATCCCTTCTGCAAACAACAGAAATTAACACCAATGTAAGTATACATACTCAACTATTCCTAAAGTCCATTAGTGTTTGAATATTGCCAATTTCTGAATATGTTGTTGGTTTATACAGGTTATAGATGAATTTTTTGGTCTATTACGGGAACGTAATGACAGAGAACGGCTGAAGTATCCGTTCAGTTTTTTTGGATGTCACGCATTCAAAGAAATATTCGACAACGTAAGTTTTTCCTGCATCACGAGCGCTAATTTCACGTTTCCAGTTCGTGATTTTCTTATTCTATTGCGATTTTGCAGGAATACATAGAAGGGGGCAATAATACAAAATTGATAAAAAAACTTGGGAGGATGCTCAAGGGACTGAACAGGAACATGTTCTACGCCTTTTTCCCAATCCGCACTGGTTCCCATTTATGCCTCGTCTATGTACACTTCCCAGTTGGTGTATGGCATTTCTACAACCCCCTATCCGGCAAACCCCAGTTGTATCCACATCACAGGGTCGCAGCTGAGAAATTCATGAACTTTATGAACCTTGTCATGGCACACACATTGGGACTCATCCGTTGCATTGACTGGAAGATGACTCAGATCGCGAAAGCGCCCTGCCAACAGAACTCAAAAGACTGTGGCATCTTCATCATGATGTACGTGGCGCACCTGGCGTCCAATGTCAACCCACCTGAGTTTGATCAGTCAACAATTACACGAAAGTGGCACCCAATAATTGTTGCAACTATGATTCGCGGGGTTATCGACAGCGAGTTTGACGACGATTCAATCAAAAAGCAAAATCAGGCTGTCACAATTGCGGGGTTTTTGAGGATGTCGGATTAAGACTAATATTCTATTTTGAGCTTTTTTTTACATGTATACTATTACAGTCGACACTTTTTTGTAGTTTTCTGAATATTCTTCCATGTACATACAGTATGCTTTGAATAAATTGAAATTCATTTTTTTCATGACTACAGTGTATTGGAAAGCCGCTTAGTGTCGACTCTTATGAAACACGACATCTGATATAGTCGTGTTGTATCATATACGACTATCTATATAGTCGTGTTGTATCATATACGACTGTATTATTAGTCATATAATATTGTAGTCGACAATTATATTCCTCTTATGTCACACTTTTTTGTGGTTTTCTGAATCTTCTTCCATGTACATACAGTATGCTTTCAATAAATTCAAATTCATTTCTTTCATGTCGATAGTGTATTGGAAAGCCGCTTAGTGTCGACTCTTCAAACACGACATCTGATATAGTCGGGTTGCATCATATACGACTATCTATATAGTCGTGTTGTATCATATACGACTATCTATATAGTCATGTTGTATCATATACGACTGTATTATTAGTCGTATAATATTGTAGTCGACAATTATTTTATACGACGGGAGGGCGCTTATACAACACGACACTTATGCAACATGACACTTGCATTCAAAGAAATATTCGACTACATGCATACTTTGCGGTAGAGTAATATTTGTTATACATGAATTTGTGATCGACCTAAGTGAAGAAGGGTGGGGCCTTAGGTAAGCCAGAGGGTCGTCTCGGCGCTGAATCATTCGATCCCAGGTTGCCTTGTTGCGGGAGTCTTCGATATCTGCGCTTCCTTGCTTCTTTCGCAACCGTTGGGTTAGTACACCTTTTACAGTTGTGACCAACTTGTCGACAGTTGCCACATCTCATTCTCAACCTCTCTGGCGGGTCAGGCTGTGACTCGATTCTCTTTGTCTGTCTCCTACCCCTCTTTGGAGCATCGAGCATGGGCGGTTCGCATTTGAATAAAACCCCGTAATCCCCCCACTGACTCCTGTCTAAAGTAGGGAAAACTACTTCTTCATACGTTGTGCGGTACAGACATGCATGGTACCACTTTTCACAATATTCCACCGGGTCGAAACTCCTCTCATCGATACATGCAATGGCGTGCTTGCAAGGAAGTCCCATGCTCTAGAAGAACCCACATGTGCAGGTTCTCTTCGTTAGGTCAACAACATCCTGAGGAAAATATATGACAACAACATGAATAGTCTTGTTGTGAAATAGTTTTCTTATTTTAATAGTCGTGTCGTCGCTAAGATGACTATATCACTAGTCGTGTCGTGGCTAACACGACTATATCATTAGTCGTGTAGGCGACAACACGACTATATAATTAGTTGTCTATCGCACGATACGACTATTCCGGAATTGAATTATCAGAAACCATTGCGGAATGAATTCTTACCACATGGTATAAAGATGTGACTTCAAACTGCCATAATGATAGCGGTTGCACTCTGACTGTTCCAGCACTCTTATTCCTCATTTTGTTGATATGATTGTGTCCATACTTGGTTAATGGTGTCGTTAGCCGTTCTGCTTCCATGCGGCGTCTCTCGAAATGGGAGGTCGTGGTCGCACGAGTTTGCTCGATCAACCGAGTTATTGGCCAAAATCTAGCCTTCAATAGCATATTATTTGCACTTTCTGATATGCTTGATGTGAGCATGCCATATCTTTTACCCGGATATTCCACGTTAGCCCAATTTTTTTTATTGATCTTCTGAACATATTTCCATGCCTCCTCATTGTGGTCCTTCATCTTGTGCATGATTTCATCAAATTCTGTTCTCCGGAAGCATTTTGCAGCTCGGAATAGAAGGTCTTTCAAGTATTTATCCTTCCATTGATTAAGCATATTGGCGGCCATATGCCTTAGGCAAAACCCATGGTGAGCCTCAGGAAATACATCAGCAACCGCTCTCAGAAGTCCCTTCTGTCTATCCGAGACAATTGTATCCAGAGACACCGGGGGGTCCGTAAAGAGGGTGGCTTTGAGTAGGCTGAGAAACCACTTCCTGCAAGGCAGCAATCAGAGTGAAAGCAGATTCAAGAAGAGATAGGGGGTACACAATCGTATACGAAACAATACGACCGTATGAGTAGTCGTGTTGCTCGAATACACGACTACTCATACAATCTTCTTAGCATACCACGAATTTATAGTCTCTTTGTCAACAACTGCAAATGCAACGCACATTAATTGTTGGTTCCCGTCGACTGTTGTTGCAACCAATAACACTCCGGGGTACTTTCCTTTCAGGAATGTTCCATCAACTGTGAGCAGCGGCCTAAGTGATCTTCGGAATGCTCTTGCGACCGGGCCGAAGATCCAAAAGACACGTCTAAACTCGTATCCAGCTTCCTCATTTTCAATTTCAGGAATATCACAACATCTTTTAATCACCACATATGTACCTGGATTACACCGCTCTAATTCCTTTCCATAATGGGGCAAAATACGATATGCGTCTTCCGGGTTGCCATCGATCAATCGTATCAATTCCTCTTTCGCCCTCCATGCCCTTTGATAGTTCACTTTGATGCCCCAATGTTTCTCAATGTACTGTTGGATATTAGCCGTTTTTATGGAGTTTGAATCCTTGTGGAGGCCATGGCACTTCCGTGCAATCCATAAGTGTGAGGCCAATGGATGATTTTTAGAACTTATCAAAATGTCGCATGTATGCCTTCCTTCACTCCTTGTCACGGTGACTCCGTCAACTAGATTCGAAGCCCGTATGTACCACTTGCACCCTGTAATCTTGCACTTTGCAGCAAAGGTGTCCTTGTTCTCGTCCGCCACTTTGAACATGAATTTCCTCTTGATTGCCAAATCAGTAAGAACCATTTTGAACTGTTTTATACTTTCGAATCCAACCCCTAAGGCAAGTTGTGCCTCATAGTCGTCTCCTTGCAAACTGCCACTCAACATCGTCTCCTCATATTTTTTTGCAGGACCGGCCTGCGGTGAAGAGGTACCCCATTCCCAACCAACTTTACCATCAATATTGTTGTACTCATTGTCGTCCAAGTCTTGTGCCCCCGACGTGACAGATTTTCCTTTAGAAGTGGATGCTCTCCCTGCTTGTTGGAGTTCTATTCCTGACACAGACTGGTCTCCTCCCGTCGGATGCGGCCCGGGAAAAACTGGTAGTGTGAGAGGCTCATCCCAGTCATCTGCAGACCACGGTATTTGTTCATCGTCAAATAATTCTTCTTCATCTGCATCTTCATCTTCGTCTTCATTTTCATCTTTCTCTTCATCCTCGTCTTCATCCTCATCTTCATCTTCACCATTGATCCCATTCATCTGACACTGGTTATCGACTTCATTCGGAAATTCATCCTTTATATTTTTATTACCATCTCCCAATCTGCGATAACAACATGGTAAGAATGGCATGCATATTGTACAAAAACGTCTAAACGACTTGATTATTTAGTCGTGTTGTCGACAACACGACTTCAATTCCATTCGTATTGTATACAATACGACTTGAATTCTAGTCGTCTCGTATGCAACACAACTTTAATTCCAGTCGTGTCATATGCAACACGACTTTAATATATGTCCACTCGTTAATTTCACCCCTTACCTCACGGTTTCAAGAGAACAATTTTCATCTTTTCCTCCTTCAACTGCTGGTGCAGGTGACTTATTCCCCGGGCTGGACGGCCTCTCCTGTGGTGTCTTACTGGCCGGCCTCCCATTTGGAGGCATTGAATTCTCGCCGTCCTTATCCACAGTGGAAACCATTTGCTTATTGGCAATGGAATTCTCCGTGTTGTTATTTCCAGCAGAAGTCCACTCCACGTATAGATCGAGTGGTCCATCTGTGCATCGCCTCTTGTTGTGAAGAATGAATATTGTCTTCACGTCTTCATCGTCTTCAAGGACGTATCGGGTTCCACAACGAACAAGATATGACAAAGACAATGTACCGGATGGAGACTTCAGCGGTAATCTTTCTTCCACTTGTTGCAACAGTCCCATGTACTTTACTTGTGTATCAATAGACATGAGCTTCAGTTTCCCGCCCACATACCCATCAAAATTTGTGAATATTCCATCGTAGTGTAAGCACAAAGGTATCAAATCCATCCTTACCTGGCATTACAATAACGAAATTAATTAATAAACCTTGATTGAAAATAGTCGTGTAATAGTCGTGTTGTAAAATATACGACTATTGTTATTGTCGTGTTAGGGAATATACGACAGTAGGAAAAAGTGGAAAACTGTGCAAATTTTCAACTTTCATCTCTCGATCAAATTTACATTATATCAAACGTTGAATTTCAAGTTGAAGTACCGTTTTTGAATGGACGATTACTCTTTCGCAGTTGTGTTTGCCTATCAACTGCTTTGCCGCTCTTTTTTCGTGTTTTGGCAACAATATAACTTTTCCTGGTTTGGACGGCGCCGGCGCCGGCGACGTTATGGCCGGAGCTGCTGCACGGAACTTCTCCGAAACACCTTCTTCTCTGGACCGCCTTTTCCTTCTTCTCCGGAACGCCTTCTCAAAAAATTGCAAAAACCCCCGCTGCCGTATATAGAAGACAAGGGTATTTTGGGTAGCTTCCAGGTCATATGAAAGGAACTATCTTTTTCCAGGTGATATGATAAAACCAAACCTGGCGCCAGGTAAAATGTAAAAAGCCCAGGACGATTGTATAAACATAAGCATGGTCATCTCCATGGATGGTAAAGCAGTGGCAAATGGAAGAAAAATGATAGCGAAAGGTGCAAAAATAGACATAGAAGCATTCTCATTGAGATGCTCCTTGACTTGTCCCTCTTCTTCCTTTTCCTTTCCTCCACAAAGCCATTGGTGGAGGGAAGTTTACCTGCCGGTAATGGTCGGAATCGTGGACTTTGGCGTCGGGTCTCTTTCTCTCCGGTGACTCTTCCTCTCCTTCTCTTCTTCATTGGGTGGCGGTGACGACCCACCACCACTGTACAAAGAATTTCACAGTGAACATTCCTCACCACAGTTGCACTGGGGGCCCCCTTCCTCACCGCCACAATGGACAGGAGAGTCATAGTTTCTGGGAACTAGTTGCGGTGATCGCCCACCACCACTTTTAAAACAATATCATTGGTGAGCACTCACTGCAACCTCATTTGCTTTAAAACGGGGAATAGGTAAGAGATTTCCAAGTTTATACCTGGGGTGCAGAAGTAACAGGGAAGTTGTTGGGGTCTAAACAAAAAACTGGTAATTACTAGAAGGGTTGATTTCCATCTCTCTCTCTCGTGCTAGTAGTTTTGTCTAAAGTCTAAGCAAGAGTAATTGTAAGAACACTCTGGAGCCTACACTAGTCGGCACATACCAAATTGATTGGATCCTACAACTTTTACAAAGGTCCTCTCTATAACATGGGGCAACTCCAAATTCTTCAGCAACTGAAAATGCAAAGCCTAACAAAGAAATTGGTCCATGCAAACCGAGAGGCATACCTCAAATTCCTGATATTTTTCCCTCTTGGGAGTATAAAGTGAGCAGACTTGGGTTGAAGTCTCCACCCAGGGGAATCCTCGAAAAGCTCAGTGTCTGACTGTCTGTTGCCGAAAAAAAAATCCATTGTTTCCCCACGGAAAAAATTCATCCATTAGTAGACAACATGAGACAAAGATGACATATGCACGCACATCCCAGATGACTTATCAATCATCAAAATTGATTTTTTCAGTGTATCGAAGATTGTTATTTTTGTGGGAGGAGGATTCCCAATAAAAAAAGATTCTTATTTTTATTTTTATTCTTGGTGTAAATTTTCCAGCATTACTTGAATCAGCAAAACTCTTCTCCTTTGTTTTTATATTTAACTTTAATAACGGTGGTCCTTAGGAGTTAGGACCCTACTTGAAGGGGCAGTTGCCATGGCCTCTTGGAGCACCGCATTCCACCGCCCTGGAGCACATATACAAGGCCCACTTATCAATATGCAATGGGTAAATCGGGAAAACACCCATTGGGTGGCCAACAAAGCAGAACATAGATTCAAGATATTTCATCGAACGCCTTTCCAGATTTCTATATTATCCCTTTTTATTTTGAATTAATCAAAACAAAAAATTTATATCATTTTTAATGAATTTTTTCTTAATATTAGTGTGAGATTGTTATGGACTCAATTACATTATCTTAGTTCTATTAGGACTAGGATTTACTACTTCTATTAGGATTAGGCTAGTTTTACTCTTTATATATGTAAGGCCGGCTTCTGCTAATGCGGATGCTTATTATATAGTTTCACTCTTTATATAGTTTTACTCGTGGACATGTGGACCATCGATACGCGGATGCCCCTATTGACCGGGAGGGCACTGTCCAGGCTCGGCCAGTACGTGTCACGTTTCTTGTATTTAATGGACACGACCCAGATGTGTGGATTTCACATGCCAAACGCTTCTTCCACTTTCATCGGATCCCTGCTCATGAGCATTACGAGTTGGCTTCCTTTCATATGGAAGGATGTGTTATGCATTAGGTGTACTAGTATTTAGAGCGTAAACTGGATTCTACATGGGACAAGTTTGAGCAGGCCCTTCGTCTACGCTTTGGCTAAACTGCTTATACGAATTATAATAGCTTACTTTCTCATATTCGCCAGCCTGGGTCAGTTCAGGATTATCAGGATGAGTTTGAGCGATTGGTGAACCGTGTTCAGGGATGGCATGAGTATACACTTATGGGAGTTTTTGAAGCAGGCTTACGAGCGGATATTAAAGCTGAGTTGCAGTCTTTTCCATGTGTATCTTTGACAGAAAAGATGCGTCTGGCTCGTGTTGGTGAGGAAAAGCTGACTCAGTTGGGGCGTTCTTTCTCTAAGCCTTCTCCTTCTCCTTCCCACCTGTCTCCGTCATCTGACTTGCCACGTGCTACTCAACTACCTGGTAATTCCTCAACTCCTCATATTACTCGACTTACTCCTTTGCAAATGACCGATCGACATTCAAAAGGACTATGTTACAATTGTGATGAAAAATATGCCCCTAGACATCGTTGTACTACGCGTCAATTCTATATGCTTGATGAGTGTTATGATGCTGATTATACGACACTTGTGCTGATCTTGTTAAGGAGGATTTGATCCCTATTGAGGCTTATCAGATGGAAATTACTTTGCATGCCTTTTCGGGTACTTTTACTCCACGTACTATGCATGTCAAATGGTCGATTACAAACCAACCAGTTTCAGTTTTGATTGATAGTGGGAGTACGCACAATTTTGTCAATGACCGTGTTGCTCGCCGTCTAGGCTATCCTATACAGGACTCTGAGACTTTTGATGTGTTGATTGGTGATGATAATTATCTCAAGAGTTCCGGTATTTACTCTAAAGTTGATTTGCAGTTACATAGCCAGTCTTATATTATGGACTTATACTTGCTTCCCACCAAGGGGGCTGATGTGGTCCTCGATTTTCAGTGGCTTGAGGATTTAAGCCCTGTTTTTTGAGATTTTTGCCATATGACTATGGACTTTACTTATGGTGGCAAACCAGTACGTATCAAGGCTCAACCACCGGGTCGTATTCAGTCTGTGAAATCTGCAGCGATTCTTTGCCATTATTATTGTCATGACTACTTGTTGCAGTCCTGACCGATAGTTGACGTTCCTGAATCCGTGACTGTTTCACCGGATTTTCCCACCTTACTTGAGGAACACCATACTGTTTTTGAGGAGCCTCATGGTATGCCTCCTCCTCTTGCATATGATCACCAAATTCCTATCCAGCCTGGTGCACCTTTGGACGAGGTCCCCCAACCAGGTCCGCCGACCATAGTGCCTATGGGTGTGTCAAAGCTGCCACCTCCTCCAAAGCCACCGCCTTTCGCTCGGCCGCCATATTTTGCTGAAGTTGAGTCTCGCACATTTTCGCCTTTGATGCAGCAAGACGAGCACCTCGAGGACGAGGTGATGTGGAAGCGTTAGTAGAATGTTATGGACTCAATTACATTATCTTAGTTCTATTAGGATTGGGATTTACTACTTCTATTAGGATTATGCTAGTTTTACTTTTTATATATGTAAGGCCTATGGCCAAAACGGGATTATCAAATGACAAATACAGATTAGTTTTATTTGCTCTAGCTTAGCTTTTCTATTCCCCTTTGTTCTTCTCCGTTGTAGACGTCTACATCAGAGATAGAGATCGCCGTACTCAATGTGAATGATGAATTCATCACTGAGTGAAAATCGAAAAAATAACTAGAATTTTACCTTCAATTTTTTCTGTCTATCGATAAAGGGTTAAACTCAAGTCCTCCACTCCAAGTATGTATAAATGAAAAAATCAACATGCTCACTTGCATATTTGAAAAGGGTAATGCTATGCAATCGTCACTTATTGACGTGATAAAGTTGCTTCAGCCTAAAAAATCCATTGATTTTGTGGGCCCATTTTCTAAAATATACAGCTCATTTTTCAATACACGATTGGGATACATCCACATTTGGACAAAAATAAAACATTTTTCATTTGGAAACATGTGCCCGGAAGTTCAAACATGTGCCCCTTGATTTGACGACACCCACCATGCAATCGAAACCGCATGGCTGAAAAGCGCCAACTGCATGACAAAACTGCCTTTTTTTTCTTTTTTGCACCAATTTATCTTGGCACTCTTATCATCAAAATATTATGCTTCTTACACACTTCTCGTGGTCTCAGATCTACACATACGTGTAGATCGTATTTATAGATATATGTTCTACTTCCTCCGGTTATTTCTAATTGAGACAACTAATAAAAGTATGTGTACTTAAATTAGATAATATAGTTCTCTAATTATTCTTGAAGCGGCAAATGACAACAGTCGTCTAGTGACATGAGGTCAAGGTTTAGAGGCCTCTGCGATGAAATGTGACTTTGCTCTATCAGAAGCTTTTATTGTGGACCTCATATCTTAATAAAAAAATTCCTCTGGCTTCACCAATTTTCACTACTAGCATCACATCACCGTCAAGGAAGAGATAGGATTTGCTGGTGAAGTTTCACCGGCCGTCGATAGTACGAAATCGACGGTGCACACGCTTGGTCAAATAATGCGGTTTTGACCGAGCGCACGCATTTTCCATGTGCGCCGTCAATTTCGAGATGGGATCAGCTGGTTCGCAGGTGAAGTTTCACTTGCAGATCCGGACTCGGCAACGAGGGCTTGCCATGTCATAAAAAAAAGGGGAAAGAAAAAATAATTGAATATAGGAAAAAATTATAAATTTTTCAAGGTCCCACCTCGATATGACCGTAACAGAGTTGGTGACGAAAATACTTTTCTCAATAAAACCGACTAATTGGAGTCTCAGTTAAAACTTAAAGGTGACCGGAGGGAGTATTACCTTGCTCATTATTCCTGTAAGAAATCTCCATTAAAACCTCCTCTGTATTTGGAATGCAATCCCCGTTTTTCCTACCCGTTATCTGGCCATTGAGCCCTGCCCATTGTCAGACCCCTCAGTCCCCAGACCTCCCCTCCCCCACCACCCCTATATAACCCACGCTCGCCCCCTCATGGCCACCGCCACCACCCCCCTCCACCTCCACCATTATGGCTCCCATCCCCGTCGGTGTCTCCCACGCCGACCCCATGCGGACCACCCTCTCCTCCGCCAAGCGGAGCCCCACCCAGAAAGTCTGGGCGCCGCTCCGGGTGGTCGCCGGCGGGGAGGAGGAGGAGTTGGAGTTTGACCCCACTGCTCCGCCGCCGTTCTGTATAGGGGACGTCCGGGCCGCCATTCCCAAGCATTGCTGGGTCAAGGATCCCTGGAGGTCCCTGAGCTATGTCGCGCGCGATGTCTCTCTTGTCGTTGCGCTGGCCGTCTGTGCGGCGTGGTTGGACAGCTGGGTTGTGTGGCCTTTGTACTGGTTTGCCCAGGGGACCATGTTCTGGGCTGTGTTTGTGCTTGGGCATGACTGGTATGGGGCTTGGATGTTTGTTTTAATGTCACTGTGATAAGCTGTTTGGTTAAAGATTTGATTTTGGATGGTTTTTGACATTTTGTTGTGTGGGCAGTGGGCATGGGAGCTTCTCGAACAGCCCCATGCTGAATAGCTTTGTGGGGCATTTGTTGCATTCTGCTATACTTGTGCCGTATCATGGCTGGTAATGGTCTTTATTTGTTTTCAATATTTCTGGCATTTGTGTTGATTTGATGAGGACCAACTAGTGGTGCATGAATGGCTTGTTTGCTTTTGTTATGGTTTCTACAGGAGGATCAGTCATAGAACACATCATCAGAACCATGGGCACGTTGAGAATGATGAATCTTGGTACCCTGTTAGTATTTCTTCTACCATTTTTCTTTCATAGAATGGAAATTGTGAAGTTATTATAGATTTGGAGTGATGTTCTTGCATTTTTCTCTTGTTAATATGAAGCTGACAGAGAAGATATACGAAGAATTGGATTTTATGACAAAGAAACTGAGGTTCACTGCCCCCTTCCCCATGTTTGCATATCCTGTCTATCTGGTGAGTTTGTGGCAGAACCTCTCTTTGTAAATGTTACTAGATTATATGGTCAAAAGGGTGTTTAAATTTTGTTTTATTTTGTTTGACAGTGGTGGAGAAGTCCAGGGAAGAAAGGCTCCCACTTTGATCCAAACTGTAATTTGTTCAGCCCCAACGAGAGGACAGAAGTGATGATATCAACCCTTTGCTGGGCAGTGATGGTGGCTATCTTAATTGGGCTAACACTTTTTATGGGTCCATTACTGATGCTTAAGCTCTATGTAGTGCCATATTGGGTAGGTTTATGATATCTCACTCATTTTAGTACTTGAAATTTTTCAGCTGGGTTCAAGTTCTAATCAATTCATTCTTCAAAATGCAGATTTACATCATGTGGTTGGATCTTGTGACATATCTGCACCACCATGGCCATGAGCAAAAGCTACCATGGTACCGTGGGAAGGTGGGTGGTAAAACACCGTGAATTCCTTCATAACAAATTATAATATTTCACAATCTGAGTAAATACCTGTTTCTCTGGATGGTAGTTTTTTCAACTTGAATTATGATTCTTGAACAAGTTGTTTTTAAAGTGGGTGTTGCATCAAAGAGTCAATTAGTGAACACAAGGGGCCAAGGGGGAGGGCCAACGACATGGAAGTCAGATAGGCCCCATTAGAACACGTGTAGAAGAGGTCGGTCCCTCCCCCAGTTCCATTAATGATGGAATTGGTGCTTTGAATAGGCCAGAATTCAAAGGAAATGAAGCTTAATTAATTTACCATCTCACAATACTCATCTTTATAGTCATAAAACCATCTTGTCCCAACTACTACCAAATGGATGAGTAGTTCACCACCCCACATTTTAGCCAGCCCATCCCTATACACCGACAGCGGATGGCCACCGTCAGTGTATTTTCAGACGGTGAATATCTGTGTATAGGAAGGGTGGGCTGGCTAGATGCTACAAGCCTACAATTGTATTTGGGGAAAAGAGTGCCACTATATATCTTAAGGTCAGCCCTCCGTCTATTCATGTTGCTAGCCTGATGCTACTAAAATACCCTGCAGCCAGCCGACAAGGTAAAAAATTGCAGAATTAATGTCAAAGTCCTGCTTTCAAGATGGCGCTTTAATTGTCTGGTCGTAAAATGAGCATAAGCTTAATTAACAAACTTTCCTAAGCAAGAGCAAATTAGATTCAGAACCAGTACTGAATCTACTGATGAGCTATTTTCCAGTAAGTCCGGATGAATGCATGTATGTACAAAATTAAAGGATAAAAAAAGAAAAGGAGTTTGGGCCAATCAGCCTAAGAGCCATCTTGATAAAGTTACACAATTCTTTTGCAGTTTTTTTTTCATGTTTGTGCTAGGCAGAACATAGTCAACATACTTTTTCTTGTGCAATATTGCAGGAGTGGAGTTATTTAAGGGGAGGCCTGACTACAGTGGACCGTGACTATGGGTGGATCAATAACATTCACCATGACATTGGGACCCATGTGATACATCATCTCTTCCCACAAATACCTCACTACCATCTAATAGAAGCTGTAAGTGGCATGAAAATTATTTTAGTTATAGGGCATCAACATTTGTTATTGCTGGAACTTACTATTGAATAATTACTTCGGCATGAACCTAGACAAAGGCAGCAAAATGTGTGCTTGGAAAATACTACAGAGAGCCCAAGAAATCAGGCTTCCTTCCAGTTTACTTGATTGGAAATCTGATAAGGAGCTTGAGGCAAGACCACTATGTCAGTAATACTGGTGATGTTGTCTACTACCAAACTGACCCCAAGGTGCTTGGTGTCTCCAAGAAGAGGTCGGAGTAATATCAGAAAACAAGTTTGGCTTAGTGACATGCAAGGAAGCCCACATCCATTTCTTACTGAAGAAAATTTTATGCAATAAATATTTGGTTCAAAATTACATTATTTTACAGGGAGAGTATCCCAAAGAGTGGTTCATGGTATTTTAAGTAGTCTGTTCTAAATTCTAATACTGTAACGAGGCAGGGATGTAATTGTTTGTTAGACTGTAGTTATCTTGGAACATGAACCAGATAAAAATGTAGTAGTCAGTTAATTGATGTATCTGGCGTTACTTCTGGTCATATTGGAAAACAGCTAAGTGGTTTATGCTCCTCCTCATGTTTCTTTCAATTTGACTTGTTTGTTGCCTGTTAATGAAAAAAAAAGACCCATGACCGATGTTCTTTTATTTCACAAAATTGCTCAAGGTGCTCCTTTTTCCTCTGTTAAAAATTTGTTGTTTGGAAGTCTGGACCTAATCTCTGTTATTGGTCTTCTCCATTCTTACTCAAGAATAGTTGGGATCAGTTACAACTTTTTTGTATTTTATTGGCTGATCTCCACTGTCTTCTCAGTCATAGTAACTATCCGGCATCTGGGTCAGTGCCATTTAAAGTTAGGACAATAGACAAAGCAGAAAAAGAGATCTCATGTGGGTACTGTAAGATCCAAGGCTCTGCTAATGTCAGAATTACTGCATTTATGGGGAAGACTCGGCTCCGGTCCAGTATCCAATTGTATTCATTTCTTGTTAGATTCATTATCGCTGTAGGCAGAAATCAATATTGATCTACTTCTATGCGTCTGCTCAGGATAAGTGTCCGTATCGTACCTGGATTTTTGCTCATCACAATCACCAATTGGTGATTTACACGAGAAGTTATTAGCACATCGCATACTTGGGTGAAGGAGAAATTATTATGTAGCCGTCACGTATAGGAAACTCATGCTCACCACCAAAGGGTGATTGACACGATCTCCCTTGTTAACCTGAGGGTCCACAAATTGAATTTCGTGTCAATCACCAATTGGTGATGAGCATGAAATCTAGGTCCGTGACGCGCAACTAATAACTTCTCTTGGATGAAGAGGTTGGACACCTGTTCTTACCACCTCATAATTTTACCCTGGATTTCATACTCACCAGTCACCACCAACCGGTGACTGACACGAGTTACTTATTTTCATATGGGTCAGAGTTTTCAAGATTAAATGTGCATCTAATAATTTCTTAGCAACGTTGCCAGAGTTTTCAAGATCTTTATGTGCAACTAATGAGTTCATATTTTTGCATCCTCTTGCGTGTATTTGAACATGCGATAGCAATTGTATATATTAAAAAAGGAACATGCGATCGCAAGCAAAAACTTGAACTTCACAAGTATTTTGGGCCGCAAAATTGAAGTTTGGAAATTTTGCCAACATAGAGCCCATAAGCCTTTGAGCCCATTGCACCTGTTCAAGATCTTAGGGATTGGGCCAGGCTCTCTGAGACGGATCCCCACCTTTCCCTGTTTCCAAGCACGGTGATCCACCTTCCATGATCATTAATAGGAGCCTATACCACCTTATATTTTTTAAAAGGGGAATTTATTAAATAATATACAAAAAAAAAATCCGATCAGGAACACTGTAGAAATTATTTTCCGATCTAGGTATGTGACGAGCCACGCAGGCACCAGCGTGGTTTTTTTAAAAAAAAAAACAATTCGAAAGGTGTCGGCTCTCAACTTAAGAAAGAGGCATCGATTGAACGGATTTTTGTGTAAACATTGACAACCTCAACTGTTTTTGTCTCATTTTAAAAAAGCGATCACTTCAACTATGCATATCTCTCTAATTTTTTTATTTATTTTTGTCATTTTTTTAGTTCTTCCTTATTTTTAATGTTATTTATAATCATCATGATATCACAAAGATGTTGAACCATCACATACTATTAATCGTAATTTTTGTGGTATTTTTTCGATAGGAAATATAAATCTTTTTGATATCATGATGATTAGAAAGAGCACTAAAAATAAGGAAGAATGAAAATTATTTTTGGTAAAAACGGATTAGAAATGAGAGATATGCATCGTTGAAATGATCGCCCCTTTAAAATGGGATAAAAACAGCTAAAGCTGTCAAAGGTTATGTTTACACAAAGGCGTCCATTCAACCGCCTCTCTCTTAAGTTGAGAGCTGATGCCTTTCGGGTCAATTTAAAAAAAAAAATGCACGCTAACATCTGCGTGTCTCGTCACATATCCATATCGGAAATATGATTTCTACAGTGTTCATGATCGAAATTTTTTTGTGTGTAATATTTAATAAATTCCCCTTTAAAATCTAAGGTACCACAAAAATATATTCCCTCTGTCCCAAGAAGTCCATCTTCATTTGAAACAGTTAAATAATTATCAGTTAAATTATTATGTAATGATGAATTGGATCTTTCAAATGTGGATCGGCTTCATTGGACGCTCACGGACACGTGCATTGCCGTTGGATTCTAATTCCACGGTGGTCACAATATGAAATAAATTGTTTTTCTATCGTAACCACCTATTAAAACATGCGTGGACTGAGATCTAATGATGATTCATACATCACGATGCACATTCAAAATATGCGCTACAAATCATATTAAATTTTTCCTTATATGCATGCTTTTAGATGGATACTGACCTAAACTACTCAAATTATTTGGTTTAATATTTAGGTCCACATAATTTATTTTTCATATAAATGAACTGATCTAAACTATAAAAAACTTGCCGATCATTTAATCTTGATTTATTTTACGAGTATGATATGATATAGTAACAAAAGAAGATTTTCCATTTCTTTTTTTTTTCGCAAAATGATATTCTAGGAGTCCAAGAAGAACATAGAATAAGTACTGGACCATGGACCATGGACCACAAAAGAAACAGATCAGAACTCCTCCTTGTACATGAGAGGCTAAGGTCATGACTCATGACTCGGGACTTTTTGTTTCTTCTGCCCAACAATTAATAAAATAATAAATTATTTAACATTTTTAATTAAATAAACAAATACGAATATTAAGGGTGATTAGATGTGTCGTTGTTATTTGACTACCTCATCTTTGGATGGTGGATGAGAAATGTTTTAAAGACAGAGTTTGAGGACCCTGGCATGGGTGTTGCAATCCGGTCCTCAAATTCGGTCACGCTAGACGTCCTCTCTTTGGATTGGTTCTTGTCTCTTCACGCCACATGGCCCATTCTGATTGGCTGGGTGGGAAGACTTAAACATTATGTCTCTTAGCTGGCCGACCTGGGGCTTGACTGAGGAAGTTAGGTATTAGCCCTTAATGTCACATCATGAGGCCCACCATGGGAAATGAAAAAGTCTAGTGGATGTGACGATTTGAGTGTTTCGTTTGGCCGCATACTGGCCCATTTATACAAGGGAAAATGCTCATGGTACAATGAATCTGTACATCAAACCCATACACGTGCGAGATGTCATGGTTTTGTTGGAAGGTGAAAAAGTGGACAAGGATAGTTGATCATCACCGATCAATGGGCACTTCATTGGTGTGCCTTGATGATTATGATGATTGACGGCTCCTATTAATCGAGGATATATTCTCGCAGCCATAGTACAAAAGAATAATAAAATTTTCCGAATTGGGATGCACTTGGAAGGAGACTTAACAATGCATATGCCTTTCGCTGAGTTTTGCCAATTTTGGGGAGTCAAAATGATGTAGTGCAATCACAATTGTGCTTAGGTTTAGGGTGTAATGCGATTAGTGGGGCTTAATATCTCGGTTTACAAAATGATAAAATGTATATCCTGGTCGCCTGGGCATATATGCCCGGCCATCAAATTTGTAGGCCCTACCACTAAAGCATGGGCAGCCGCCTGCCCAGCCTACCGATATATATAGCGTAACTCTTACAAAATACGATCCGGTGCATGTCATTTCCTCACACATTGTCCTTTTTGTTAGGGCTTAATACTTCTAAATGTCTCATTAGTCAACACTAGATTTGGGCTTAATGTCTTGCTGCGACAGGTATTTCACGAGCACAGCATTTGAATAATGGCATGACATTAAGATAACTCTTCAAGACTCAACATTAAGACACCTCTTCAAGCATTTCAAGACGCCTTGAGGATATCCACCAAGATAAGAACTGTTAAACAACAGGATCAACTGTGCACATCTAATTTTCCTTAGAATCAGAGCTTGCGCATCATTGATCTTGATGATCGACAGCTTCCAATTGATGGAGGACATCCTCGACCAAAATGATTCCAATCGAAGGTGTTGCAGGCTCAGATTATTTAGAAATGAAGTAGCTAGATGATTGCTAAATTTATGTTTTACAATATATTTGGAGATTGGAGATACCTCTTAACTAATTCCACGATAATGTAGAATCAATGTTGTGATAAAACATTGGCATGACACGGTACAACCCAAATGCTAGTTTGGAACTATCCACTACTTAATGATTCTAGTTTCCATTTTCTCTCTACCTAATCATGAAAGTTTCCTAACATTATTAATGACAACTTAAACATGTGCTCATTAGAGGAAGTTATATAATTATATTGGGCCATCTGTAATCATATCGAATCGACAGGAGCGGGTTTAGCTTTTGAAGATTGAAGCAGCAAGTGGATAGCCCATGGGATTAGGGAATTGTTCTTTCTAAAAATTGAACTAAGGGGCCGTTTGGGGCGTGATTAAAAGCAAAACATCCAGATGGGATGTTTTGCTACACTGTAGCATCTGGATATTTTATATAGTGTTTCAGCTGGATGTAAAAATCCACATGGATGCTACAGTAGATATCCAATATCCAGTCTGGATATTTTTGCAATAATCACACCCCAAACGGCCCCTAAATCTATGACCCTATTTTTCTTTTAGACCAAGAGCCCCTAAAGATGGAAGGTTATCTATTAGAGTAATGCTATGTGTCCCTTTTTTTTCAAGGCCAACCTCACGTGCTAGTGTGGTGAAAAGAAATGAAAATAGGGCCCACAACATTGTAATACACTAGCACGTAAGGTGGCCGTTAAAAAAAAAGCGGGAAGAGAAGCATTTTCTTATCTATTAACTACTAGGATTACTATCTACTATACCATTAAATCAAAACATCTGAAAGAAACTAAACCGGTCATCTGAACATTTAAATTGTTATTGTGCTTGGACTCTAGAACACAAATGCCATTATTGAGACAGGGACCCTACTTTGAAATGTGACTGCTTTTTTTTTTTTTTGGTTAAAGGTCAGTATGCTCCTTTACTAGAACACAAACACCAATATTTGCATTGAGAAATAGACCCTACTCCTGCGTTACTTGAAGGCGTGTTACATTTGAATAAAAAAGGGTGTGTTACATCATGATTCATAAACGTGTTTATTTTTTCAAAGGTATCTAGTCTTTTAAGATCTAGCCATGAGGGACAAGGCAACTCGCCTCTAAGAGAACCATACCCCGCTATCAATCCCTTCGTGCACTTACACGGCCAATACATTGTACGCGTCCCATAAATCCGAAGCATAATACGTCTAACTTGCCAACGGAGCAAACGTTCCCAATCAAAACCTCCACTTCCAGTGTGGTCCTGGCCATCCCACCACCGTGGCAATACCCCGTTAGTTTGGCTCGGAGAGCAGCAGCATGTTTGTAACATAATCGAGGCTTATTGATTAGGCAGGTGAGTTGAGTTATAATTTATAACACCATGGCTTACACCCGCTCCCAAAGGAGATCCTTTTGTGTAGATACGACACCAAGCTAGCATCCTAATGTGATGTCAATCACCGATCAACAAGAGACACGTTAAAATTGTAACACCCCTTGTGAGCCTCTATTAAACTCGTTAAAATTGTCTGAATGAGGCGTTCCAATTTTGGTTATTACCTAGAGCCCACACTCATGTTATGTGTCTTGGACACGGACACGGACATAGACATGGACATATTAAGCGTGTCGTATCTACATCGAAAAATTTCTCGTTCTATAATCACGCACCGTTTTTTTTGTTAATGTGCGCTCGCATACTCACCCATAACCCAACTGGCGAGGCCATCTCGTTATCTTCGCCATCTTTCCCACAACGCGGAAAGCGTGACGAAGAAAGCAGACTCGGGCAGGAAAGCTGGAACGTTCCACGTTTCTCTGGATTATCGCCACGTGTCGGTCGAGCCGGTCAGATATTATATTTTGGCCTTTTCCTCGGCTTTTGTAGTAAAGCGCGGAATTTTTTTTTTACAATAAAATGCGCCAGCCGCCTCCCTCTCCAATTTGCATTTCATTATCGCCAATTTCGTCCGCATTTCTCTCTCATTTGGGTTTTTGCCTTTTTGGGTGCGGATAATTTGTAAATTGCATGGGAACTCCCTAGTTTGGGATATATTTGCACGCATAACCCATTGTTTTTCCAATTCCTTGGATTTTTACCCTGCGTAATTTGGTATGCCTAATTTTCCATGTTTATGTGCAAAATAGGGAAAAAAAAAATCTGAACTTTCAAAATTGGGAAGAACAACCAGACAAGCAGTAACCATGCAGAAACGAAGAAACCATTTTGCTTTCAAAACTTGTTTGTCATTGTTCTTGAACACAATGGTTGCTCCAAAATGCAGAAACAAGAAATCATTTTTCATTCCAAATTTGCTTATCATTGTTTGTTGTATGACATGTATTGCATAGATGAAGTCCCAATAAAGAGAGTATAGAGTACAGTCAGTCCCTTGGTGAAAAATTCTTCCCCCAAATAAAATAGCGAAACTGAAACTGGAGTAACAACCGAGGAGGTGGTGCTGGCCGGGAAGAGCATTTTGTGGCCTGTATAAATCCAACCTGGGCGGAGGTAAGTGCCTAGCAGTCGATACTGGGATGCCTAATTCATTAGATTGCCCATACGTGCTCTTTAATCTATTTCACCAGGATAAATATTCAAGTAATGTCGTTTGAATCATTAGTACCTTTTTGGCATAGACCTAATACAATCTCGCTTGAATTAACATGATTAAACTGTGACAGTTGATCCAAGCCAAATTCATTAAATTTTTTTACTTAAACCTAATTCTTTAGATTGCTCATACATACGCTTTTATAATCTATTTGATCAAGATAACTATCCGAGTAATGTCATGTACATCATGTTCTTTTATAATCAATCTTGCTTAAATACAAGAATAGATCGCGACAATTGATGCAAGCCTAATTCATTGGGTTAATGTCAAATAAACCTAATCCATTAGATTGCACATATGTACTCTTCGGTATAACAACATGCAAAATACAAACCCGTTAACTCGATAAATAACAAAACAAATACATAATGAGGACGGTTTACATGAGATCATTCTCATATAACGAGCATGAGGCCAATTTTTTGGGTTATTTGATTCTCAAGTCAGTGAGTAGGTGAGTTTTTTGTCGCAGTATATAACCGTCATATTAAGATCCAATGGCTAAGATTTAAAGTGACCTCATATAAGCTATATAAGAGCGATCTCATTTAAACTTTTTCCATATATAATAGTATAAAACAATACACCATATTTTCATGTTTCATCCTTTGTTCTCCTTTTCTCTTATGCAATTGCATATAAAGACTCAGAGAGCTTCTCACCCTTCCCCTAGCAATAATATTCCTACATCGAATGTGTAACCCAAAACCCTGTAATAGGTTTTAATTGGTTAGAAGAAAAGTCAATTTACTAAAGGGCAGTGATATCCCTACAGCACTGATGTAAGTGAGTGGGTAATCTGACGTAGGGACACCAATGCTTACCAGATGTAGAAATATCATTTTCCTTTACTAAACAATAGAAGGGGTCCACTCTTCTCTCTCTCTTATCAAAATCCAGTGTAGGGTTTTCGAATAAACATTCCAATGTACAAAAACCATTTTGCCTTCTCCTTTTATTATCACGGGTAGATACGAATCTAATCTAAATTTTCAAAAGATGAGGAAAGTTCGAACAATTTAGCAAACATAAAGGTATCCTTTAAACAATGATCAAACTAACTAAGGACCCTTTTTGTGCAAAAAAGATTTGAGTGGAAAGTGGGAAGAAAGAAGCCAAACTTCGTGGCCGTATGCTCTTATTCCTCCCCCACCACCATCCTTTTTTACCGAAAAAAAAATCGCACTTGACTCCTATGTAGTATATAGAAATTGCACTTTACCCTCTATGATTTATAAAAATATGCACTTAACCCCTATAACTTATGTAACAAGATAATTTTACCCCTTTTACTAACAAAATCTACATTTTTTTCTATTCACCGTCCCTTTTTTTTTTCTTGGCAAAGGCGATACACAAAGACTATCAATATATTACCTGAACATGGTAATACATCAGCTTTACTTTCCCCATGTAAGAAAAATTAACTATTTACGTCTCCATGGCTAGTATGGACCCTAAGATTGAAATAAAATTGGTAAAAGTTATTCGGGGTAAAATCGTTTAAAAAAATTACATATGAGTTAAATAAATATTTTCATAATTTATAAGGGTTAAGTACAATATCATCATAATATAGGGGTCAAGTACAAGTTATCCCAAAAAATTCCCCACACTTTCCTCTCCCCTTCCCTCCCTTTCTCCCTCTCCCGAGTCCCTTCTCTTCTCTACATATACTCCCCCCACCGCACGCCTCATCCCCACACTCCCCCCAGCGCCACGGCCACCACCAGCGGCGGCGGAAGTCCAAGCACAAGACCAAGAACAACGCTCCCTTCTTTCCAAAGGTACTATGATCACAAGAAAAAACCAAATCTTTTGCAAAATCGTTTCTGTAGAATTGGTGTCATTCAGTTTCACAAAGACAGCATGTTCACGTCTTCTAGAAGAGACGGGGGCGGTGAAAGAGACGTCTTTTTTCTTCTTGATTTTTTTAGTTCTTAATTGTTTTGTGTTCCAACCAAGGATCCAGTCATGGCCAGTTATTTAATTTCTGGATTTCTTATTTTTTCTGGGTTTCGTTTGTCCACTTGTGTGAGGAATCTTATTTTGCTTTTGTATATAGCAGGAAATCGTTGTGGAGAAGCCGAGGTAGAAGAAGAAGAACAAGAGGAATAAGAAGAGAAGCGGAAAGCGATTTGGAGGTGTTGGTATGTGTGGAGGTGAGGATAACACGAAGCGGGCGCCTCCAGGCTTCGCCATGGCTGCCGGCGAGTCGGAGAAGCTGAACAAGGCGGCGGTGCCGCAGCCCAGCTCTGCGCTTTTGGAGTTTGCGGCTGACGACGACCTTGCCGCCTTCCGAAAGGCTGTGGAGGAAGACGGGCTTAGTGCGCACGAGCCTGACCTTTGGTATGGCCGCCTGGTGGGCTCCCGGAAGATGGGTCTCGAGCCCCGGACGCCGCTGATGGTTGCTGCTCTCTACGGCAGCGTGGAGGTCATGAGGTTTTTGCTGGGCTTGGAGGGGATGGACCCCAACCGGGCGTCTGGATCTGACCGTACCACCGCTGTGCACTGCGCGGCTGCTGGCGGCGCTTCCAGTGCCCGCGAGACCGTTGGCTTGCTTCTCCACGCCGGCGCCAATCTGAACTCCGTTGATGCAGGCGGGAACCGGCCTGGTGATGTGATTGCTCGCTCTATTGGTGGCGCTGGTGGTGCAAAGGGGAAGTCTTTGGCGGCCATGATTGAGGATGTTGGCGAGAATTCAGAATTGAGTTTGCCAAATTCGCCGGGGAAAAAGGAGTATCCCGTTGATCTCACCTTGCCGGACATCAAGAATGGGATTTACAGCACGGATGAGTTCAGGATGTATACCTTCAAGGTGAAGCCATGCTCGAGGGCCTACTCACATGACTGGACGGAGTGCCCGTTTGTCCATCCCGGCGAGAACGCGCGGAGGAGGGACCCCCGGAAGTACCTCTACAGCTGTGTCCCCTGCCCTGAATTTCGAAAGGGGGCGTGCCGGCAAGGGGATGCCTGCGAGTATGCGCATGGGGTGTTTGAGTGTTGGCTCCACCCGGCGCAGTATCGCACTCGCCTTTGCAAGGACGAGACCAACTGCACTAGGAGGGTATGCTTTTTTGCCCACAAGCCAGAGGAGCTCCGCCCGCTGTACGCATCTACGGGGTCGGCAATGCCCTCTCCCCGATCTCTGGCTGCAGGGCTGTCTTCGATGGATATGGCAGCAATTAGCCCATTGGCCTTGGGTGGTTCGTCGATGCTGATGCCCCCCTCATCCACCGTTCCAATGTCGCCTTCATCTGGGTCCCTGATGAGCAGCGCGACCGCCTGGGCAAACCAGTCGTTGATCCCGCCGGCTCTGCAGCTGCCAGGCAGCCGACTGAAGACTGCCTTGAATGCTAGGGACATGGAGATGGATATGGATTTGCTTGGATTGGAAAGTATTCAGCAACAGCAGCAGCAGCAGCTGATTGACGAGATTGCAAATCTCTCATTGCATTCTGGCCGATCAAGTACTGTTGCCAATGCGCTCGCCGCATCTGCGGGCAGTCGGAGTGGGAAGTTCAGCCGTGTTGGCTCTATTACACCATCCAATCTGGATGAGATGTTTGGGTCTCTTGATTCATCCTCAGTGCCCCAATTGCAGGGCCTTTCGCTCAAAGCTTCTGGTGCCCAATTTCAATCTCCAAGCATGAACCACAGTTATGGCGCGAATCTCCCATCCTCGCCGGCCAGGACCTCATCTCCTTTTGCTCTGGACCGATCATTGACAGCTGCTGCAGTCATGAATTCGAGGTCCGCTGCATTTGCGAAGCGTAGCCAGAGCTTCATTGACAGGAGTGGTGCGAATCACTACAATAACCTCTCTTCCACAGTAATTCCCACATCCCCGAAGACAGGTTCAATGCTTTCGGATTGGGGGTCTCCATCTGGTAAATTGGACTGGGGAGTCCAAGGTGAGGAATTGCAGAAGCTTAAGAAGTCTGCATCCTTTGGAATCAGAAACACCAACAGTGGAAGCTTTGCCGCCGGAGCGGATGTGCCTGATGTCTCATGGGTCCAGTCCCTTGTGAAGGACGTGCCTCCTTCGGCCCAGGGGTGGCATGGCGTCGACCATCTCAACAGCGGCGGAGTCGCCTCGGAGATATTTGCTCCATGGGGAGAGCAAGTGTACATGGAGCAAGAACAGATGGTGGCTTGAAGGGCCAATTCTCATGGCTGCTGTCAATCAACTAACTAAGTTCTTTTATTTTTATCTCAATTGTTTGAATTGTTGTTTCATATTTGTTGTAATCAAGGGCAGAGATGAAAGAAAAACAATAGTGTATTTATATGGCAGAGCATCCAAATAGAAGAATGGGCAAGCAAAAGTGTACTTGCCTATCGTTGAATTTCGATTTGTATTTGGTCCTTATAGGCATTATATGAGCAGCTATTTTCATATATCATCTTGTTCAAATATCTGAAATCTCTTACTAGTTCATGACTATCTGTTCTCATATTCTCTTCATAACTAGGTAAAAAACAAGAAATGACTATAATCTTCATGCGGAGGTTCCGATCAAATTATCATCTACGACCACCGTAGGCTTGTTTGATTAGAACAATCGTTGTTGGGTGGGGTGATCTCATTCGAAACGCATGATTGGTGTGCGGGTGCGCGCATATAAAAGGGACTCTTAAGATTAGCAATAGCACTTAAAAAGACAAGAAGTTGATTTTCAGGGATGAATGGTTTCGATGGGATTGTTTGGTGGAAATCAGTAAGCCAATGGGACATCCATTCAAATGAATAGTTCCCCATTATATATGAAGTCTACATCAAACTTTATGAACTTAGCAGAAATGGTCTGGTGGCTTGGTCAAAAGGCAAGAAAATCGTATGCTTCACCACTAAAAAAAATCAAAAGATGTACATCAATCTCAGCCATATCTTATGTCCGCAGGTGCTTTGAAGACATGGTCAAAAGCACGTATTTAATGTTCCCAAGTACTTTGTTCCTCCATTGAGGATAATTGGACCAAAGCATAAAAATAATGTAGAATATATAGCATAAAAATCAAGTTGTTCAATGGCTATTGATTGACCGGCCTGACTGTTGAACAATAAATTGGGCTTCTTCCTCACAAGACCCACCTTTATTATAAATTGAAGTATTGGACAAGTGCCTTTCGGGAGCATTTGTGCTACTTCCCAGTCCGAGACTATTATATGTAGTATGTACTGAGTTTTTTAACTTCTTACAGAGCTGATAAAAGTGGGAAGAAAGTCTGCGAATATTCTTAGCTGAAATAAAGAGGAAGTTTACCAATTTTTAGCTCAAATCATGAAAGCCCCTAGGTTTTAAAGGCATGTGCTCTCTTTGTCACCAAAAATATTGGTAATATGGGTGGTTTGATGTAACAAAAGATGTTTGGTTTGATTGAATTGTGGCTAAGTCCCAATAGGAAGTTCGTGCATTCCTAATTTCCACAAAAAAAATCCTAGGTGAGTGACAGATCACCTAGGGCTGGGAATCCGTTCTGATTGACCTTGGGTGCGTTTGGAAATTGACAGTGAAAAGTGAAAAAAAAAATCAGGCTGAAAATAATCAAGGTGATTTGTAAGTGATTTTTCTGATTGTAGAAAACCCGTTTAGGAACATAAAATTAATCATATTTTCAGTCTTTCACCATCAGCCTAATTCTTGATTGGTAACTTACGTTTGAGAACCTAAAAAAAAATCAGGTGTGATTTGTGTTTGGTAAAGTCGATGAAAAATATATGTTTTGGACGGCGGGTGGTAGCCGTGGGCAGCGGCGTTGGTGGTGGGTGGTGTCGGTGATGGCGGCAATGGTGGTGGTGGGTGGTGGCCAATGGCCGGCGACGACGGCGATGGGTAGTGGCCGGTGGCCGACGATGGTGGTGGGCGGAGGGTGGCGGCGGTGATGGTGGTGGGCGGTGGTGGTGGTCGGCGGCGGTTAGGCAGTGGGTGGTGGTGACAGCGGTGGCCGGCGATGGGCGGTAGGCGGTGCCAGCGGCAGTAGGAGGTGGTTGGCGATGGTAGTGTGCGGTGGGTGGCGGTGGCCGGCGGGCAGTGGGCGATGGCTGGCGATGGTGGTGGGCGGTAGGTGGCAGCGGCGGTAGGCAGTGGTAGTGGTGGTGGGTGGTGGGTAGTGTCGGTCGTGGGCGGTGGCGATGGTGGAGGTGACGAGGAAAAATTTTTTAGGCTGATGCTCATTTGAATGAGAATCAGCAAAATCGCCTCTTTCAGGGGTGATTTGCTGATTTTTTTCAGTTTTCTCCGTCAGGAGTGAAAATTGAGCAAATCAGTAACCAAACACACTATCAGCTGATAGGTGAAAATAGGTGATTTTTTTCACCTATCACCATCAGCAGCTCCTATCAGTAAAATCGGTAAACAAACGGCAATCAGAAGAATCAGGCTGATTCAGCCTGATTTTTTTCAGATAATCAGTAAACAAACGCACCCCTTGACTCGCACTTAAATCAGGTTGGATCAGGGCCGGGCCCTACTAACGAAATGGGTCGAAAAATTTAACCTTTAAGGGGCCGTTTGGATCGTGAAAAATTCCACTAACTAGGTGGATTTTTGGGATTTTTCACGCCCCAAATACTTTGGGCAATCGGATCGGGTGAACACCCCCCCCCTCTCTTGTGGATCGAGCAGATCAAAACTGAGCCCTATTTGGCAAAATTCGAATTAATACAAGAATGAACTATTTGTATTTTAAAAATAATCAAATTGGTACATCCAATATTGGAGAATTATAAATTCTTCTATGCAAGATTGTATTTGTGGCTAGATGATTGCCTTGTGTTTTTAAATTCTAATTTAGACCATATTTTACATACTGATGTATTTCACATTGTACTCCCTCCATTCAAAATTATTATGAACTAAAACTAGTTCATTTTGGAAAACCTTATAGTGATAATAATTCCATACTTTTTTTAGACCTGTTTACATGAGACACGGCTCACGTGGCCTTCATGAGTTGGGTCACTCGAGCTGTCGAATTTTGATTGGCCGACAAGTATCAAATCAGGGGGGCATGTGAGAATGACTAGTTCTGTCATATCAAAATGAAAAATTTACGTTTTGGTCTACCTTGCTAAAGTTTCTCAGGACTAAAGTGGTTAAACTTTAGCAAGTTAACATGGTCAATGACCAAAACACCCACAACATAGGGGCTAACAACCCCTCACTCTCCTGCCAAACGAAGAAGACGGAGTTAGGGCAGTCAAGGCGTACGAAACCCTAGGATTGCCCCAACACTCTCCTTCCCCATCCCCTTTCTTCCCCATCTCGCTTTAGCAATCGTCCACCATTAGAAGAGCTCCAAAGACTTTCATCCGGTGGTCCATCAACGCCCCAATAAGCCCTTGTCCCGAGTTCAGATTTCCACTTCTCATCGTATCTAAGATGGCGGAAGTAATGCTAATGGCAGTAGTTGACCTTCATTTGGTGGTCCGTCAATGCCATTGAAGGAAAATAGGTTGTGATAATATATAGATATGTTGTGATGATGAAGTTATGATTTATAAAATAGGTTGTGGTCATGTGTAGATAGGTTGTGATGACTTATAGATGTGTTGTATTATCGCTTGTTGTGTTGAGTTCTAGACATGTTGCAATGGCATGTGGCTTCAGTTGTGATGTCTATTAACTTCAGTTGCGATGAATGTTGTGATTCATTGTGTGAAGCGTATTAGGATTAGCCACTTGAGTTGTGTTGGCTTAGAATTTGGTTGTGATTGTTGTAATTAATGTTGTGACAACTGTTGGCATCAGTTGTGATGTTACGTTGTGATAGCGCTGCTATGCATGTTGTGACCTATGTTGTATTCTTCTGATTTATTTTGTAACTCCAAGATGAAGCAGGCAAGCTTAAAATTTTGGTATGCTACTGTGGGAGTATTGAATCCAGCCCTGGTGGAACTGTGAAGATAGTTAGAAGTCAAAGCACGACATTGTCACTAGAAGAGGATGAAACTTTGAGTTCATTTGTGGAAAAGATTGCTACTGCTTTCAACCTTCCTCCCAACAATTTGAGCATTGCATACTTATACCCTGATGTGTATGAGCTGACTTTCTTGATGTCCAGTATGGGAATGACTGACTTTAGAGAGTTATTTTGTGGAAGACTTTGTAAGGTGCTGGTGACCCATGATGGAGATCAGCCACCATTCATGAGTTCTCAGGACAGTGTGTACGAGTGCAAGGTTAATCTTCTTCCCACCAGTAGTAGTAGTCAGCCAACACTACTACGTTCGAGAGTCTGGGATAACAACTTGGTGGGGGTTGGGCAGCATTTTAAAGACCAAGTTGAAGTGAGGAAGGCATTGAAATAACTCTCTATTGCCAAAAACTTCTCTTTCAAGTATTTGAATAACAAAAAGCATCGGGTTATGGCGTCATGCAGGGTTGAAGGTTGTCAGTGGAAAGTGAATGTGAGCTTGGAGTAAGGTTCAAATTTGTTTGTGGTGAATGAGTATGAAAAGCTTCATACATGGGCTGAAGGGGTAAGGAAAAAGTATCACCCTCATGCTTAATAAAACTTGGTGTCAGAGCTCATTTCCAACAAGATAAAGGACGCACCCTCGTATTCCGCATCTGAATTGGCAAAAGATTTGTAAAATGACTATGGGTTAAGCATCTCATATCAGACGACATGGCGTTCGAAGGAGGTAGCCTTTAATTGTTTATTTGTTGATTATAAGGATTCTTATAACGACATCCCTTGGTATTGCAACAAAGTAGTGGAGACAAACCCGGGGAGTGTAGTGAAGTATGAGGGTAATATAGCAAATATGAAGTTTTTACGTTGCTTCATCGTGTTAACGCATGCATTCAAGGGTTCCAACATTATCGGCCATTGCTTTTTCTTGATGGGGCTCATCTTTATGGGAAGACAAAGGGGACTCTTCTAGCAACCATTGTATTTGATGGAGGTAACCATATCTTCCCCTTAGCCTATGAAGTTGATGATAATGAAACTAAGGATAATTGGTTGTGGTTCTTACAATATATGCAGCATGTAGTTGGCTTTGCGAGGGTATTTCATTGGTGTCCGATAGGGACAAAGTGCTGCTCGAAGCGGTTGCAAAGGCGTTTGGGGATGGATTCCATGGTTATTGTGTGCGACACTTGAAGTGCAACTTACTGAAGACAGGTTTGAAAGAACACAAGGTTAAAAGAACAAAAAAGGCAACGAAAAAATAAATTGTGTACATGATTAACGATGTTGCAAAAGTGAGTGATATGCATATTTGCATTAACTCACCTCCGCAAGCATTCTAAAGTAGCATATGATTGGGTCATGGCAAATAAATCTCAGAATTGATGCAACTCCCTCTTCCAAAGTGAGAGATATAACTATCTTTTAAATAACACTGCCGAGACTTTCAATAAATGGGTCAAGTCGGAGTGCGACATGCCAATTCTTGCTTTTGCTTGATGGCATTCGGACGAAGATAATGATCAAGATGAACGAAGCGAGAAGGGCGAGTAAGAACGGGATTCCTACTTGATTCCAGAGATCAACGATTGGCTCAATAAACTGACCAACCAAGGCGAGTAAGAACGGGATTCCTACTTGATTCCAGAGATCAACGATTGGCTCAATAAACTGACCAACCAATCTCGGGGGCTATTGGTCGCGGAGTGTAATGAGAATGTGGTGGAGGTGGTTTCGGAGGATGGACATTTAAGGATGAATCTCACTGACCTTACTTGTACTTGTAGAATGTGGTAAATTGAAGGTACGCCTGTATCCACGCATGCTTGTCGAGGGATCACCAGCCTATTCTTGTCGAGGGGATTATTGGACTACTCAATGCTATAAGGACACATATAGTGAAACACTTTTTCCAATCACCCATGATGACAAGCCAGTACGTGCAGAGCCACCTATGGGAAAGCATCTCATCCTTCCACTAAAAACCAATAGGCCAAGGGGGAGGTCAAAGTCGAAGTATTCATTAAAGGTTTGTTCTTTGTACTCGAGAGAGACAAGAGTGAATTCTTGTAAGTTTCAATCCGAAGGATACTTGCGTATCCGAGAGGAATGTGAGTAGACCGGGGTGTTATATATCAATAAAATTTCATTGGTTTATACTCGAGAGAGGTAGATCACAATTCCATGTTTTAATTATTTTATGTGTTACATCCGAGAGGAGAGCACTATATTTTGAGTTGACAAGTGTATGCCCAAGAGGAATATGCTAGCCAATTGGAAATCTTTATTCAAAAAGAGTGAGAGAAACGATACGCTAGTTTATTGTGGTGGATTCGAAGCCTTGGTCTTCTCCATATTGATTAATTCTCACTTAGTTTAGTTAAAGTTCATTGCTTTCTTAGTCTAGAATGAAATTCAAATTGCTATAGTACCGCGGCTCAATGAAGGGGGTGATGAATAGTAACCTGTGAACAATATTTTCTGTGAATATTGTTATGTGAATAGTGAAAAAATGACTTCGACAAATCAGTAGTGTACTCCTTGTCCGATGCTCGGCTAAACTACATCCAAGGCATCGATGAAGCCCAATTAGATTGGTTTTATCTTTCTCATTCTCTAATCTTATTTAGTTGATGTATGAATCTTTATTTTATGATTAATGATAGTTTATTAAGATTTATTCTATGTGCTCCAGAGAGGCTAGAGTGGGTTTTGTGAATTCAATCCGAGGAATGCCCATGTCCCAGAGGAACGTGTGCAAACCGATGTGTTATTTATGAATAAAGTTCTTTTTTTCATTGATTCTATGCTTGAGAGAGATAATATCTAAATTCCATTGCTTAAATTGTCTTAAGTGTTTACGTCCGAGAGAAGTATGCATAACTGTTTGAACTGATTGCATATGTCCGAGAGGAATATGTTAATTAGCATATGTCCGAGAGGAATACGGTAATTGTATCAACTAAGAATTTTATGTAAGAGAGAGATATGATCAAACTGATTTAATTAGTGGTGGATTCAGTGCCTTGGTACTTCTCTATATTAGTACAACTCATTTTAAGTAGATATAATTCATTTTTTTCTTATAATTAAATAAAACAACTTTCTTTCTCAAATTTGATAGAATAATCTTCCGTCCCTGTAGTTCGACAACCCTAAGTACTCACTTTAGTATAATTGCCTTGTGCACTTTGAAGGGTTTAATATTAAGATGATCACATGGGTCAAGACGTGGAAAAAGACGTTGAAATGGCATTGATGATGCCGTTTGGTGGGTAGTTACGTTGTTCCATGAGGGAAAGGGTAATTTTGTCATTTAAAAAAAATTGAGCGTGTGGGAGCTCGTGTGGGACTAAAGTGGATATCAAATTCTAAATACTTTGTACCAAAGTGGATACAATATTTCCAACTTTGTAGTATTTTGGTTCACCTACATAGACTAAAATGTAAACCACCCTATCAAAATTGGACAGTTCAAACTACAAAGGGACTTGGTTCACAAAGATGTGTATGTACTGGGTCTCATTTAACTTTTATTTTTTATCAAGAGCATAAATTTATTTTTTAGATTTTTTTAGGGTAAATTGCACTTGTCCCTTATGTATTACGGTGAAATTGCACTAAATCCACATGACTTATGAAAATATGCACTTAATCTCTATGACTTATACGATGAGGCAATTTTATCCCTTCTCTTTATTAATAAATCTTTTTTTTTTCCATTCATCATCACCCTTTTTTCACTTGGCAAAGGCAATGCACATAGACTATCAATATATTTCTCCACAATGGCAATGTGCTGGCCTTGTTTTCCCATGTAAGAAAAGTTAGCTACTCGCCATGGTCTCCATGGCTACTACATACCCTAAAATTGAAGTAAAATCTCCACATTCGACAATTAAGTTGCATATCGGTTAAATGCATATTTTTATAATTCACGAGACTTAATGCAATTTCACCAAAATTCACAAGGGTCAAGTGCAATTGACCTTTTTTTTTTCAAAGCAAATCCCGGTTCAACCCGTATAAATTGGTGCAACCCAGGCCGGGTCTGGTCTGGTCATCCATCCTCACCATCGCTGGGAAGAAGGAAAAGGTATGGCTCCGCCACGCTTTTCACCGCCGGCGACCGTTTCTACGACACCGGCTACCATCGACAAGGTCACCTCTTAATCAAGATCTTTTGTTTGCCTAATTCAACACTATAATCGCTGGACAAAGGAGAGCAATGTCTGTAGGTTAGCTCTTAAATGATTTATTTGTAAAGATTAACATTTGATACTTGAGTCTATAGATCAATTGCTTTAGGGCAGTTATCCTATTGGTTTTCAACAAAGAATTGTTCTTGGCCATTTTCAGACGTCATTTGACAAATATTTGTGAAAAGAATTGATTAGTTGTTTCATTTGCCTAATTGTAGCAAGTTATAATCATAATCATAATCAAGTGGCACCTTTTCCCAACTATTTGGGGTCGACAACATGGATCTTACTCCTCCATCCAGGTCTGTTTTGGGCTACCACTTTTGTAAGAGATAGTAAAGTAAAAATTTTTTTTATTAACTTCATCCAAGTTCTCTTAGGTCTCCCTCTCCCTCTTTTAACATCGTTTACATGTATCCCTTCTAATCTTCTCACAGGGGCATCTATTGGTCTTCTTTGCATATACCTATACCAACACAACCTACATTCCCTCAGCTTCTCCCATAAAAGAGTTACCCCTAAACTCTCACGAATATATTCATTTCTAATCTTATCTCTCCTAGTTATCCCACTCATCCACCTTAACATTCTCATTTCAGCTACATTCAACTTATCTATATGACTTCTCTTTGGTGCCCGGCATTCTGCTCCATAAAAAATTGCAGGCCTAATGGCTGTCCTATAGAACTTGCCTTTAAGCCTTTTTGGAACACGACTATCACATAACACTCCCGAGGCTGCCCTCCACTTTACCTACCCCGCATTTATCATATGCGCCACATCACTATCAATATCCCTTGCTTTATGGATAATGGATCGTAAGTAATGGAATTGATCACACCTAGGCACTTATTGCCCATTTATTTCAACTAAGGTTCTACCTATAGTTCTACCTTCCTTAAAATTAAATTACATGCACTCTGTCTTAGTCTTACTAATTTTAAAACCTCTCTATTCTAGAGCATCCCTCTACAATTCCAGTTTCACATTCAAACCTATTTTACTCTCATCAATTAAAACTACATCATCTGCAAAAAATATACACCAAGGTACATTATCTTAAATTAATGTCTAATAAGTTCATCCATAATTAAAGCGAAAAAATAAGGACTTAAGGCTGACCCTTAATGAAGACCTACCATATCCGAAAACTCCTTGGTTACCCCTCCAATAATTCGTACACTAGTCATAACCCCCTCATACATATCCTTTATGATATCTATATAACCTCTTATGACATCCTTCTTCTTTCAAAACACTCCAAATGAGCTTTCTCGGCACTCTGTCGTAGACTTTTTCCAAATCTATGAAGGTCATATAGAGATCTTGTTTCTATCCATGTACCTCTCTACTAACTATCGTAATAAAAATATAGTTTCCATTGTTGACCTCTCCGGCATAAAACCAAATTTACTTTAGTTACTTTTCATAAATGACCTTCTATTACTCTCTCCCATAATTTCATAGTATGTGCCATAACTTTTATACCTATATAGTTTTAAGTAGAAGGCACTCTGTCGTAGGTTTTATACCTCCATAACTGTAACAAGTGATTAAATTTTTTAGGTAGACGATAGACAATATATCATCTCATAGTTGCAATCATGACTATAACTTGTTTTGTAATTAATCTTGGCCATTGTTGTATATCTTACATTAGCTTGAAGCTTGCACAATTACAGTTGCTCTCAAGTCATCATGTAGTAACTTTTGATCTTTCAGTATAAAGACAATTTGCATCTTTAAACGCTGGCTTGTTTAGTGGCTGATCTGTAACTTGTATATTGGAAGCATAAATCTGGTTGCAACTTTTTGTATTTCCTTTTTCATTGAGTCCATGGCGTAACTCGTGGATATTGTAGGGGTAAGCATCATAATGTGTGTTTGACATAAGCAAATCCGTGGATGAGATCCTTTTTTTATGGAGATAAGCAGATTTCAACTCAGTGGTTTAGAATTCTTAGTTTGCATATTGAAAATTGGAAGGAAAGATTATATGCAAGCTGATATATAATAGAACCAGTTGGAGGGACAAAATGAGAATTGCTCTGGTAGTTCCTATAATTCAGGTTTTCTAGTAAAGCTGGTTTGGAGTGAGTTGTGAAGGAACCTCATAGATACAGTTTAAGTAGTTCTCTTCCTCTCTTCCGATCTGGGGTGTTTAGTTTTAACTTAAAAACAAAGTAGTTGGCTCATGACTTAAAGTTTTAATCCAATATTACGAGGATGCCCGTCAAGTTTTAAAGAATTTTTTAGATGCATTGAAAAAAAGAGAAATTTTTTTGAGATGCACAAATCACCGAGCATAGCCATTGATCGACTACATGAGCAATACCTGCTATATGTTGGTCAATATATTAGGATTTTTTGCAGCTGATTCTTTTAGGACTAAATTTGTGTTATTCAGAGATATAAATGATGCATGCCCAAAAGATGGAAAGCAATATCATTTAGCCAAATATTGATGTAGCTAGGGCTGTCAATTTTAAGGGCCAGCATGGCCCGCTGGCCTGAAAAACAACTTTAATTGTTGTAAGGATAATAGTCCCACATCGCTAGGAGGAGCATTCATGGAAAAACTCATGTATTTAAGAGGTGTAAAGCTGCTAAACCCATATCCTTTGTTATTACGGACCCAAACCAAGGGCTAGAGGCCCTCTATAGGGATCCTTTAAAGGCTAAAGTCTAAATATAATGATTTTTTTGATGAAAAATTAATTACTTTATTCAAAATATAAAATTCAGAAGGCCCGCTGGCTCAACCCTAGCCCGCCTAGTTTTAGGGTCGGACTAGATTTGTGGAAGTTAATTTAGGGCTAGGGTCGGGAGGTTAAGTAATTAGGGTTGGGCTAGGGCGCACCTCTGGCCCGCAAAGGCCTCTTCTAAGCCTCTTTAAACTGCCTTCAGACTTTTGTGTATCTTTTGTCAAAAATTGATCTGACTTGGCTTTATTTGAAAAGTTTCCTTTACAATATGAAATCTATAAAACTAGAGGAACAGCTAGTTGATTATTTCTTGTTTTCCCATGCATAATGCAATGTTGTTATGGCTACAGCCATTAGTTCTCAATATTTCTTATACTTTATATGTGCTTGCAATGGTAAGGGATTCACTTGAGAGAATTTCAAGTTGCCTTCTATTAGAAGCAAATATGGATGGTTGCTAGCAGGAGGAATTAACAGCGAAAACATCTGTGAAGCCATTGCTACTCTTAGACCTAATGGAGTCGATGTAAGCAGTGGTAATGTGGTCCTGATGGAATAAAGAAGGATCCAGTGAAGATATCTTCTTTCATGAGTAGAATTCAGAAAATTTAAGTTGCAATGGCCAGATCATATTATCAAATGTATTGAAATTATTTTGTCAGAGTTCTTTGTTTTGAATCTCTCGCGAATGTTCAAGGCCCAGATAGATTGGCAGAATGGGCATTGTTGGCTTTCTTTGTAATTGTCAGGTGCATTTTCTATTTGTACAGTCGATATATCTAGAAATTTTTGAATTAATAAATGATGGTGTGCTATGTGAAGCAAATTTGGAATCACTGTTGCACTTTTTTTTATTCACACTGCGGCACATTTACAGTTGCAGAATGTTTTTAAACATAAGGCATTTATTGTATGCATAATTTATGACCTCAGTCCAATCCATCTACTAATACCGT
This sequence comes from Houttuynia cordata, assembly GCA_039654745.1. Lineage (NCBI taxonomy): Eukaryota > Viridiplantae > Streptophyta > Magnoliopsida > Piperales > Saururaceae > Houttuynia > Houttuynia cordata. The sequence continues at coordinate 17,214,787 of CM077510.1, forward strand.
TCTGTCTTTCCATAGAGGATGTGGTTCAAATTTGGGAACCAAATTGATCCTTGGAAGAACATAAAACAGATGGGAAAATTTTCTTTGGTCCCAAGCTTCGAACGAAATTCTAGCTAGACCTAAATACTGTGAGAGAGTGAGTAATGGGCCTAGTTACTCGGGCCATGAAAAATAAATTTCAGATTGAAGTGTGCAATGAATCTTTGTTAAATTGATACACCCTTGATCGATGATTTCAATTCATATTCAAGGCTAGTTACTTGTCTCATAATACAATCAATCTGGATGGTCGAGTGCTGGCCACTTCTTTTATCTCAACGCTGAAATATGATAGTGATAACTGATCTGTACATGAAATATGCATTTTTATCTCCTAAACTTATGTTTCTGCTAGTGTTTGTTTAGAATTATTGCTACTTTAATATAGTTTTTGGTTTTTGTAGGAAATAAGAGTAAAATGCAGAAATAGGGTGAAACGCGACTCTTATGATTGAATATTTATAACTTCGATTGTATATCTCTGATGGAACTGATTTATACTTTATATTAAAGTTCACGAAGTCAGCTTTCCAACGCCACTGACTGTTCGCAATTCGGAGTTCTGAGCAAAAAGTTATGATCATTTGAAATATTGCGCGCGAAAGAGACACAATTAAAGAGAAGATCCGTTCAGATTATATCCGGCGGCTGAGATTATGACGACGGGTTTTAAAGAAGAAAAAGAAAAAAAATAATAATGACCGGTTCAAAATACGGTCCGGTTCAGTAAAAAAAAAGAATAAAAAAAGAATAAAAAAAACCCGGCCCGAGCCGAAGCTCGGGCGCTCGGGTCTTCTGTTTCAGAACAGAGCGGAGCTCTGTTTTGTTGAGCTCGCCGGAAAAGCGGAGCTGGGGCGGCGGACGGCGGACAGCGGCAACTCTCGACGAAGACGGCGGAATCTCTCACGGCGGCGACGGAGGAAGGCAGCACGATCATGGCAACGACAGAAGATACAGGCGGAGATGGTGACGAAGGCTGAGATCGGCAAGCCAGCGACGGCGACGGGGAGGATGAAGAGCAGAATTGACAGAGGAAATGGCAGAGGCGGTAAGGCTGCTATCGATTAAGCAGATAACGACGACGGCGGATTTGATTTCACAACGGATTAGAAAAAAACAGAGTCATATTCGATTTGGGACTCTGTTAAAAACAGAGCTGTGTTTGGCCGTGGCGACGGATTTGGGCTTATCCAAAGGAGCAATTGACGGGGAATGGACTCTCCTTCGAAGTCTATAAAAACCAAGAGAAGATGAGGAAGCCAGAAGAGTTTTTGAGACGAAAAACAGAGGAGAACAGAGACTGGTTTTGCAAAAAAACAGAGCGGACTTCCGTCCGGAAAAACCGAGCCTTTGGGTGCTGTTCACGCCGGATTTCGACAAGGTATTCGCCGGAGGAAGAGGAGAAGAAGATAGGAGAGGAAAAGGCCGGATTTTGGCCGGATTTTGCACCACTATTTCAACTGCTACAGTGTCTGCGAATTGGGAGAGACGATGAATAGTACTGTGAACAGTGTTCTGTGAACAGTATTATGAATAGTGATTTTGTGAGCAGTGTTTCAATGAATCCGACAAATCAGGCTATTTCTTTCTCTTATTCTATGTCTGGCTAATTTTCTTATCAAGGCTAGATGAAGCCCTAAATTTGTATTTACTACTCTTATTTGTTTAATTTAGTGAAAGTTGATAATGATTCTTTATGCTTAATGCGATTTCGTTATTGTTCCTCTTAAGTGCTTTGACCGAGATTTAATGAAAGATTAATGGAATTTGATTTTGATATATCCTGTGTCTAGATAATAACGGGATTATAATTGATTCTATGCCCGGCCAAGGATAGAGTTAGTTATATTAATTTATAGTGGATGAATTTTTCGTGTCTGGACAAGAACGTGTAGTTCATTCACTGGTAATTTGTGTGTCCGGCCAAGAACATAAATTACTGTATCTTATCAATTTGTGGAGATAATAATTGAGAGTAGTAATTGCATGTTTAGTGGTGGATTCGACGCTTTGATATTCTTATTTATCTGATTTCTTATTAAAATTTATTTTCTTTAGTTAATTAAAATAATTAGAATTAAATCTTTCATTAGAATTAGATTAATCTTCCAAGTCCTTTGGGTTCGACCTCGTTACCACTAGACTATACTGAGTCTCGTGCGATTGCGAGTAAAAAAGTAGAAAAATCAATCAATCAATTGGCGCCGTTGCCGGGGACTTGGTAACGGTTTGACTTAATTCTATTTTGTTCGTATTTTTCTTGTAGGATTTTGATACTTTATTTTCTTGTCTTTGTAGGAGTCAATTTGGAGAGGCGGATAGTGAAACTTGGAACTCGCCGACGTTGGAAAGGACACTCCTTCCCCTCGTTTGCAATCTATCAACCTTTCTTTTTAAGTAGATTTGGATGTTTTTAATATTTTTCTTTATTTCTGTGAAAGCATGCAGTGTTAGTCGTGGATATCTAGGGTTGATTTGTGTTGTGGATGTGTGATAGTGTGGTTATGGTGTTGGTGATTGCGTGGTGAAAAAAAAAATGACTTCACCTTCCTATGGATTTAGCCATAATAACCCATACATGTACTTTAATGATTATTATTCCTCACACACACCTACTTCCCCTTCCTTTGAAGTGTCATTCCCTCCATGTCACTCATATCTTGATACTTATAACCATGGGTGGGAAAATCAATCTAACTTTGGGAGTAACATATCTTCCCTACAACCCACGACCCATTTTATTTTGGAACCATGTGCCATTTGCTTAAGCCCCACTCATACCTTAGTGGAGTGTCCTTCGGCCCATGAGTATCCGGAATTGGTGCGCGATCATGTAAATGTGGTCCAAGGTCTTCATAGATGGGAGGATCAATCTAATTTTTCTTGGCACACTCTCAACAATAGGGCAATGTTTGAATCAACCACTACTCTACCCTTACAAGGTATGTCCTGCCCTGTTCCACCACCACAGCCCCAACCCCAAAATGCCCAACCCACATGGAATCCTAGCTTTGAAGATAATGTCTTATCAATGTTAGATAATATAACGGGGATCTATAGTAGTGCATGGGGCGATAGTAATGAAGTAAACACTTTACCTATCCAACCACAATACCCGATGGGCCAATTTGTTGAGGAGGGGATAAGTTTTTCCCCTGACAATGTTCAAAATAGTACAACCCTTCGGAGTGCACAGCAATTTGAAAATGTGGTTGGATATAGTGCAGGAAATGAGCAAGGAGGGGTAGAAATTAAAGAAGAAGAGAATGAGTCGTTAGAACCAATTTTTAAATCTTCTATCTCTGGGGAGTCACCGTCTACGACAATATTAATGGAACCTTCTGTTCCTGAAGCACCACTCATACAATGTCTAGACCAACCTTCCCCTTTGATTGTTGAACGTGACTTAGAGTGTTCTATCGATTGCCCATTCAATCCATTATTTGAGAGTCCTCCCCAAAATGTGTTACGAGAGGAGGCCACTAAGGCCAAATTGGGTGATGTGGAAGAGGAGCCATTCATTTTGAAATTCTCTAATGACCTCTTCCCATGGCCAATGAAGGGGTACCTATTCCCAAAGCTTACCCGCCCACCACTCCACCCCTTCATTCTACGATATGATCCGTACTTAGGTAACAAGGATAGGAGTGTGTGGGGTAATCATTTAATTGATCCAGGTTGACTTGTTGGGGTTACGTCTGGCTGAAGACGTAAAACTTAGCGCTCTTGGGAGGCAACCCAAATTTTAGTTTCTTGTTGTTTTTCTATTTTTGTTTTTTTTATTGTAGGTTAAATCTTACCTGTGTGGGGATTCTACCGTCGAGGTTTGGGGGTGTATTTAATTTTTCTATATTTATATTATCTCCTCATTCTTCGCTTATATATTTCATGCTTTACATCTACTATGAGGCTCTCCATTCAGGTGACTTCCTTCCTCACTCCTTTTATTTTACTATTCATTGTAGTATTATTTTGGTCAACATTGAGGACAATGTTTAGTTTAGGTTTGGGGGTATAGAAAAGAAGTGTTTATCATATGTTTTTGTTTATGAAAAAAAAATTAAAAAATTAAAAAAAAACAATTTTGAAAAAATTTTGAAAAAAAAAACAAATATTTTTTAGGTTGTTTGTTAGTATTTTTCTTAGGTTTTGATAGCTTATCCCGTGATGATGCATGTTACAATTCTTAAGAGATTAATTTACATTGGAAGTGTGAGTAAGTATACTGGAGGATAGAGAACTTAACTGAGCAGTAACTTTCTGTTACAGTCCTCTTGGAATAAGTGCTTGAACTAAGAAAAACTCACTCACACACACTAGTACATAAAGTAATACCCTCTAGAGATTTGTTGAATACTAATCTTCAGTGGGATGTCTTTAGTCAGAGTCATTGGGTGATATGTGGTTATCCTTTGAGCTTAAAAGATCATGATAGACCATTTACTTGGCTATGGCAAGGGCTGGAACCGGAAATAGGTTGAGAGTATAATACAGCCTGGACAGAATAAAGATGTGCTGAAAATATGAATGCTGAAAATAAAAAAAATGCGAATAAAATGAAAACAAAATGAAAGAAAGGGGCTGCTTGACTTTATAGGATTAACTTAGGCTGATGCTCAGGCCCGAAGCGGTCTCTTAAAACCTAATGCCCTAAGCCAACTGGCTGGGAGTCATTGGCCTGAGTCATTGCTAAACCTAAGCATCTTGAAGTCAGGCCAATGACTCAGGCCTTACACAGTCCTAGCGAAAAAAAAAAAAGTCTGTGATGTATTATCCTCTCAAATCTAGAATGTTGGACCCGAATGAGGCGCGCAGATCTGTGCTATCATGAACCTAAAGATTGGGATGACTACGTAGATTCTGATGTTCTTTGGTTAATGGGTAACACTGGATATGTGTAAAACAGAAATTTAGAATGTATTGCTACAATGTTCTACACTTTTACTATTTACATTATAATGCTATATCATATTGAGCAGAAATTTCCAAGATGAAAGTGTGGAATAAAACCACTTACTTGAGGGCTTCTATATTCCTGTTGATTATGAACCAAGTACGTGCGGTTAATTCTCTTAAGCATTGTAGTTTGCATTTGAAGGGATAATAGGTTTGTTTGTTTTGCAGTGTTTTGATTTGTTTTTACATTTAGGTTAATTAGGTTAATTTCATAAATACATGTTTGTGGGTAGCATGGCTGCAAACCCTCACGAGACAACACTCGTCCTACTAGGGCCACCTAGAGGTTTAACGGCTTGTTGCATATGCTCAATGCAATCGTGTTCCCTACGAAAGTGGTGTTTACTTTTATGCATTAGTTCCTTAGTTTGTTTGATTTTATTTTGTTTTGTTTTGCTAGGGACTAGCAAAATCTAGGTTTGGGGGTGTGATCTGTACATGAAATATGCATTTTATTATCTCCTAAACTTATGTTTCTGCTAGTGTTTGTTTAGAATTATTGCTACTTTAATATAGTTTTTGGTTTTTGTAGGAAATAAGAGTAAAATGCAGAAATAGGGTGAAACGCGACTCTTATGATTGAATATTTACAACTTCGATTGTATATCTCTGATGGAACTGATTTATACTTTATATTAAATTTCACGAAGTCAGCTTTCCAACGCCACTGACTGTTCGCAATTCGGAGTTCTGAGCAAAAAGTTATGATCATTTGAAATATTGCGCGCGAAAGAGACACAATTAAAGAGAAGATTCGTTCAGATTATATCCGGCGGCTGAGATTATGACGACGGGTTTTAAAGAAGAAAAAGAAAAAAAAAATAATGACCGGTTCAAAATACGGTCCGGTTCAGTAAAAAAAAAGAATAAAAAAAACCCGGCCCGAGCCGAAGCTCGGGCGCTCGGGTCTTCTGTTTCAGAACAGAGCGGAGCTCTGTTTTGTTGAGCTCGCCGGAAAAGCGGAGCTGGGGCGGCGGACGGCGGACAGCGGCAACTCTCGACGAAGACGGCGGAATCTCTCACGGCGGCGACGGAGGAAGGCAGCACGATCATGGCAACGACAGAAGATACAGGCGGAGATGGTGACGAAGGCTGAGATCGGCAAGCCAGCGACGGCGACGGGGAGGATGAAGAGCAGAATTGACAGAGGAAATGGCAGAGGCGGTAAGGCTGCTATCGATTAAGCGGATAACGACGACGGCGGATTTGATTTCACAACGGATTAGAAAAAAACAGAGTCATATTCGATTTGGGACTCTGTTAAAAACAGAGCTGTGTTTGGCCGTGGCGACGGATTTGGGCTTATCCAAAGGAGCAATTGACGGGGAATGGACTCTCCTTCGAAGTCTATAAAAACCAAGAGAAGATGAGGAAGCCAGAAGAGTTTTTGAGACGAAAAACAGAGGAGAACAGAGACTGGTTTTGCAAAAAAACAGAGCGGACTTCCGTCCGGAAAAACCGAGCCTTTGGGTGCTGTTCACGCCGGATTTCGACAAGGTATTCGCCGGAGGAAGAGGAGAAGAAGATAGGAGAGGAAAAGGCCGGATTTTGGCCGGATTTTGCACCACTATTTCAACTGCTACAGTGTCTGCGAATTGGGAGAGACGATGAATAGTACTGTGAACAGTGTTCTGTGAACAGTATTATGAATAGTGATTTTGTGAGCAGTGTTTCAATGAATCCGACAAATCAGGCTATTTCTTTCTCTTATTCTATGTCTGGCTAATTTTCTTATCAAGGCTAGATGAAGCCCTAAATTTGTATTTACTACTCTTATTTGTTTAATTTAGTGAAAGTTGATAATGATTCTTTATGCTTAATGCGATTTCGTTATTGTTCCTCTTAAGTGCTTTGACCGAGACTTAATGAAAGATTAATGGAATTTGATTTTGATATATCCTGTGTCTAGATAATAACGGGATTATAATTGATTCTATGCCCGGCCAAGGATAGAGTTAGTTATATTAATTTATAGTGGATGAATTTTTCGTGTCTGGACAAGAACGTGTAGTTCATTCACTGGTAATTTGTGTGTCCGGCCAAGAACATAAATTACTGTATCTTATCAATTTGTGGAGATAATAATTGAGAGTAGTAATTGCATGTTTAGTGGTGGATTCGACGCTTTGATATTCTTATTTATCTGATTTCTTATTAAAATTTATTTTCTTTAGTTAATTAAAATAATTAGAATTAAATCTTTCATTAGAATTAGATTAATCTTCCAAGTCCTTTGGGTTCGACCTCGTTACCACTAGACTATACTGAGTCTCGTGCGATTGCGAGTAAAAAAGTAGAAAAATCAATCAATCAATTGGCGCCGTTGCCGGGGACTTGGTAACGGTTTGACTTAATTCTATTTTGTTCGTATTTTTCTTGTAGGATTTTGATACTTTATTTTCTTGTCTTTGTAGGAGTCAATTTGGAGAGGCGGATAGTGAAACTTGGAACTCGCCGACGTTGGAAAGGACACTCCTTCCCCTCGTTTGCAATCTATCAACCTTTCTTTTTAAGTAGATTTGGATGTTTTTAATATTTTTCTTTATTTCTGTGAAAGCATGCAGTGTTAGTCGTGGATATCTAGGGTTGATTTGTGTTGTGGATGTGTGATAGTGTGGTTATGGTGTTGGTGATTGCGTGGTGAAAAAAAAAATGACTTCACCTTCCTATGGATTTAGCCATAATAACCCATACATGTACTTTAATGATTATTATTCCTCACACACACCTACTTCCCCTTCCTTTGAAGTGTCATTCCCTCCATGTCACTCATATCTTGATACTTATAACCATGGGTGGGAAAATCAATCTAACTTTGGGAGTAACATATCTTCCCTACAACCCACGACCCATTTTATTTTGGAACCATGTGCCATTTGCTTAAGCCCCACTCATACCTTAGTGGAGTGTCCTTCGGCCCATGAGTATCCGGAATTGGTGCGCGATCATGTAAATGTGGTCCAAGGTCTTCATAGATGGGAGGATCAATCTAATTTTTCTTGGCACACTCTCAACAATAGGGCAATGTTTGAATCAACCACTACTCTACCCTTACAAGGTATGTCCTGCCCTGTTCCACCACCACAGCCCCAACCCCAAAATGCCCAACCCACATGGAATCCTAGCTTTGAAGATAATGTCTTATCAATGTTAGATAATATAACGGGGATCTATAGTAGTGCATGGGGCGATAGTAATGAAGTAAACACTTTACCTATCCAACCACAATACCCGATGGGCCAATTTGTTGAGGAGGGGATAAGTTTTTCCCCTGACAATGTTCAAAATAGTACAACCCTTCGGAGTGCACAGCAATTTGAAAATGTGGTTGGATATAGTGCAGGAAATGAGCAAGGAGGGGTAGAAATTAAAGAAGAAGAGAATGAGTCGTTAGAACCAATTTTTAAATCTTCTATCTCTGGGGAGTCACCGTCTACGACAATATTAATGGAACCTTCTGTTCCTGAAGCACCACTCATACAATGTCTAGACCAACCTTCCCCTTTGATTGTTGAACGTGACTTAGAGTGTTCTATCGATTGCCCATTCAATCCATTATTTGAGAGTCCTCCCCAAAATGTGTTACGAGAGGAGGCCACTAAGGCCAAATTGGGTGATGTGGAAGAGGAGCCATTCATTTTGAAATTCTCTAATGACCTCTTCCCATGGCCAATGAAGGGGTACCTATTCCCAAAGCTTACCCGCCCACCACTCCACCCCTTCATTCTACGATATGATCCGTACTTAGGTAACAAGGATAGGAGTGTGTGGGGTAATCATTTAATTGATCCAGGTTGACTTGTTGGGGTTACGTCTGGCTGAAGACGTAAAACTTAGCGCTCTTGGGAGGCAACCCAAATTTTAGTTTCTTGTTGTTTTTCTATTTTTGTTTTTTTTATTGTAGGTTAAATCTTACCTGTGTGGGGATTCTACCGTCGAGGTTTGGGGGTGTATTTAATTTTTCTATATTTATATTATCTCCTCATTCTTCGCTTATATATTTCATGCTTTACATCTACTATGAGGCTCTCCATTCAGGTGACTTCCTTCCTCACTCCTTTTATTTTACTATTCATTGTAGTATTATTTTGGTCAACATTGAGGACAATGTTTAGTTTAGGTTTGGGGGTATAGAAAAGAAGTGTTTATCATATGTTTTTGTTTATGAAAAAAAAATTAAAAAATTAAAAAAAAACAATTTTGAAAAAATTTTGAAAAAAAAAACAAATATTTTTTAGGTTGTTTGTTAGTATTTTTCTTAGGTTTTGATAGCTTATCCCGTGATGATGCATGTTACAATTCTTAAGAGATTAATTTACATTGGAAGTGTGAGTAAGTATACTGGAGGATAGAGAACTTAACTGAGCAGTAACTTTCTGTTACAGTCCTCTTGGAATAAGTGCTTGAACTAAGAAAAACTCACTCACACACACTAGTACATAAAGTAATACCCTCTAGAGATTTGTTGAATACTAATCTTCAGTGGGATGTCTTTAGTCAGAGTCATTGGGTGATATGTGGTTATCCTTTGAGCTTAAAAGATCATGATAGACCATTTACTTGGCTATGGCAAGGGCTGGAACCGGAAATAGGTTGAGAGTATAATACAGCCTGGACAGAATAAAGATGTGCTGAAAATATGAATGCTGAAAATAAAAAAAATGCGAATAAAATGAAAACAAAATGAAAGAAAGGGGCTGCTTGACTTTATAGGATTAACTTAGGCTGATGCTCAGGCCCGAAGCGGTCTCTTAAAACCTAATGCCCTAAGCCAACTGGCTGGGAGTCATTGGCCTGAGTCATTGCTAAACCTAAGCATCTTGAAGTCAGGCCAATGACTCAGGCCTTACACAGTCCTAGCGAAAAAAAAAAAAGTCTGTGATGTATTATCCTCTCAAATCTAGAATGTTGGACCCGAATGAGGCGCGCAGATCTGTGCTATCATGAACCTAAAGATTGGGATGACTACGTAGATTCTGATGTTCTTTGGTTAATGGGTAACACTGGATATGTGTAAAACAGAAATTTAGAATGTATTGCTACAATGTTCTACACTTTTACTATTTACATTATAATGCTATATCATATTGAGCAGAAATTTCCAAGATGAAAGTGTGGAATAAAACCACTTACTTGAGGGCTTCTATATTCCTGTTGATTATGAACCAAGTACGTGCGGTTAATTCTCTTAAGCATTGTAGTTTGCATTTGAAGGGATAATAGGTTTGTTTGTTTTGCAGTGTTTTGATTTGTTTTTACATTTAGGTTAATTAGGTTAATTTCATAAATACATGTTTGTGGGTAGCATGGCTGCAAACCCTCACGAGACAACACTCGTCCTACTAGGGCCACCTAGAGGTTTAACGGCTTGTTGCATATGCTCAATGCAATCGTGTTCCCTACGAAAGTGGTGTTTACTTTTATGCATTAGTTCCTTAGTTTGTTTGATTTTATTTTGTTTTGTTTTGCTAGGGACTAGCAAAATCTAGGTTTGGGGGTGTGATCTGTACATGAAATATGCATTTTATTATCTCCTAAACTTATGTTTCTGCTAGTGTTTGTTTAGAATTATTGCTACTTTAATATAGTTTTTGGTTTTTGTAGGAAATAAGAGTAAAATGCAGAAATAGGGTGAAACGCGACTCTTATGATTGAATATTTACAACTTCGATTGTATATCTCTGATGGAACTGATTTATACTTTATATTAAATTTCACGAAGTCAGCTTTCCAACGCCACTGACTGTTCGCAATTCGGAGTTCTGAGCAAAAAGTTATGATCATTTGAAATATTGCGCGCGAAAGAGACACAATTAAAGAGAAGATTCGTTCAGATTATATCCGGCGGCTGAGATTATGACGACGGGTTTTAAAGAAGAAAAAGAAAAAAAAAATAATGACCGGTTCAAAATACGGTCCGGTTCAGTAAAAAAAAAGAAAAAAAAAAGAATAAAAAAAACCCGGCCCGAGCCGAAGCTCGGGCGCTCGGGTCTTCTGTTTCAGAACAGAGCGGAGCTCTGTTTTGTTGAGCTCGCCGGAAAAGCGGAGCTGGGGCGGCGGACGGCGGACAGCGGCAACTCTCGACGAAGACGGCGGAATCTCTCACGGCGGCGACGGAGGAAGGCAGCACGATCATGGCAACGACAGAAGATACAGGCGGAGATGGTGACGAAGGCTGAGATCGGCAAGCCAGCGACGGCGACGGGGAGGATGAAGAGCAGAATTGACAGAGGAAATGGCAGAGGCGGTAAGGCTGCTATCGATTAAGCGGATAACGACGACGGCGGATTTGATTTCACAACGGATTAGAAAAAAACAGAGTCATATTCGATTTGGGACTCTGTTAAAAACAGAGCTGTGTTTGGCCGTGGCGACGGATTTGGGCTTATCCAAAGGAGCAATTGACGGGTAATGGACTTTCCTTCGAAGTCTATAAAAACCAAGAGAAGATGAGGAAGCCAGAAGAGTTTTTGAGACGAAAAACAGAGGAGAACAGAGACTGGTTTTGCAGAAAAACAGAGCGGACTTCCGTCCGGAAAAACCGAGCCTTTGGGTGCTGTTCACGCCGGATTTCGACAAGGTATTCGCCGGAGGAAGAGGAGAAGAAGATAGGAGAGGAAAAGGCCGGATTTTGGCCGGATTTTGCACCACTATTTCAACTGCTACAGTGTCTGCGAATTGGGAGAGACGATGAATAGTACTGTGAACAGTGTTCTGTGAACAGTATTATGAATAGTGATTTTGTGAGCAGTGTTTCAATGAATCCGACAAATCAGGCTATTTCTTTCTCTTATTCTATGTCTGGCTAATTTTCTTATCAAGGCTAGATGAAGCCCTAAATTTGTATTTACTACTCTTATTTGTTTAATTTAGTGAAAGTTGATAATGATTCTTTATGCTTAATGCGATTTCGTTATTGTTCCTCTTAAGTGCTTTGACCGAGACTTAATGAAAGATTAATGGAATTTGATTTTGATATATCCTGTGTCTAGATAATAACGGGATTATAATTGATTCTATGCCCGGCCAAGGATAGAGTTAGTTATATTAATTTATAGTGGGTGAATTTTTCGTGTCTGGACAAGAACGTGTAGTTCATTCACTGGTAATTTGTGTGTCCGGCCAAGAACATAAATTACTGTATCTTATCAATTTGTGGAGATAATAATTGAGAGTAGTAATTGCATGTTTAGTGGTGGATTCGACGCTTTGATATTCTTATTTATCTGATTTCTTATTAAAATTTATTTTCTTTAGTTAATTAAAATAATTAGAATTAAATCTTTCATTAGAATTAGATTAATCTTCCAAGTCCTTTGGGTTCGACCTCGTTACCACTAGACTATACTGAGTCTCGTGCGATTGCGAGTAAAAAAGTAGAAAAATCAATCAATCAATTGGCGCCGTTGCCGGGGACTTGGTAACGGTTTGACTTAATTCTATTTTGTTCGTATTTTTCTTGTAGGATTTTGATACTTTATTTTCTTGTCTTTGTAGGAGTCAATTTGGAGAGGCGGATAGTGAAACTTGGAACTCGCCGACGTTGGAAAGGACACTCCTTCCCCTCGTTTGCAATCTATCAACCTTTCTTTTTAAGTAGATTTGGATGTTTTTAATATTTTTCTTTATTTCTGTGAAAGCATGCAGTGTTAGTCGTGGATATCTAGGGTTGATTTGTGTTGTGGATGTGTGATAGTGTGGTTATGGTGTTGGTGATTGCGTGGTGAAAAAAAAAATGACTTCACCTTCCTATGGATTTAGCCATAATAACCCATACATGTACTTTAATGATTATTATTCCTCACACACACCTACTTCCCCTTCCTTTGAAGTGTCATTCCCTCCATGTCACTCATATCTTGATACTTATAACCATGGGTGGGAAAATCAATCTAACTTTGGGAGTAACATATCTTCCCTACAACCCACGACCCATTTTATTTTGGAACCATGTGCCATTTGCTTAAGCCCCACTCATACCTTAGTGGAGTGTCCTTCGGCCCATGAGTATCCGGAATTGGTGCGCGATCATGTAAATGTGGTCCAAGGTCTTCATAGATGGGAGGATCAATCTAATTTTTCTTGGCACACTCTCAACAATAGGGCAATGTTTGAATCAACCACTACTCTACCCTTACAAGGTATGTCCTGCCCTGTTCCACCACCACAGCCCCAACCCCAAAATGCCCAACCCACATGGAATCCTAGCTTTGAAGATAATGTCTTATCAATGTTAGATAATATAACGGGGATCTATAGTAGTGCATGGGGCGATAGTAATGAAGTAAACACTTTACCTATCCAACCACAATACCCGATGGGCCAATTTGTTGAGGAGGGGATAAGTTTTTCCCCTGACAATGTTCAAAATAGTACAACCCTTCGGAGTGCACAGCAATTTGAAAATGTGGTTGGATATAGTGCAGGAAATGAGCAAGGAGGGGTAGAAATTAAAGAAGAAGAGAATGAGTCGTTAGAACCAATTTTTAAATCTTCTATCTCTGGGGAGTCACCGTCTACGACAATATTAATGGAACCTTCTGTTCCTGAAGCACCACTCATACAATGTCTAGACCAACCTTCCCCTTTGATTGTTGAACGTGACTTAGAGTGTTCTATCGATTGCCCATTCAATCCATTATTTGAGAGTCCTCCCCAAAATGTGTTACGAGAGGAGGCCACTAAGGCCAAATTGGGTGATGTGGAAGAGGAGCCATTCATTTTGAAATTCTCTAATGACCTCTTCCCATGGCCAATGAAGGGGTACCTATTCCCAAAGCTTACCCGCCCACCACTCCACCCCTTCATTCTACGATATGATCCGTACTTAGGTAACAAGGATAGGAGTGTGTGGGGTAATCATTTAATTGATCCAGGTTGACTTGTTGGGGTTACGTCTGGCTGAAGACGTAAAACTTAGCGCTCTTGGGAGGCAACCCAAATTTTAGTTTCTTGTTGTTTTTCTATTTTTGTTTTTTTTATTGTAGGTTAAATCTTACCTGTGTGGGGATTCTACCGTCGAGGTTTGGGGGTGTATTTAATTTTTCTATATTTATATTATCTCCTCATTCTTCGCTTATATATTTCATGCTTTACATCTACTATGAGGCTCTCCATTCAGGTGACTTCCTTCCTCACTCCTTTTATTTTACTATTCATTGTAGTATTATTTTGGTCAACATTGAGGACAATGTTTAGTTTAGGTTTGGGGGTATAGAAAAGAAGTGTTTATCATATGTTTTTGTTTATGAAAAAAAAATTAAAAAATTAAAAAAAAACAATTTTGAAAAAATTTTGAAAAAAAAAACAAATATTTTTTAGGTTGTTTGTTAGTATTTTTCTTAGGTTTTGATAGCTTATCCCGTGATGATGCATGTTACAATTCTTAAGAGATTAATTTACATTGGAAGTGTGAGTAAGTATACTGGAGGATAGAGAACTTAACTGAGCAGTAACTTTCTGTTACAGTCCTCTTGGAATAAGTGCTTGAACTAAGAAAAACTCACTCACACACACTAGTACATAAAGTAATACCCTCTAGAGATTTGTTGAATACTAATCTTCAGTGGGATGTCTTTAGTCAGAGTCATTGGGTGATATGTGGTTATCCTTTGAGCTTAAAAGATCATGATAGACCATTTACTTGGCTATGGCAAGGGCTGGAACCGGAAATAGGTTGAGAGTATAATACAGCCTGGACAGAATAAAGATGTGCTGAAAATATGAATGCTGAAAATAAAAAAAATGCGAATAAAATGAAAACAAAATGAAAGAAAGGGGCTGCTTGACTTTATAGGATTAACTTAGGCTGATGCTCAGGCCCGAAGCGGTCTCTTAAAACCTAATGCCCTAAGCCAACTGGCTGGGAGTCATTGGCCTGAGTCATTGCTAAACCTAAGCATCTTGAAGTCAGGCCAATGACTCAGGCCTTACACAGTCCTAGCGAAAAAAAAAAAAGTCTGTGATGTATTATCCTCTCAAATCTAGAATGTTGGACCCGAATGAGGCGCGCAGATCTGTGCTATCATGAACCTAAAGATTGGGATGACTACGTAGATTCTGATGTTCTTTGGTTAATGGGTAACACTGGATATGTGTAAAACAGAAATTTAGAATGTATTGCTACAATGTTCTACACTTTTACTATTTACATTATAATGCTATATCATATTGAGCAGAAATTTCCAAGATGAAAGTGTGGAATAAAACCACTTACTTGAGGGCTTCTATATTCCTGTTGATTATGAACCAAGTACGTGCGGTTAATTCTCTTAAGCATTGTAGTTTGCATTTGAAGGGATAATAGGTTTGTTTGTTTTGCAGTGTTTTGATTTGTTTTTACATTTAGGTTAATTAGGTTAATTTCATAAATACATGTTTGTGGGTAGCATGGCTGCAAACCCTCACGAGACAACACTCGTCCTACTAGGGCCACCTAGAGGTTTAACGGCTTGTTGCATATGCTCAATGCAATCGTGTTCCCTACGAAAGTGGTGTTTACTTTTATGCATTAGTTCCTTAGTTTGTTTGATTTTATTTTGTTTTGTTTTGCTAGGGACTAGCAAAATCTAGGTTTGGGGGTGTGATCTGTACATGAAATATGCATTTTATTATCTCCTAAACTTATGTTTCTGCTAGTGTTTGTTTAGAATTATTGCTACTTTAATATAGTTTTTGGTTTTTGTAGGAAATAAGAGTAAAATGCAGAAATAGGGTGAAACGCGACTCTTATGATTGAATATTTACAACTTCGATTGTATATCTCTGATGGAACTGATTTATACTTTATATTAAATTTCACGAAGTCAGCTTTCCAACGCCACTGACTGTTCGCAATTCGGAGTTCTGAGCAAAAAGTTATGATCATTTGAAATATTGCGCGCGAAAGAGACACAATTAAAGAGAAGATTCGTTCAGATTATATCCGGCGGCTGAGATTATGACGACGGGTTTTAAAGAAGAAAAAGAAAAAAAAAATAATGACCGGTTCAAAATACGGTCCGGTTCAGTAAAAAAAAGAAAAAAAAAAGAATAAAAAAAACCCGGCCCGAGCCGAAGCTCGGGCGCTCGGGTCTTCTGTTTCAGAACAGAGCGGAGCTCTGTTTTGTTGAGCTCGCCGGAAAAGCGGAGCTGGGGCGGCGGACGGCGGACAGCGGCAACTCTCGACGAAGACGGCGGAATCTCTCACGGCGGCGACGGAGGAAGGCAGCACGATCATGGCAACGACAGAAGATACAGGCGGAGATGGTGACGAAGGCTGAGATCGGCAAGCCAGCGACGGCGACGGGGAGGATGAAGAGCAGAATTGACAGAGGAAATGGCAGAGGCGGTAAGGCTGCTATCGATTAAGCGGATAACGACGACGGCGGATTTGATTTCACAACGGATTAGAAAAAAACAGAGTCATATTCGATTTGGGACTCTGTTAAAAACAGAGCTGTGTTTGGCCATGGCGACGGATTTGGGCTTATCCAAAGGAGCAATTGACGGGTAATGGACTTTCCTTCGAAGTCTATAAAAACCAAGAGAAGATGAGGAAGCCAGAAGAGTTTTTGAGACGAAAAACAGAGGAGAACAGAGACTGGTTTTGCAGAAAAACAGAGCGGACTTCCGTCCGGAAAAACCGAGCCTTTGGGTGCTGTTCACGCCGGATTTCGACAAGGTATTCGCCGGAGGAAGAGGAGAAGAAGATAGGAGAGGAAAAGGCCGGATTTTGGCCGGATTTTGCACCACTATTTCAACTGCTACAGTGTCTGCGAATTGGGAGAGACGATGAATAGTACTGTGAACAGTGTTCTGTGAACAGTATTATGAATAGTGATTTTGTGAGCAGTGTTTCAATGAATCCGACAAATCAGGCTATTTCTTTCTCTTATTCTATGTCTGGCTAATTTTCTTATCAAGGCTAGATGAAGCCCTAAATTTGTATTTACTACTCTTATTTGTTTAATTTAGTGAAAGTTGATAATGATTCTTTATGCTTAATGCGATTTCGTTATTGTTCCTCTTAAGTGCTTTGACCGAGACTTAATGAAAGATTAATGGAATTTGATTTTGATATATCCTGTGTCTAGATAATAACGGGATTATAATTGATTCTATGCCCGGCCAAGGATAGAGTTAGTTATATTAATTTATAGTGGATGAATTTTTCGTGTCTGGACAAGAACGTGTAGTTCATTCACTGGTAATTTGTGTGTCCGGCCAAGAACATAAATTACTGTATCTTATCAATTTGTGGAGATAATAATTGAGAGTAGTAATTGCATGTTTAGTGGTGGATTCGACGCTTTGATATTCTTATTTATCTGATTTCTTATTAAAATTTATTTTCTTTAGTTAATTAAAATAATTAGAATTAAATCTTTCATTAGAATTAGATTAATCTTCCAAGTCCTTTGGGTTCGACCTCGTTACCACTAGACTATACTGAGTCTCGTGCGATTGCGAGTAAAAAAGTAGAAAAATCAATCAATCAATTGTGAACTGCACATTTCAAGTCAAGAAGATTGCAGACTTTTGAGGAGCAGTTGCGGTAGATTGATAGAAATTTATGGGAAGCCATTTCCAAGTTTTTGATAGAAATTTGTGGGAAGCCATTTCCAAGTTTGCTTTTCCATTTCTTGTTCACATATTACTTGGCTCCAACTTTCATTTTCCCATATTACCTGGAATCGTTTTCTTTCCTCCATATGACCTAAAAACTACTGAAAATACCATTCTTCCTAAAATAAAACCCAAAATGCTTCATTCTTCTAAAAATTAGCGATTTATGGGAGCATCCAGTTGGGGAAGAAGACATTCCGGCGAAGGTTCGTCCATCATCGTTGTTCAAATCACCGCCGGCACCGTCCAACCCGAACAAAATAAAATTTCATGCCAAAAAATTGTAAAATCAGCAGAAAAAATGAGAAAAAATCTATGATAAAGGGATTTTGATGTAAGAGCAGCGGGGAAACCCTCCCAACCACAAAAATTAAGATCTACATGTAAATAAATACATATAAAGACCACCCATTAGTGCTTGATCGCTTATGGACATCAAATAAGAGAATAAAAATAGGCAAAAGCGTAAAACATTTGTCAGGGAGTGACAAGTTCAATTTATATATCTTTCTGTGATCCTAATACAATGAAAGAGGAGAAAAAATGAGGAAGAACGCAAAAAAATGGGCAAAAATGACTAAAAAATGAGCAAGTTATGACATTTTGAAAAATGTAGTAAAATCATGTTGTCTCGATAACATGATTTTATATATCTTTCTGTGATCCTAATGAAATAGAAGAGGAGTAAAAATAAGGAAGAACGCAAAAATAATGGGCAAAAACGGATAAAAAATAAATGAATTATGACATTTTGAATAATGCAGTAAAATCGTGTTGTCAAAGACGACTTGAATTTTAGTCGTGTCCTCGATAACACGATTTTACTATAATTTTTAAAATATCGTAACTCGCACATTTTTTTATCCGTTTTTACCCTTTTTTTGTTCTTCCACATTTTTCCTCTTCTTCCACCTCATTAAGATATATTAAGACAAAAAAATAAGAAAAAATAAGAAAGTGGAAGCTTTTCGGCGAAGCTTTGGATGTCGGCAAGCATCCACTTTCCTCTTTTTTCTTATTTTTTTCTTACTTTTTTGTCTTAATATATCTTCATGAGGTGGAAGAGGAGGAAAAATAAGGAAGAACGCAAAAAAAAAGGGCAAAAATAGATAAAAAATGAGCGAGCTATGGCATTTTGAAGAATGCAGTAAAATCGTGTCGTCGAAGATAGGACTTGAATTTGAGTCATGTCTTTGACAACACAATTTTATATATCTTTTAGTGATCCAAATGAAATGGAAAAGGAGGAAAAATAAGGATCAATGCAAAAAAATTGGCAAAACGAATAAAAAATGAGCGAGTTATGACATTTTGAATAATGCAGTAAAATCGTGTTGTCGAAGACACGACTCAAATTCAAGTCGTGTCTTCAACAACATGATTTTACTGCAATTTTTAAAATGTCATAATTCGCTCATTTTTTATCCGTTTTTGCCCTTTTTTTTATTCTTCCTCATTTTTCCTCCCTTTCTATCTCATGAAGATATACTAGGATGAAAAAATAAGAAGAAAGAGGAAGAAAGAAGAAAGTGGAACTTCATCGGAAAGCTTCCACTTTCTTCTTTCTTCCTATTTTTTCTTATTTTCTTGTCCTAATATATCTTAATGAGGTGGAAGAAGAGGAAAAATGAGGAAGAAAAAAAAGGGCAAAAATGGATAAATAATGAGCGAGTTATGAAATTTTGAAAATTGCAGTAAAATCGTGTTGTCGAAGACATGACTAAATTTAGTCGTGTCTTCGATGACATGATTTTACTGCATTCTTCAAAATGTCATAACTCGCTAATTTTTATCCGTTTTGCCCTTTTTTTTTGCATTCTTCCTTATTTTTCCTCCTCTTCCATTTCATTTGGATCACATAAAGATATATAAAATCGTGTTGTCGAAGACACGACTCAATTCAAGTCGTATTTTCGACAAGACGATTTTACTACATTCTTCAAAATGTCATAACTCGCTTATTTTTTATCCGTTTTTGGCCTTTTTTTTTGCATTGTTCCTTATTTTTCCTCCTCTTCCATTTCATTAGGATCACAGAAAGATATATAAAATCGTGTTGTCGAAGACACGACTTAAATTCAAGTCCTGTCTTCGACAACACGATTTTACTGCATTCTTCAAAATTTCATAACTTGCTCGTTTTTTATCCGTTTTTACCCTTTTTTGCGTTCTTCATTATTTTTCCTCCTCTCCCACCTTATGAAGATATATTTCGATGAGAAAGTAAGAAAAAATAAGAAAAAAGAGGAAAGTGGATATTTTTCGACATCCAGAGCTTCACAGGAAAGCTTCCACTTTCTTCTTTCTTCTTATTTTTTCTTATTTTCTTATCTTAATATATCTTAATGAGGTGCAAGAGGAGGAAAAATAAGGAAGAACAAAAAAAAGGTAAAAAACGATAAAAAAAACGAGCGAGTTATGACATTTTGAAAATTGCAGTAAAATCGTGTGGTCGAAGACACGACTTTAGTCGTGTCTTCGACGACACAATTTTACTGCATTCTTCAAAATGTCATAACTCACTCATTTTCTATCCATTTTTTCCCATTTTTTGAGTTCTTCCTTATTTTTCCTCCTCTTTAATTTCATTAGGATCACATAAAGATATATAAAATCGTGTTGTCAAAGACACTACTCAAATTCAAGTTGTGTTTTCGACAACACGATTTTACTGCATTTTTCAAAATATTATTACTTGCTCATTTTTTATCCATTTTTGCCCATTTTTTTTGCATTATTCCTTATCTTTCCTCCTCTTCCATTTCATTAGGATCACAGAAAGATATATAAAATCGTGTTGTCGAAGATATGGCTTAAATTCAAGTCGTGTCTTCGACAATAAGATTTTACTGCATTTTTCAAAATGTTATAACTCGCTCATTTTTTTTTATCCATTTTTGCCTATTTATTTTACATTTTTCCTCTTCTTTTATTTCATTAGGATCACGGAAAGATATATAAATTGAACTTGTCATTCGCTAATGAGTATTTTACGCTTTTGCCTATTTTTATCCTCTTATTTGATGTCCATAAGCGGTTGAGCACTAATGGGTGATCTTTATCTGTGTTTCTTTACATGTAGATCTTAATTTTTGTACTTGAGAGGGCGTCCCCGTTGCTCTTACATCAAAATCCCTTCATCATAGATTTTTTCTCGTCTTTTCTGCTGATTTTGCAGTTTTTCGACATGAAATTTTATTTTTTCTGGGTTAGACGGCGCCGGCGGTGATTTGAACTGCGATGATGGACGGACCTTTGCCGGAATGTCTTCTTTCCCAACTTGATGCTCCCATAAATCGCTAATTTTAGGAAGAATGAAGCATTTGGGATACAAAAGAATGGCATTTTTGGTACTTTAGGTGCCGATTCCAGGTCATATGGGATTTCACGGGAAAAACCAAGTAAAATGGGAAAGCGAAAGTTGGCGTCAAGTAATATGAAAAAAACTCGTATATGTTTCATGCTTCATAACTATCCTTAGACTCAAGAACGGTGCGAAATTGCCTTTTGGCCTATTGTGGAGAACCGTGTGACATTATTTACGGAGTGAACATATTCGACGATCATGTATTTAATTAAGCTAAGCATAACCCAATGTGGACGACTTCATTTTTTAAGCTGATTGAAGTGATTGCAAACATGCTCAAACTCATGTGTCCATATAAAAAAATTGCATGTTGTGTCAAAATTCGTATACATTTGAGGGGGCCATTTCCTAACAACAACAAAACAAAGGAGGCAAAAATCAAATTTTGACTCTTGCATTTATGCTCAACGTTGAGCTTACATTTTTCAAATAAATAGAGTGCGTAACGTCTTAGCAATCTGGTGGGGTACATTGATAGGAATTCTGCCCTGCTTTTTGGTCAAGAATTTGGTGGTTCTTTGGACCCAGATAATATCTTAGTGTCAATTAGTTAGCAGAAAATGTCTTAAAAATTTGATGTTGACTGGGAACGCGAGTTTAATTGGTCTGTTTGTGTAGCATACGACAATTATTAATCTCAATTTCTTTGTTTGGCATGGCTATCTCTTAGCTCCTGTTGAAAACCACGTATAAGATTTCATTTTTGGTAGGGCTATTTACATGAATGATAGTAGGAACTGTGCCCGATAGCTTGTGATTTTCAAACAAGGTTTTGAATGTCATGACTTTGATGGACATTGAAGCTTGGAATCTTATCTATTATTGTTTGATTGTGCTTCTTACTTTCTTATCACTCTATTGAGTATAAATAGTGATCCTCCTTTTTTATGTAACTAATAGTGATCTTCCATTGAATTGTATGTATTACAATGCTTTCAAAGTCATCATTTTTTTTCTAACAAAAAGTGTTGCTTTCTCCTTTGTGTGTAGGTGATAATACTACCATTACCAGAACTGGGTCCAACAAGGTCATTGTCATCTGTCGAACTTAATAAAGCTAGCCGCTGCCATTTTCAACACAATGCCCTACTGAATATAACATTTGAGCAATGCTATCCAAGACATCTTCATGATGAAAACAATAGAAGCGATTCAGTCCGATCCATGAGATCGACAGCTGGTGAAACTTCATCAGCTAGTCCGCTGGTCCAGCAGATTTGGATTCTGATCAACCTTGCACGATTCCCATGCATTTCACTAGAAGCATTATTGGACGGTGATCCAAAGGTGCAACAAGCAAGCTCAGTGGCTTAATTTTCTTCTTTTACTAAAACCTTGTTTAAGTGATTTTATCCCAGTAACAAAATGTATTGTTCTTTTATTTTGTAATTTTAAGTAGAACACTTTTCACTTGAAACTCCCTCCGTCCTGTTTTAATAGTTCCATCTGAAACCCCAATTAATGGGACGAAGAAGAGGTTTAAAATCCATTTAAATTGACTGCATGGAGTATTTAAAACGGGGCTGTCTTTTCCATATGGAGCATTTAAAACAGGATCGAGGGAGTATGTTTTATACCCAAGAAATAAAGAAAATTGGGCACCAGATATGTATAGAGTCCAGTTTACATGAGACTAGTCTCGTGCAATTTACATGAGTCAATTCATCTCAAGCTGTCGAATTTTGATCCAACAACAGTTGTGAGTGTGAATTATCACCCGCCCTTGTAGCCAACAGATCAAGAATAGATGGCTCGAGATTACTTGGACTCATACAAGCTACAGGAGACAAGTCTCATTTGAAGTTTTCTCATATGTATATCACCTCCTTTGTTTGGTAAGTCATTATTACACATTTACACCTGCCTCTGGCCAAGAGAGAAAAACAAAAATAGATAACATTACAGCTGCTGCCAACAATTTTTAGACACTTACTACTAGAAAGGCCCACATGTTCCTCTCTTGGACTACATTGAGAACCTTATGAGGTGGGGATGCAGTAGTGGATAGCCTTGCCAAAGAGGTTAGAAGGTTGGATGTGAATCCCAAACTTTCCAAAGTGGGCTCCTAATTGTTCAAAATGTTGAAACACAATCCTTAATCATTCCAAGCTACTCAAAGATAAAGTAGCAACTAGTCCTACTCAATGAAAATTATCACAATTGAAAATTAAGCAACTATACATTGGGCAAATGAAAATATGGTCCCAAATGTTCAGTTAATGGCCTTCAAATGCTGGGATCCACCTTGATTAGGGTACAAGGCAGGTTTAAGTGCAAGGCTACGGTAGGCCAAACCACAATTTTTTTTGTTCTCATCATGATTTGTTTTAAGCTAACAAGTTGGAATTTTTTTAAAATAAATGTTAACATAATATAATAGTAATTGAGGCCGCGGTACCCAAAAAAATGAGGTTGCCTAGACTGCATAGTTATAAGCCTGACCATCATATAAGTAATAAGAGTCCGCACGTTGCCATGGCCGGTAATGCAGGGGGGTAGGCTGGTTTGAATCCCCCTCTCGTTAAATCTCAATTCGATGACCAGTAGTTTTGTGGCGCAAGGCGCATATTACTCCCTCTAGTCACTTTTAATAATATTCCCTCTAGTCACTTTTAATAAATATAATTTTCTTTAATAGATAGAATTTTCTTCAAATTTAATTCATTTTGAATAAAATTGTATCTATTAAAAAAATTATATTTATTAAAAGTAACTAGAGGGAGTAACATTTTTAATGAAACTCGGGATTAGCATGGAAAATGTGATAAAAACTCTACTCAAATCACATAAAAGAACAAAAAGAATAATTATATTCAAATTACTATTATATAATTAGACGAGTTCATTTATAAAAATAACAATCAATTAAGAAATAAAAGATCCTCTTCTTTTGGGATCTTCTATGAATTTATCAAAAATAAAATGGGTGCCATTATCCCATGCAGTTTTTGAGTATGTTGTCACTTTTTGACCGTTGGTTTGGGTTAAACAAAGTAATGCCAGGGACCCCACAAACTATAATATGTCTTGTCTGTGGGCCAACCTTTGATTGCATTTGACCGTCCGGATTACGTAGGCCGGGATCTAGGCCTAACCAAGTGGGCTGCCAACTGCCAAGGTCTCCGGAGTAGGGCTGGGAATCGGGTCGGGTCGGGTAAAATAGGGTCGGGTTGCCCTTTACCCTAGCTAAATAGGGTCGGGTAATTACCCGACCCTATTCATGAGTAGGGTCGAGAATGGCCGACCCTAACCCTACTTCGATCGGGTCGGGTCGGGTAATGACCCGACCCTACTTTTAAAAAATAAAATAAAAATAAATAATTTTATTTGCTAATCTAGTATTTAAAAAGTCAAAATTGACCTTTATTTGACTAAATTTTAATATAGGTATGGTTAATATAAAGTTTTTAGCGATTTAAAAATAAAATTATATTTAAAAATTAGATTATTCAATATTAAATGTATATTATAATATTTTATAATATGTACATCGGGTAAAATAGGGTTGTGCGGGTAATTCGGGTAATTACCCTACCCGACCCTATTTTAAATAGGGTAAAATTTTCAAACCCGCACCCGACCCTATTTTGCAATAGGGTCGGGTCGGGTCGGGTAATTTTAGGGTCGGGTCGGGTCGGGTAATAGGGTCGGGTAGGATTTTCCCAGCCCTACTCCGGAGCCACCGGCACGAGCGACCACACACGTGCGACATGGTAATAAAATGGACGGTCTAGATGAATCCTTGTTTTGGATCAAGAGTGGCATCCTGCCATTGGCTGCTAAGACTGCTAGGAAGAATGTCCGAATTGGAAGTTTTTTTTGGGTGAGGCCCATTGGGGTCCACATTTTTCGACCTTTACGTCTTTTGGGGTCCACTGGCACCAGCTAGATAGAAGAGTGTCGAAATGCTCACAGGCCGCAGGCGACTCCCAACTACTACCCATATTAAAAATGAGAAAAATTTAAATGAGATCGGTCTCATTTGACTTATATGACCCAGTTCAAGTCATAGCCATTGGATTGGCATCCGATGGCATTTCGGATAAACATGTGTCACTATTGGATTGGAATCCAACGACAAAAAAGATTGGTCTCTATGATATATAGATCTCATTAAAGAAATAGGTCATTATATCCTTTTTAATGGGAGTGACCATAAAGCTCAAAATCCTTGGGCAATTGAACCATGAACCTTGAAATTTTATTTGGCAAAAGGTACTCTCAAATCGAGTGGAGAGACCTTTTATCCAATCGATTAGTAGAGAATTCTCATATCGTGATCCAACGGATGACATAATTTGCTAACAACTTAACCATAGTTAATCGAGTCGATTAGCCACCCACTTCTCCTCCTCCATCCGTTTCCTCTTGGCTCCATCTTCTTGTCGCTCACCTAGATCCCCAATGGGTTGGCCACTGATCTATACATGAAATATACATTTTATTATCTCATAAACTTATGTTTCTGCTAGTGTTTGATTAGAATTTCTACTACTTTAATATAGTTTTTGGTTTTTGTAGGAAACAAGTCATACACAGAAATAAGGAGAAAAATAACTCAAAGAGTGAAATCATCATAACTTCATGTAAAAATATCGGATTGGACTGATTCGAGCTTCATGTTAAAGTTCAAGAAGTCGGCTTTCCAACGCCACCAACTACGCACAATTCGGAGTTTGGAGCAGAAAGTTGCATCCATTTGAAGTTTATGAACAGTAACTACGATAGATCGGATATCAATGAGATCAATCGCCTCAGCCGCAAAAGCAGTGTATTGAAGGAAACGATCGATTGGCATAAAAACGATCGATCGTATCTACTGGAATTTTTCAATTGCTCAAGATAGTAACTACGATCGATCGGTATCAAAAGGCATCGATCGCCAAGGCGATCGGTCGGAGGAAAATAACGAAGGAATTGCGATCGATCGGATAGAGAACGATCGACAATACGGAGCAATCGATCGCTGTATGCGGAAAACCAAAAATAAGACCTATTTCGACTCGGATTTGGAACGGGACTTCATGGTTTCTCTTCACTCTTATAAATAGGCCTTATGAGAGAACGTTTTGGGCAATCTTGGAGACTAACCCTTGGAGACGTTAGAGCTAAATTAGAGGCTAGAGCAAAGGAGAGAAGAAGATGAAGAACATGAAGAACACGATAATGATTTCTCTTCCGATGTGAGGCTAAACACTTTTTCAAGGCGTAGACGAAGCCCAATAATCTGGTTGTGTAGTTTCTTTTTTCTCATCTTATATTTTTACTCTAGTTGGTGTATGGATTTTATTGTGTAATCATTGTTAATTCATTAAAGGTTTGTTCTTTGTACTTGAGAGAGACAAGAGTGAATTCTTGTGAGTTTCAATCTGAAGAATACTTGCATATCCGAGAGGAACGTGAGTAGACTGAGGTGTTATATATCAATAAAGTTTCATTGGTTTATATTCGAGAGAGATAGATCACAATTCAATGTTTTAATTATTTTATGTGTTACATCCGAGATGAGAGCACTATATTTTGAGTTTACAAGTGTATGTCCGAGTGGAATATGCTAGCCAATTGGAAATCTTTATTCAAAAGAGAGAGAGAAATGATATGCTAGTTTATTGTGGTGGATTCGAAGCCTTGGTCTTCTCCACATTGATTAACTCTCATTTAGTTTAGTTAAAAGTTCATTGCTTTCTTAGTCTAGAATCAACATTGTTATTTTCTCTTGAATTTGGCAAATCATTCATCCGTCCCTGAGGTTCGACAACCCTATCAATACTCACCGTAGTACAATTGCCTTGTGCACTTGCAAGGGTTTTATATTTAAACAATCAAGTTTTTGGCGCCGTTGCCGGGGACGGTACAATAGTTTACTGAATTCTTAGCATAGTTAGTTGTAGAGTAGTTTAGTTTAATTTAGATTTTTTTTCAGTAGCTTAATTGCCTTCTTCTTCTTTTGTAGGATTAAGAGAGGACGCAGATTTTCGTCATCGTTGGAAGGGCCATCCCTTCCCACTGTTTGCACTCTCTTAACTCTCTTTTTGATAAATTTGGGTGCTTGGTGTTTTTCATTTTCTTTGTGGGATTACATGACGTGCTAGTTGTCGCTATTAGGATTGCTAGTTGTCGCTATCTAGGGTTGATGCTTGCTAGTTGTCGCTATTAGGATTGTTACAGGTTTTTTTGCTTTATATTGTGCATGCATGGTCGTCGTTCCCTGAACCCCGGCCTGGCCTTTTTCCTGATCCTGAGCGACTGTCTAGAGCCTTTAGAACTCACAGCAACCCAATCTTTGAAACTCATCCTATGGCAGACAACATGAACCTTGGGGGCGGGAATAGCCTAAACCAGAATCCAGTAATGCCTCATGCCTGTACCCTACAGGATTATTACAGGCCTACCACCTACACCTCCCCCTCCTGCATAATCTTACCAGAAAATGTGGCTAATTTTGAAATTAAACCCAACATCATCCAAATATTACCCACATACCATGGCCAATTAAATGAGAACCCCTATAGGCATCTCCAAAATTTCCTGGAGGTTAACACAACCTTTAAACTTACACTATCTGATGACCAGGTGCGCCTTAGGTTGTTCCCCTTCACCTTAAAAGATAGGGCCAAGGAATGGCTATACTCCCTTGAGCATAACTCTATTTCCACTTGGGAGGAACTTCAGGCCGAATTCCTCAAGAAATACTTTCCTATGGGGCGGACCAATAAGATCCGCCATGAAATCATCACCTTTACCCAGTTACATAATGAACAATTCCATGAAAGCTGGGAGAGGATGAAAGCCCTACTCCGGTCCTGTCCCCACCATGATGTGCCTAAGTGACAATTAGTACAGAGATTTCATTAGGGTGTGTGCGACCAGCACAAGACCCTAATAGATGCCTCCTGTGGAGGCACATTCATGAAAAAGACTTCGGATGATGCTTGGGATCTACTAGAGGACCTGAGCGAAAACTCTCTATACAGTGCCACCCTCTATAGATCTGAAGGCCATATGCTTGGTAGGAATGCCTTAAGGGGAGGCATGTACGATGTCAAAATCACCACCAGTCTAGAACACCAAGTGGCATCTCTCACAGAAAGGTTTGATAGGTTTTTCTCACAGACTCCACCTTATATACCAACCTCTCAAGATGCCTGTGCCATCTGTGCCAGCCCTATGCACACCATTGTTGATTGCCCCTCTGCTTCCCAGTATCCAGATTTTGTACAGGAGCATATCAACCTTGCACAAACCTATCCTAGAGCCAATAACCCCTACTCAAATACCTACAACCTGGGGTGACGAAATCATCCAAATTTCGCCTGGAAACAACCTGACTAGGGGTTAGCTTTCAATCCAGCCTTAAGACCAGAATTTCAAAGCCAGCCCCAGTCCAACCAACCCGCACCGGCTCCCTTTGGCCAATCTAATAAGCGACCTTCATTAGAAGACCAAATGAGCCAAATGAGCCAAATGCTCCTCTCCCACTTAATCGAGATTAAAACTGAACAGAAGGAGATAAGAGCAGAGCTACGAACACAAGCCCAGCTTGTCCATTCCCATACACAATCTATTGCCAAGATAGAGACTCAATTAGGGCAACTAGCTCAGGCCCTGAACCGTAGGGAAGCAGGAACCTTGCTGAGCCAACCCCAACAAAACCCTCGAGGCCAGTTTGTAACTGACGCCTCCCATTACCCTCCTGAACAAGTGCAAGCCATAACTACCTTGAGGAGAAGTAAAATAATTGACAACAGGGTTCGGGATCCTATTATTGACCCTTCGAGTGAGACACCTTTCCATGAGGAAGAAAAAGAACCCAATTCCATCAGAGCCATACCTGTTAGTTCTAAAACCCCGCTGGATAACCAACCCGAGGCCCAGAAAGAGAGATCTTATATTCCTAGGGTACTATTCCCACAATGCCTGGACAAACCCTCCCCATTTAGTAAATCCCACCAAAAGACAGAGGAGATGTTTGAGGTGTTTAAACAAGTTAAGGTCAATCTCCCTTTGCTAGATGCAATAAAATAGGTCCCTGCCTATGCCAAATTCCAGAAAGATCTTTGTACCCAAAAGCGTAAAGCTAAATCCAATGTGACTAAAAAGGTTTTCCTTACTGAGCATGTGAGTTCCCTATTAACACATAATCTTCCACCGAAATATAAGGATCCAGGATGCCCAACAATTTCATGTGTTATAGGGAACCATACCGTGAACAAGGCATTATTAGATTTGGGGGCAAGTGTAACTTTGTTGCCTTACTCTGTGTATGAGCAACTTGGGTTGGGGGAATTGAAACCGACTACAATAACACTACAACTTGCAGACCGATCCATTAAAGTTCCACGTAGTGTTATTGAAGATGTTCTGGTACAGGTTGACAAATTTTTCTTTCCTGTGGATTTCATTGTCTTAGATACACAACCTGTACCGAACATTGGTAGTCAAATTCCAGTAATTTTGGGACGTCCATTCCTGGCGACGTCCAACGCTATTATAAACTATCGGGATGGGGTGTTGAAATTGTCCTTTGGCAATTTAAATATCAAACTGAATGTTTTTAATACCCAAAAACAACATCCACCACCAGATGATTATTATGCAGTTCATATTATTGATACTCTGGTGGATGGTGCACCCCCATGGTTTTGTCCTACTGATTCACTTGCTACTTCTTTCATTAACTTTAATGTGTGCAGTAGGACCATAGAGGGACTGAATGTTAGCTTGAAAGACCCTAGATAAGTTGGACTAAAGGAATTTCGTCTGGCTGAAGACGTTAAACTTAGCGCTTGGTGGGAGGCAACCCACGTATTCAGGTGTATTCTCTCATTTCTTTGATTTTCTTTGTTATATGCTCATTGTCATTTTATATTTTGTTCACATTGAGGACAATGTTCATAATAGGTTTGGGGGAGGGAATATTGCTTGCATAAAAGAAAAAAATTTAAAAATTTAAAAAAAAATGAAAAAAATGAAAAATCATAAAAATTTTTGATTAGTTTTTAGGTTGTTTGTTAGTAGTTTTTCATAGGTTTTGATAGTTTATCCCGTAATAATGCATGTTACAATTCTTAGTAGATTAATTTACATTAGAAGTGTGAGTAAGTATACTGGAGGATAGATACACTTAACTGAGCATACCTTTCTGTTACAATCCTCTTGGAACAGGTGCTTGAACTAAGAAAACTTACTCACACACACTAGTTACGTAAAGTAATACCATCTAGAGATTTGTTGAATGCTAATTTACAGCGGGATGTCTTTAGTCAAAGTCATTGGATGATGTGTAGTTATCTGTTGAGCTTAAAAGATCATGATAGACTATTTACTTAGCTATGGCAAGGGATTAGAACCGAAAATAAGTTGAGAGTATAATACAGCCTAGACAAAATAAAGATGTGCTTGAAAATATATGTGCTGAAAATAAAAATGTGAAAAAATAAAAACAAAATGAAAGAAAGGGGCTCCTTGATTTTATAGGATTAACTTAGGCTGATGCTCGGGCCCGAAGCGGTCTCTTAAAACCTAATGCCCTAAGCCAATTGGCTGGAAGTCATTGGCCTGAGTCATTACTAAACCTAAGCATCTTGAAGTTAGGCCTTACACAGTCCTAGCGAAAAAAAAAAAAGAAAAAAAAGTCTATGGTGTATTATCCTCTCAAATCTAGAATGTTGGACCCAAAGGAGACGCGCAGATTTGTGCTATCATGAATCTAAAGATTACGATGACTGTGTAGATTCTGATGTTCTTTGGTTAATGGGTAACACTGGATCTGTATAAACAGAAATTTAGAATATATTGCTACAATGTTCTACACTTTTACTATTTACATTATCATACTATATAATATTTGAGTAGAAATTTCCAAGATGAAAGTGTGGAATAAAACCACTTACTTGAGGGCTTCTATATTCCTGTTGATTATGAACCAAGTACGTGTGGTTAATTCTCTTAAGCATTGTAGTTTGCATTTGTCGGAATAGTAGGTTTGCTTGTTTTTGCAATGTTTTAATTTTTACTTTGTTTTTTTTGCACTTAGGTTAATTAGTTTCATAAATACATGTTTGTAGGTAGTATGGCTGCAAACCCTCACGAGACACCTAGAGGTTTAACGGCTTGCTGCAGACGCTCAATGCAATCGTGTTTCCTACGAAAGTGGTGTTTACTTTTATGCATTAGTTTCTTTTGTATGTTTGCTTGATTTTGTTTTGTTTTGCTAGGGACTAGCAAAATATAGGTGTGGGGGTGTGATCTATACATGAAATATGCATTTCATTATCTCCTAAACTTATATTTCTGCTAGTGTTTGATTAGAATTTCTACTACTTTAATATAGTTTTTGGTTTTTATAGGAAACAAGAGTCATACACAGAAATGAGGAGAAAAGTAACTCAAATGGTGAAATCATCATAACTTCGAGTACAAATATCGGATTGGACTGATTCAAGCTTCATGTTAGTTCAAGAAGTCAGCTTTTCAATGCCACCAACTACGCACAATTCGGAGTTCGGAGCAGAAAGTTGCATCCATTTGAAGTTTATGAATAGTAACTATGATCGATCGGATATGAATGGATAGATCGCCTCAGCCGCAAAAGCAGTGTATTGAAGAAAACGATTGATCGGCATAAAAACGATCGATCGTATCTACTGGAATTTTTCAATCACGCAAGACAGTAACTACGATCGATCAGTATTAAAAGGCATCGATCGCCAAGGCGATCGATCGGAGGAAAATAATGAAGGAATTGCGATCGATCGGATAGCGAACGATCGGCAATACGGAGCAATCGATCGCCGTATACGGAAAACCAAAAATAAGACCTATTTCGACTCGGATTTGGAAGGGGACTTCATGGTTTCTCTTCACTCTTATAAATAGGCCTTATGAGAGAACGTTTTGGGCAATCTTGGAGACCAACCCTTGGAGACTTTAGAGCTAAATTGAGGCTAGAGCAAATGAGAGAAGAAGATGAAGAACACGATGATGATTTCTCTTCCGATGCGAGGCTAAACACTTTTCCAAGGCGTAGATGAAGCTCAATAATCTGATTGTGTAGTTTCTTTTCTCTTATCTTATGTTTTTACTCTAGTTGGTGTATGGATTTTATTGTGTAATCATTGTTAATTCATTAAAGGTTTGTTCTTTGTACTCGAGAGAGATAAGAGTGAATTCTTGTGAGTTTCAATCTGAAGAATACTTGCGTATCCGAGAGGAACGTGAGTAGACTGAGGTGTTATATATCAATAAAGTTTCATTGGTTTATATTCGAGAGAGATAGATCACAATTCCATGTTTTAATTGTTTTATGTGTTACATCCGAGAGGAGAGCACTATATTTTGAGTTGACAAGTGTATGTTCGAGAGGAATATGCTAGCCAATTAGAAATCTTTATTCAAAAGAGAGAGAAACGATACACTAGTTTATTGTGGTGGATTCGAAGCCTTGGTCTTCTCCACATTGATTAACTCTCATTTAGTTTAGTTAAAAGCTCATTGCTTTCTTAGTATAGAATCAACATTGCTATTTTCTC
Organism: Houttuynia cordata; assembly: GCA_039654745.1. NCBI lineage: Eukaryota > Viridiplantae > Streptophyta > Magnoliopsida > Piperales > Saururaceae > Houttuynia > Houttuynia cordata. Next base: position 17,247,286 of record CM077510.1, read on the forward strand.
TTAAATTTGGTAAATCATTCATCTGTCCCTGAGGTTCGATAACCCTATCAATGCTCACCATAGTACAATTGCCTTGTGCACTTACAAGGGTTTTATATTTAAACGATCAGCCACCCTACGCAGGAACTCGACGTGGGCGTCGTCCAGCTGCCGCGTCCGCTCCCCGACCCACCCACAGCATGTGGGAGTTGCAGTCGTGGAGGCAAAATGGCCGAATGAACTAATAGCCAGGTCAGGGACAGCTCGTATGGGAGGAGGAAGCACTCGGTGGCTTTCATTGCCCTCTTTCATAGTTCTCACCCCTCCTCATTTCTCTCCTTACCGTCAGCCTCCACGGAATCATCTTCAGCGCCCGCAGGAGGCCCACCTGCAGTTGCTGCTTCTCCTGCCTCTACTGCTTCGTCGATGACGTCGAGGCCGCCGCGTAGGGGCTCTGCTAGGCTGCCACCACCGAGGGGCTTTCGTCCTTGAACAAGTTGTCCCACTGGGGTTCTGTTGGGCTACCTCCTCCGCCATGATCATAGTCTCTGTGGGCGGAGACGTGGAGACCGAGAGCGGCTAGAAACGACGCCGGTGAACTACGTGGTCGTGCCACACCTGCAAGTGATCATGTAGAGACGAATTTTAGGTTTGATGGGTTAAAGGGTGGTAAAGGAGGAGGGTTAAGGTTAAGTTAGCGATAATCCTCAGATAATGATCTAACGGTTTCTGATCAACTCGATCGGAGATATGCTCTCTCCAATAGGTTGTAGAGTACCGGGACTATTTTATCCATCAAACTTATAATATTTTTTTACCAGGCTTCAGAGTACAACCAATTTCTTTTAACCATTAAACTAATCCAAATGGAAGAGTGCATTAATTATTTTGTTAATTCTAAATTATTGGTGACAGACAAGTTAACGAGGGTTTTTCAAATGCGAATGTTACATGTTATCCGGCAGCAAGCGTTAAAACAGAGGGCATGCAGGTTTGCATCACCACCTGCTCTTCGCACCTTCGAATGTCAATCTGAAGGCTCAGATTGCCTCGGCTTACTCTGATGTGCATGAGCTTGGACTCTTATTAACTTAATCCTTGTAATCATGTAGTTATTGATTGACGAATATGATATCAACTAGACCAATGTAGCTTAAAATGGTAGTCGAAGAAGAAGGGCAAACATTCTTATAGCCGAGATTAACCTTAATTTATACACCCTATCCCAATTATGTAATACTCCCTCGGTTCCAAAATACTATGTACATTTGAGAAAATTCTCATTTTTATTAGACCATTAAGCCCATAAGGAAATCACATCACATGACTTCCTCCCTCTGATATCCCGTCCAACTCGTATGCTCGTTCACTAACCAAGTTCAAGTCAATCCTTCTCATTCTCCTCCAATTTTGGAAAGAGAAAATCACGTGATTTGACAAAATGTACAAAGTATTTTAGAAAAAGTGAATCTTTTCAAATGTACATAGTATTTTATTTGGAAAGAGAGGGAGTAGCATAATCAATCTAATTCCTATTCTAGTCCTTATTAATTGTTCCATGTTGTCTACAATGAGACCCACGACAATTTGTGAGGCAAATCAATTCCTGTTCGAAAATTCCAATTAGTACCATGAACTTTACTTTTTTTTTCTTTTTCTAAATAACATAACTCTTTTCATTCTTATTCCAAGTCGATTGCTGTTCGAAAATTCCTATTAGTACCATGAACTTTAGTTTTTTTTCTCTGAATAACATAACTCTTTTCATTCTTATTCCAACTCTCCCAAATCAAAAGTAAAAAAATAGACCCACGAGTAGCCTTGAATAGGGATGGAACTTGGGTCGGGTTGTTACCCGACCTGACCCAACCCGGCCTTATTGGGCCGGTTCTGGGATTGCTATACAGTACCCGGTTTCGGTTTCGGGTTTGAAAGAGAAACCAACCCATCGGGTCGGGTCAGGTTCGCGTTTTCATGTAAAATTCGGACCCGACCCAGTATATGATATATATATATATATACTCGAATTCGTATCTATTTTTTATGAATATTTTTTTGGGGCGAAAGCACTCGTATTTCTTGATTTGAATGATTTAAAATTTTATAAATATATATATTATAAATAAAAAATTAAAAAAATTAAAAATTTAATGTATATGACATTAGAAATATAAAAGTTTTGGTATCGGGGCGGGTCCGAATTTCAATTCCAGGGCGGTTTCGGGTCCTTGAAACTGGACCCGTGGTGAGTTTAGAATGGTTATGGGTTTGACGAATTAAAATGGTTCCGAAGCCCGGTATGCCACGCCCCGGTTGTATCTCCAGCCTTGAATACTCCTTAAAATAAATGAAAACCCCAGTGGCCCCCAGTCCACTTGGGTGCCACTTCCACAGTCCTCACTAGTCCACTACCCGACAAATTATCTTCGTTTTACACCCAACGCCCCCTTCCCTCGCCTCCCAGAACCCCCCCATGTAGGAAAGGAAAGTCCTTTCCCGGCGGAAAACGGTGGAATCCAGCGGAAACCATGGGAAACTGCTGCCGGTCCCCGGCCGCCGTCGCCCGCGAGGACGTCAAGCCCTGCCCCGCCCCTCACCACCCTCCCCCCGCCCACCACCACAATCACCACCTCAAGAAGGGCTTCACCGTCCTCTCCGACCGCCCCTCCGGCGAGAAGATCGACGACCGGTACCAGGTTGATAAGGAGCTCGGCCGCGGCGAGTTCGGGGTGACTTACCTTTGCATGGACCGGCAGTCTCGGGAGCTGCTTGCCTGCAAGTCCATCTCTAAGCGCAAGCTCCGGACGGCCATCGACGTGGAGGACGTCCGCCGGGAGGTGGCCATCATGAACCACCTCCCCAAGGACTCCAGCATTGTGTCGCTCCGGGAGGCGGTGGAGGACGAGCAGGCGGTACACCTCGTCATGGAGCTCTGCGAGGGCGGCGAGCTTTTCGACCGCATCGTCGCACGGGGGCACTACTCGGAGCGCGCTGCGGCTGCGGTTACGCGAACCATCGTGGAGGTCGTCCAGCTGTGCCACCGCCACGGGGTTATTCACCGGGATCTCAAGCCGGAGAATTTCCTCTTTGCCAACAAGAAGGAGAATTCCCCGCTTAAGGCCATCGATTTCGGCCTCTCCATCTTCTTCAAGCCTGGTAAAGTTCTCATCTTTTCTAAAGAAATTCAAAAAAGGAAGCGAATTTGGTTGTTTCAAGTACTCAATTCTGATTCTTATTTATGTAATTTGGGCTTTTCTAGTGTATGGGTTCTGTATAAGAGCAGGAAATGTAGGCTTTTGAGATCTTCTGGTATGAAGTTGTATATTTAGTTATTTGTTAGTGTTTTGGGACTAGTTCGGTGTTTTGGGGAGATAGTTGTTGGTTTTGAGAGCTTTGTAGACAATGTAGGATATGGAAGTTTTTGAAATGCTTTTGATTGTGCTAAATCTGTTAGAAACTTGAGTGCTTGCTGGCATTCTAAGCTTGGCTTCGGCAAAGCACAAAATGGTTGCATGGTTGGAGATAGAGACTAAAGACTAGAGACTCGAGGCTAGAGAGAAAGAGAGATGCTTAGTGGATGAATTGGAAATTCTGCTTAGTATTTGTGTGTTGCTCTTCATCTGTCTTTATTAGTGGGGTGCTGTTCTCTGTATATGCTTTGTAGAAATGCAGAATGCATAGTGGATGAATTAGAAATCCTGCTTAGTATGTGTGTTTGCATAATGTGGTGCTGTTCTCTGTATATGCTTTGTGGAAATGCAGAATGCATGGTGGATGAATTATAAATTCTGCTTAGTATGTGTGCTTGCATAATGTGGTGCTGTTCTCTGTATATGTTTTGTGGAAATGCAGGAGAACGGTTTTCTGAAATAGTTGGAAGCCCGTACTACATGGCACCTGAAGTACTCAAACGTAACTACGGTCCTGAGATAGATATATGGAGTGCAGGAGTAATTCTCTATATTTTGTTATGCGGGGTCCCCCCCTTCTGGGCTGGTATATATTTTACCTTCTAAAGCAACTTCAGTCTCTGCATGTATTTACTTCTTCAAAATGAAATTCAACTGGCAATCTATTAAGGCTTTATGATGACATATAATTTGGAGTTGGATAGTCTTCCTCTCTGTCATTATTTTCCTTTCTGATACATTTTTGTGGATTTAACATGCAGAGTCAGAACAAGGGGTTGCACAGGCTATTCTTCGTGGGAACATAGATTTTAAAAGGGATCCATGGCCAAATATTTCAGAGCATGCGAAAGATATTGTCAAGAAAATGTTGGAACCTGACCCAAAAGTTCGATTAACAGCAAAGCAAGTCCTTGGTATGGTGTTTTGGTTTCATATACTTTGATTAATAGCCTAAATATAACATTATCTAGAGTAGGAAGTCTAAATACCTTTTGGAGGTGAACAATGAAGATAGATATAGCCCTTTCTTTATGTTCTTTGAGCTTGCTTCATGCTGCAAATACCCTGTCAGTTTTCTTCTCCCGAAGTCTAGTGCTCTTTTGGAAATTATTGTTCGTAACTGAAACTGATTTCTGAGACATGAGCTGATTCTTACCCAGATTTCATAGTTTTATAGTTTGGGGAAGTTAACAGTTTGTATACCGCCATGTTTCTTACATACCCTGACCCTTTCACTGGCAACTTTATTTATTAAATCGATTTTGTGTCCATACCATGCTCAGACCAGTGGGGCATGTGCCTGCTTTTGTTGTCTCAACGACTTAAATATCAGGGCAGGATAAGTTTGCGAAAAGTTCTAAATAAATTTTTTTGTTACCCATATTTTTGTGTTCTTGTTAATGATCAAATATGTTTTAGATCTATTGACAATTCAACTCTTTTAGTGGACCTCTCGTGGATTAAGCTATTATAGTTCCACTTGTTATTTGGAAGTTTAAAATGTCTTACAATTTTCATGTCACAGTAAAGTCCTTTGTTATTTGATTTTCTGAGCATGCTCATGAGCCGCCTACAGCACTCTAGTGAAACTACTATTGTGATACTCTATTTGATTCAGCCATTTTTATCTGGGTTTTGGGTTTAGTTATTGACATCAGTGTGCAACACTATGTTTTGTCAGCTTCCTTTCCTTGTGTTACTCCCTTCCTTCCCATTAATAGCTCCATTTGGAAAAAAGTTTGTTCCATAGTGATAGATCCATTTGGCTCAATTTAAGTGGCTGCGTACTTAAAAGAGATTACACAATTTAAGTTTTCCTTTCTCCTAGTGGGTGCCACCATTTAATAAAATCACTATTTCTCCAACTGGAGCTATTAATATGGGACGGAAGGAATGTAAATTTTGGTTATAAGTTCAGCTTTACTGAAGGCTCTGCAATTGAAACTCCTATCCATTGCCATCTCTTTCAAAATATTAGATAATTTTTTCTGTGGATATTGGTAGTTGAATTCCAGACTGATGGAATTTGTTGCTCCTTGTTCTTCCAGAGCATCCATGGCTTTTGAATGCCAAAAAGGCTCCAAATGTTCCTCTTGGTGATGTTGTCAAGTCAAGGCTGAAGCAGTTCTCATTGATGAATAGATTCAAAAGAAAAGCTCTCAGGGTATGTCGATCCACCATATTAGATTTTGTCTATTACCTGTTCAGTGTTGAATTGCGGTTGATATATCACCATGGATCTTTGTAGGTGATTGCTGATCATTTATCAGCTGAAGAAGTAGAGGACATCAAAGAAATGTTTAAAAAGATGGACACAGACAGTGATGGTGCCATATCCGTTGAAGAACTGAAAGCTGGGCTTCAGAATAGTGGTTCTCACCTTGCTGAGTCTGAAGTGCAGATGCTTGTAGATGCTGTAAGTAACCATCATATTCTTCCACTGGGTTTCAGTTTATTTGCTAGCAGTTGTTTACAGTGCAGTCACCATGTAACACCTGTCAAACCTCTGATTCACAAGTTTTAAACACGTGAGATATTTTGAGTAAAAAAGGTTGCTAAAGTTGCAAATAGGAACATGGCTGTGCTTCTAAATTATCATTTCTGGATTTACCCTGTTTTCTGTGGAAGTAGAATTGGGTTTGCACTAGTTGATGCCATGTTTAAGGGTTAAGCATTTCGTGTAGCTTCTATTTCATTGCAAGACATGCGAGAGCGGACCTAATTTTGTGAAATAAGGAAATCTTGTCACTATGTCACTTTTGCTATCAACTATTAAGGGGTTTTACCTAAGGGTTTACATAATTCTGATTTTATCTGTACGGGTGTGTTGGGTTTGCAGGAACTTCTAGTTTATTGTAGCCTAGGATGACCTAGTTAGAAAAATGGAATTTTCTCTATATATTATAGAAGGTATTTCTATATTAGTTTTGCTCAGCTGCCAAAAGATAAGTGACAAATTTGCATATGAAATTGATGTGAAGAGCACTAATGTGATGAGGAACATGGTGCTAGGTTTAAGGTGTTGCCTTAAGTGGCAAATGCATTTCGCGCACTAGTGACATCCAGTAGCTACAACTGTTGATATAATAAAGGGTAAATTGCACATAGCCCCCATGAATTATAACCAAAAACCACTTAACCCCCATGTATTATTAAAACCCCCACATAACCCTTATGCCCTAACGGTGGAATTTAACGGTGTTAGCCAAAAAATTTGAATCCCGGGATTACCCCTTTCACTTATCGTCTCCTTTCCAATAAAAAAACCTCATTCCATTTTCTCCTCCCTCCTACTCTAAAAAGTTTCAACATTTTCCGTTTTGCACCTTGCTCCCCATACTCCTAGAGCATTTTCAAATCTAATTCATACGCACTTGTCATTTGATTTGTTAAACAAGGGTTAAGTGCAATTTATAAATAATACATAGGGGTTAAGTGTAATTTATAAATAATACATAGATATCTAATTCGTAAGAACAATGTGTCTCAACAAGATGAGGGTAAAGTTGTCTAAAAAAGTTTGAAACTTGATGACATCATCATTTCCCGTTACAAAAGGTTAGGGCGTAGGGGTTATGTGGGGGTTTTGATAATACATGGGGGTTAAGTGTTTTTTGGTTATAATTCATGGGGACTGTGCAATTTGCACTGTAATAAAAAAGCCGAGTGCCTTTTGGCTTGTCTTCTCTTGCCAGCTAACAGCAGGGTCTTGTTGGAGCAGTTCACAGTTTGTTTCTGTTTGAAAAGCTTCTATGGTAAACTAGTTTGTCAACAGGGGAGTCTATCTATATTTTCTTATAAAATTTTTAAACAACTTTTTAAATAATTTTGTAATTTTTAATTTTTAATTTAAAACGGAATTTATTCGAAGCAAGGTATGTAAAAGCCTTGAAATTGTGCACTATGAATGAAAACATATTTATAATCATAATTTGACTTGAGACTGCCAATTTTTTTTTATTTATGTCAGAAAAAAGTAGGTCCATTTCATGTCTGACAGAAATGCAAACAAGCATGTTAATAATGCTTGGATGCTTTTTAGATTAAATGATAGGGACACAAGTGTTGGATTAACCCAAATGGAAATGAGCATGCCAATATCCAACTTCTGTGAAATGCCAATATCCAACGTGGGCAGTCTTTTCTTTTTCTTTTTGGCATCATTGCAGAAGAGGGAGGGAGGTAGTAGATGACTGATATAGATGTGAGTAGGACTTGCATTGCTGGTGTTTAGTATTATGTAGCTATACTACATGCTTTCTTGATATCTCCAGAAGCATTATAGTATCTTACAAGTCACAGCCGTTGTAGATAGTTCTACGTATACCATTCTGCTATACATAGTTTTTTCATAGAAATTCACAGTTTTTTCATAGAAATTCTCTTAGGCATTTGAGATTATTTTACCACGCATGCAAGTTTGATAAATACTACAATTTAGTTGCAAAATGGCTAGCCATTGGGGCACTTAGTCGACATAAGTAGTCAATTTGAGCTAGACCATGTATGAGATTGATGAGAGGGTTCCAACAACCTCTAGTTGTAATCTGGCTTGACATTACAAATTAGTTGCAAAATTATGCAAACTAACTGTCATGCATGGATCAGGAAACATGACTTTATGGTAATGAATACTTGGTATCTGGTTGCAACAACGAGAAAACCAAACAAGAAAAAGTAACATGTTGAGTTTCCAAAACCCACTCAGCATGCTTTAATGCCTCACTTTGGACTTTTTTTCCTTCCATTAGTATCGAAATGTACTCTGATGCCTATCAGTTTTCTGGAGTCCTGTACGATAAGGGATCTTTTAACATTTATAGGTTATGACCCGCCCTAGGGGCCGGGTCCACCAATTGAATTATGTCAGGATTTCTTATTAGTTTCCTACTTTAAATAGAACTCTTAATAAGTTTGTCTATTAAAGGTAGTGATCGTTTATATTACCTTCCTTCATTAGTTGGATTCCTAGGTTTACAAAGGCTTATGCCTGTAAATATGTAGTCTACCATACCCTTTGAGTTAAGCAAGGAAAATTAAAGTTTAGCATATTTTATTTAGTTTAGTTCTATAATCTCTTTTTCATGTCTTTACTTCCCTTTCTCCTACGATGAATTTACTTGTGGATCACCGGATCTACAACATTATAATGTCTTATGAATTATGAGTTGTTGCAATGTGGTAATAATTGATCTCATATTGCAAAAAATTTTAAGCTTATGTCTACAATTAATTCTGCCAAATTGGCATCGAATTCTCTACTACAATATTAGCACTGACTATAAATGTCAGATATTGAAGTTCCTCTATTATTGAAGTAGGTAGATAGGTAGATAAATGCTCTCACATAGGAAACAAATTTATTAAGTTGCTCATTCTCGACTGGCATGTTAAGGGGGTTTAACTGAAAAGCGAATTAGAATACTAAACTATTGTTTGTTGTTTGTCAAGCTTAAATGTGGACCATGCCTTGTCAGGGGTTGAGTAAATTTTGGTGGCCTCATGATGCAGGACTTACCGGTTAGATGCTGATGCAAGTAAGATCAGTAAGAAATTTATGGCAATACAATGCCGTGGTACAATCAAACCAACTAACTTAAAGTTTCTTACCGAGAAAAAACAAAATAAAATCAACATTTGCATTAGAGTTTAAAATAATCAAATTTGTTTTCAACAAATAAATGGGGGATTGTTGGTTTTAAAATAGTTCTAAGGCTCGGGCAGGAACAAATGATTGATTATGAAATAGGGCAATTTACACACGAACTGGCAAGTAAACTGGTTCAAACAAGAGAAGGCAGCAGAATAGTGCTTACGTCAGGGGAAGTTGATATACACAATACATTTATAGTACCCCCCTTCAAGTTGCACACTTCAGAGGAACAAATAAAAAAGTTTGGAAGCACTATATAGAAAAGCCTATATCTGATTTATTCATTGTGGCTTTTGCTAGTGTTGTTATAGTTTTGTCATTTATATGCTGCATGCCTAAATTAGATTGTTAACACAAACTGAAAGCGAACAGGTGGCTACAGATGCGAAAGGAACCTTGGACTATGGAGAATTTATTGCTGCGTTTCTTCATTTACAAAGGATGGCCAATGATGAACATCTTCACAAGGCCTTCTCATACTTTGACAAAGATCGTAATGGTTATATTGAGCCAGAGGAGCTTAGGGAAGCCTTACTAGAAGATGGTGATACCAATGGTGATGTGACGAATGACATTTTCCAAGAAGTGGACACGGACAAGGTGAACTGCCATATTGATTGCTTTTGGATAGAGTAATTGCTATCTGCTTTTGATTTGAATAATTGCTAGAGACGAAAATAGTTTCTTAAACACTTAATGCTAACGATGGCTGCTGTATTAATTTTGTTTCCAATATAGGATGGACTAATCAGCTTTGAAGAGTTTGTGGCCATGATGAAAACTGGGACGGACTGGAGAAAGGCTTCTCGGCATTACTCAAGGGGGCGGTTTAACAGTCTGAGCATACGATTAATGAAGGATGGTTCCCTTAACATGGGGAATGAATGATTCCGATTTGGCAAATGTGGGTTTTTGTTGTTTTTGTGATCATTGAATGAGGGCAACTTTTACTTTCCAATTTTTTAGGCAAGGGAAGCTCTTTGTTTAGGTGAGGCTCCCTCTTCTGATTGGCTTACCAGAGTGGCTTGTAACATGTTGTGAATCTCTTCCACTGTCTTTCAGTAATACAATGCCTTGTATGTTCTGCCGGGTTCTAGTTTTTAAGAATGTTGTTGGTTGGAAAGTCCTTGGGTGTCTGAGTTTCAAAGTGACATATTATACGGAAGAAAATTGATTAATAAGGCAGCCACAAAAAAAAACGTTCTTGAATGTGTATGCAGCCCAAAAATCTGAGAGAAATGGGTTTGGAGCGCAAGCAAGTCCAAGTCCACTTGATGTTCAGTGAAAAATTACCAATCCTCCACTCTTTCCTGTATCTTCCCTTCAGCAAATCATGATCTCATGGTAAGGCTCCGTTTTGCAGCGCTTCACCAATGGGCCACTACCCAAGTAAATTGCACAAGAAATTATTCTCGACGAGAGCACAAAGATAACTTTAAAAGCAATCTGTTTTCCTATCAAATGGAGAAGATTAGAGGAAAAAATAGTTTCCAATGGAGGTATGTTGAGGCACATATTTCACATAGCAAGTTCTTAATCATGTACCAAAAAGGATCTTGATCGAAAGCACCGAAGGACGAGGCAATAAATTTTCTTGTTGAGGACTTCCTATGGACAGGCAACACAGGATAGCGAACCCCTATACTGGATTGTTTGGAGAATAAGCTTCATGCTGAGTTTCCAAGGTTGGAATATGAGGGACCATAAGAATTTTACATACTCCCAGTTATATCCTCCCTCATATATTCCACCAATGCGAAGGTTTCTGTCTTTTCCCAATCTAATAAGAGAAATTCTCTAGTAGAACCGGTTATATGGGACGACTGGTAGATAGGCCCATTCGACACTTTTTAGGGGCTGCTAAGTGTCAAGATTTGAGTATCCTGTTATTTTATTGTTATGTTCAAAAAATGAATGGACCGACGTGGTAGAACAATTCGTGCTGCAGCCATGCATATAAATGCTCTAGGGGTATTTTTGGTACTTTTTAGGTTACATGGAAGATACAAAGATATTTCCGGTAACAGTAGGGAAATGATATTTGTACAGCAAATTCGTACATATTTTCCATACACAGCTGATGTGTATAGAAATGAGTGGGTGAACTGATGTGACCCCACATCACCCCACATCAGTTCACCCATTCATTTCCATACACATCAGCTGTGTATGGAAATGTGTAGGAATCTGCTGTAGGGTTATCACTGCCCCATGGAAAAATAAAAAATGGCGCCATATAATATAGAAAAAGCTCTAAATGCTACGTGGTAGAACAGTTCTAGCAGTACCAGATAATTTCTCCAATCTAAGTGCTCCCCTTCCCATGAGGGTGATGTGGAGTATATGATGGATATAAGTGGGACGATGTAAAATTCTTCCCCACCAACTGGCCATATCGAGTCTAAAATCCCCTCATAGTCTTGGGAGGAGAACAGAAGCAGAAGCAGAAGAAGCCGCCCGCCAAAGGCTGCATTTTGAATGTTGTTGATATTCTCTAGGATGGCAGATTTGCCATCCCAATGGTTAGAAAGCCCACTCCCGAGAGAAAAAAACAACTGAAGAGCCCATTCCACTTGCACAATTTTTTGGTACTCTTGGTGATAGCCTTGGTGGTTGGCCACTGCCATACATGTTTTCCAGATTATAGGTGTTCTCTGGGCCAAAATTTGATGGTGGCTAACCGTTGCCGCATTTCTTTTAAAATTATAGGCACTCTAGAAGAAATTATTCAGTATAACTACAGGAGGACAAGTAGGTAGGCCAATTGGATATTTAACGCATTTTAGGGATTGCTAAGAGTATCTTATTATTTTACCATTAATATACGTGTCAAAAAGTGAATGGACCTATAGAACGGTTCTACGGATAATTTTCGTACTCTGCCAGAAATTTGATTGTGCCGAAATCTATCAAGTGGAAAGTTTTCAGCGGACATGTGGTGTCAATTGGATAATGACACGTTTAATCAAATGCTTAGACGTGAGGACTTGCCTGTAAGCCTGGCTCGCTCGAGCCGAGCTCGAGTTCCAGCTTGCGAGCCCGAGCTGTCAAATTTTACATCGAGCCGAGCTTGAGGATAAATCTTGGGCTCGACTCGAGCCCAGTTGAGCTCGAGCCCAGTTGAGCTAAAACTCGATTCGACTCGGCTAGTGAGCAGCCCTACTTGGCTGTATACTATGACATTATGCAAGACTACAACTAGTCTATGCGTTAGAAGCTGAATAGACATATGCACAACCTACGTGGTGGAACGTTCCACTCAATCATTACACTTCCATATTTCTTCCTACAGTGTAAGTGACTTATAAGGTATGCCAAAAAAGAAACATAGGCTTAGGCTCACAAGAAATTATTGGAGGGCGTCTGGGCTGATCAAGTTTGAAGACCAGATTGCAGGACCCATGTTATAGCGTGCTATGTATGATATGAGCTGTTTGTTGGCAATTGCCAAATAACTGAAGTGCACCCGTTTGGTGCATAGGGATGGAACTTGGGTTGGGTTTTTACCCGACCCGACAAGACCCGGCCTTGTTGAGCCGGTTCTGGGATTGCTTATGCAATACCCGATTTCGGTTCCGGGTTTGAAAGAGAAACCGACCCATCGGGTTGGGTCGGGTTCGGGTTTTCATATAAAACTCGGACCCGATCGGGTATATATATATATATATATATGGGAAAAGTTTAAATGAGATCGCTCTCATATTGCTTATATGAGGCCACTTTGAATCGTAGCCATTAGATCTTGATCTGACGGCTATAAATATCCATAATGATCTCACCCACTCCTTGATGTGACACACTCACCTACCCATTGATTTGATATCCACCCTCTGATCGGAATCTAACGGCAATAAAGATTGGCCTCATGCTTCTTATATGAGAACGATCTCATGTAAACTCATCTCTATATATATATATACAAATATATAAATTATATACTTAGACTCATATTTAATTTTTTTCATGAATATTATTTTGGGCAAAGACACTTGTATCTCTTGATTTGAATAGTTTAGATTTTTATGAATATATATTATTAATAAATAATTAAAGAAGTTAATAGTTAAATATATATGATATTAAAAATATAAAAATTTTGATGCCGGGGCGGGGCGGTCCGGGTCCTTGAAATTGGACCCGCGGTGAGTCTTAAACGGTTATGGATTTGAAAAATTAAAATGGTTGAAACCCGCCCCGGTTCCATCCCAATATCGAGAGCTTTTTACATATGACCTGGCGCCAACTTTGACTTTCCCATATCACCCGGAATCTTCCTCTTTCTTCCATATGACCCGAAAAGTACCCAAAATACCCTTAGGTTTAGGTATAAGCACCCACACTCTTCGTTTTTCCATATTACCAGGAATATGAGGAGGTACCCGGAGAAACTCGTGTTCAATCGGAGAAGAAGGTGTTCCGTCCGGCATCTCCGCCCATATCATCGCCGGCGCCGGCGCCGTCCAAATCGGAAAAGGTAATTTTCGCGCCAAAAAGCAAGAAACCGAACGGGATGAAAGGATTTTGATGTAAGAGTAGTGGGGAAGCCCTCCAAACTACAAAAATTATGATCTACATGTAAAGAAACACATATAAAGATCACCCATTGGTGTTGGACCGCTCCTGGACATAAAATAAGAGGATAAAAATAGGCAAAAACGTGAAATACTCTTCCGCGAGTAACAAGTTCAATTTATATATCTTTCTGTGATCCTAATTAAGGGGAAGAGGAGGAAAAATAACGAAGAACACAATAAAATGGGCAAAAACGGATGAAAAATGAGCGAGTTATCAAATTTTGAAAATTCCTATTTTATCGTGTCGTCGAAAACACGAAAAATATCCAAGTCGTGTCTCCCAAAGACACGACTATACTGCAAGTCGTGTCGTTCAAAACATGTTTTTACTGAAATTTTTAAAATGTCATAACTCACTCATTTTTTATCCGTTTTTGCCCATTTTTTTTGCGTTATTCCTTATTTTTCCTCCTCTTCAACGTAATGAAGATATATTAGAATGAAAGACGAAGAAAAAAGAATAATAAAGAAAAAAATGGAAGCTTTCCAGCGAAGAGCTTCCACTTTATTCTTTATTCTTATTTTTTCTTCTTCTTTTATTCTAATATATCTTCATGAGGTGGAAGATGATGAAAAATAAGGAAGAACGCAAAAAAAATGGGCAAAAACGGATAAAAAATGAGTAAGTTATGACATTTTAAAAATTCCAGTAAAAACTTGTTTTGAAAGACACGACTTGCAGTATAGTCGTGTCCGCGACGACACGACTATACTGCAAGTCGTGTCGTTCAAAACACGTTTTTACTGAAATTTTCAAAATGTCATAACTCGCTCATTTTTTATCCGTTTTCGCCCATTTTTTTTTCATTCTTCATTATTTTTCCTCCTCTTCCACATCATGAAGATATATTAGGCTGAGAAATAAAGAAAAAATTAGAAGAAATAAGAAAGTGGAAGCTATTCGCCGCAAAGCTTCTACTTTCTTCTTTTTTCTTGTTTTTTCTTTATTTATTAGCTTAATATATCTATATGAGGTGGAAGAGGAGGAAAAATAAAGAAGAACAAAAAAAAAATGGCCAAAAACAGATAAAAAATGAGCGAGTTATGACATTTTGAAAATTTCAAAAAAATCACGTTGCATATGACACGACTCAGGCTCAAGTCGTGTTGTCGAATACACGACTTGAGCCTGAGTCGTGTCATATACAACGCGATTTTTCTGAAATTTTCAAAATGTCATAACTCGCTCATTTTTTATCCGTTTTCGCCCATTTTTTTTGCGTTCTTCTTTATTTTTCCTCCTCTTCCACATCATGAAGATATATTAGGCTGAGAAATAAAGAAAAAATTAGAAGAAATAAGAAAGTGGAAGCTCTTCGCCGCAAAGCTTCTACTTTCTTCTTTTTTCTTCATTTCTTAGCTTAATATATCTATATGAGGTGGAAAAGGAGGAAAAATAAAGAAGAACAAAAAAAAATGGCTAAAAACGGATAAAAAATAAGCGAGTTATGACATTTTAAAAATTTCAAAAAAATCACGTTGCATATGACACGACTCAGGCTCAAGTCGTGTTGCAACACGACTTGAGCCTGAGTCGTGTCATATGCAACGTGATTTTTCTGAAATTTTCAAAATGTCATAACTCGTTCATTTTTTATCCGTTTTCGGCCATTTTTTTTGCGTTCTTCTTTATTTTTCCTCCTCTTCCACATCATGAAGATATATTAGGCTGAGAAATAAAGAAAAAATTAGAAGAAATAAAAAAGTGGAAGCTCTTCGCCGCAAAGCTTCTACTTTCTTCTTTTTTCTTCATTTCTTAGCTAATATATCTATATGAGGTGGAAGAGGAGGAAAAATAAAGAAGAACAAAAAAAAAGGGCAAAAACGGATAAAAAATGAGCGAGTTATGACATTTTGAAAATTTCAGAAAAATCGCGTTGCATATGACACGACTCAGGCTCAAGTCGTGTATTCGACAACACGACTTGAGCCTGAGTCGTGTCATATGCAACGCGATTTTTCTGAAATTTTCAAAATGTCATAACTCGCTCATTTTTTATCCGTTTTTGCCCATTTTTTTGCGTTCTTCTTTATTTTTCTTCCTCTTCCACCTCATTAGGATCACAGAAAGATATATAAATTGAACTCGTCGCTCGCCGACGTGTATTTCACATTTTTGCCGATTTTTATTCTTTTATTTTGTGTCTATGAGCGGTTGAACACTAATGAGTGGCCTTTATATGTATTTTTTTACATGTAGATCTTAATTTTTGTTGTTGGGAGGGCTTCCCCGCTGATCTTACATCAAAATCCTTTCATCATATATTTTTTTCGTCTTTCCCGCTATTTTACAGTTTTTTGGCATGAAATTTTATTTTTTTCTGAGTTAGACGGCGCCGGCGATGGTTTCAACCGCGATTATGGACAGACCTTTGCCGGAATATCTTCTTCCCCAACTTCATGCTCCCGTAAATCACTAATTTTGGGAAGAGTGAAGCATTTGGGATACAAAAGGCTTAAAAACGTAAAAGAAGGGTATTTTTGGTACTCTAGGTGCCGATTCCGGGTCATATGAGAGAAAGAAGAAGATTCCGGGTGATATGAGAAAGTCAAAGTTGGCGCCAGGTCATATGTAAAAAGCTCCAATATCGACGGATCCGTAGTGCTGGGGCATAAAAGTGACATGGCGAGGCCGTTGTACCCAATAATTTCTTCAGGCTCAATATATCTTCCTTCCAAGTCACTTCCTTTCCTCGTCTTCCTCCGACCCGCCCGCCGCCCCGGTCGTCCCCCGTCCCGTCAATCGGCCTCCCCTGATCCTCCCTCTCCGGCGCCGGTTCCTCCGCTCGCTGTCCGGTCTTCCTCCGTGGCCGGATTCCTCTAGACAAAAGCCTAGGGTTCCATCCTTCCGTCGACATCAAGACCCCCCTCCTGGGCGTGCAGGTAGCTTTTAAATAAAGTTTTGGTTTTTTGGGTTTTGTTGGTTCTGGGATCGGAGTTGTACTAGGGTTTGTATTGGTTAATTTCTGCTTTGATTTGGATTTTGTTGTAGTGTTCTGGTTGTTTAATCTCAGTGTAGTAGAAGTAGTAGTAGTAGTGGCGGTAATCGAGAAGCGAATCTTTTGGTGCTTTTTTGCAGTGTGCGATTTATACAATTGAAGAGTGATGGCGACGGAATCGAAGGTGGAGAAGGAAGAGGCGAAAATCGACCTCTTTGAGGACGACGACGAGTTTGAGGAGTTCGAGATCGGCCACGGTGAGCTGCTCTTTTGCTTGTGTGACAAAACTTCGGTTTTCCGCTCTAGTTTTTCTGTTTTTTTGCCAATACTACTAATGTTTCATCCTCGCGGTTGTCTGAAGTTCTTAAGTTGAATTTTGTAGAACTTGTAATGTTGAAGTCTTTTAGTTTGTATAATGTCGTTTTAGGTAATACAAATTTCTTATTTCTCAGGATATTGATGCTGACCTTTTTTATGTAGTTATCAATGGTGTGATGCACTTTTGAAGCTCATTTTGTTTTTGCGTCAGATACGATAACGTCTTTTTCATTTCTAGTTACAAGTAACACGCTTACCACACGTGTATGGCATGGGGGGAATTCAATCATTCAACACTGGAACCTTCCCTACCTCAACTGGAAGAGATCCAACCCGCACGATTAGGCTGGCTAGGGAAGAATATATAGCAATGATTTTGTCTGAATATATGATATACCTTTTTCTTTGTAATAAGTCTATGACATGATATCTGCATGCAAATCCCTCAACAAGATGTCCAATGTCTTATCTTCTTTTCCTTCCATGATCTAATAGAGTATCGTCTTAGCTGTTGAATGAAGCAACATTAGGGACAAATGAGTCATTATTATTTGACCACTGGAACATGGTTGGACATGTTCCTTTCTCAGTATAGAAGTTTTTACTTTTTATGACCTTCGTAGATTTGGAAAAAGTCTATGATAGAGTGCCGAGAGAACTCATTTGGAGTGTTTTGAAGAAGAAATGATTTATAAGAGGTTACATAGATAAAATAAAAGATCTATATGATTGGGTTGTGACTACTCCCCAAGCAAATGGGGAGAGGGGAAACCAAGGAGTTCCCGCTTACGGTAGGTTTTCATCAAGGGTTAGCCTTAAGCTCTTATATTTTTACTTTTATTATGGATGAGCTGATTAAATATATACAGGATAGTATACCTTGGTGCATATTTTTTTGCAAATGATGTAGTTTTAATTGATAAATATAAAGTAGGGAATTTTGTGTGGATGGGTGGGATAACTAGGAGAGATACGATCACAAATGAATATATTCGTGAGAGCTTAGGGGTAGCATGCTTAGGGGAGAAGTTAAGGAAGTGTCGGTTGCGTTGGTATGGGCATCTGAAAAAAAGACCAATAGATGCCCACATGAGAAAATTAGAAGGGATGTATGTAAATAATGCCAAAAGATGGAGAGGGAGACTTAAGAGAATTTGGATGGAGTATTTGTGGTTACCTTAGTAGTCAGTATGTTGCATCATAAATAGGTCAGATTTGATTTTATTTTTTACATTGAAAAGCTTTATAGATATAGTCCTACATGCAATGGGCTACTTAGAATTGGTGTGGAGGACATTTGCATTGATTGAGATTTGTTTTGGTTTGACTAGCAAAAAGATTGTTAAGGGTGTTATTGAACTGACTTCATCTCCAATTGCATTGCTATGGCGTTTACTTGATCTAGCCTCCTATTATGTCGTCCTTCTCTTACTTAAAATGTGTTTAATACGGAAATTTGATATGTCTCATGTTTGTTTGTTCTCTTGTTCTCTTATAATAGCAGTATTTATTGTCTTGCCTTATTACTGAACTTTTCATCCTTATGTTTGTCGATTGTTTGAATTTTAAATTTTTAGTTTTTTTAAATTCAGGTGGATTTAAGCAAATTGGAAATACAATTATTGCTCTGGACCTTTGTTGATTGTACCACTATATTTTGGAAGCATTCATTTTAGTTTTCTTAGACTAGTAGTTGCTTACTCTGAAAGTTTACCAACGAGTGTTGTTTATTCATTCTTTGTAGTCTTAAAGAGTTCTATTTGAAAGTAGGTTGAACCTCCTTATTTCTTTTTAAGACTAATGTACTGACACAATTAATCAAAAAGGAAAAAAGTATGATTCACGAGATAATTGCCTCATATCAAACACACAGAAATTTATTTTGTCGCTTCCTTTTTGAATCACTCTTATATACTCTCATGCAATCTCAAATTTGGATGTTTTTTAATGATTCCCAGCCTCTCCTGTCAGTGACTCTGCGGGTCTAATTATGTGCCTTTTCTCGAGTATATTTTTCATCGTCATAAAGTAAAGTGTCTTTGTTGTTTCAATTGGCAAGCTTTCTATCTTGATGCGTTTTTTATTGGTTTCTTTGATGCGTTTAGGTCATAGCATTTCTCTGACATGGTTTTTTTGGCATTGGCCATGGGCCAATTTCAGATTGGGATGACAAAGAAGAAGCGATAGAATCAGTCCAGTGGGAGGACGATTGGGATGACGATGATGTGAATGATGACTTCTCTCTGCAGTTAAGGAGAGAACTGGAGAGTAACACTGAGCAGAAATGAGCATACTATATTTCTATTTCAAATGTTTAAAGCTCACGTCCTTTAATGTGCTGTTATAACTACTGTATTTTTCATGTTTGTCATCTCACTTTGGTTTTTAATCTAGAAATGTAGTCTAAAATGATGTTCTAGTATTCTGGATCAGTTGCAGTTGACAAACTCAAAATGCCCTTCGTGGCCTTGCTGATAGAATGGTGCTGTCTCTAGAAGGAAGCTTTAAAAATTGGTTTTGGCACAACGCTTTACTATGAATTGGTTGTGGAAATTCAAACTGATTTATGGTTGATGTCTGAACTTCATAGCTGCATAACCGAAATCCAAATGTAAATCGAGCTGTATGCTGAATTAATTCATACCGCATTTGGGTTATGGTAGAGGATTTTTGGAGTGGGAAAGTTGGAAGAATCACGTTGTTTGGTTGGGAAGAAGCAGTTTTTAGAGAAGAATTTAGTTTTTAGAGAAGAATTTAGGATTTGATAGTATATTTTATAAATAAGTATGAAAGATAGGGGCACGTAATAAGAAAAAATGTGATTTTGTGAAAACGTGTTTTCTTGTCTTTTATTTATAAAATTATATAAAATGTAATTAAAAAAAGTCAATGAAATGAAAGTTGGATTCTTTCGGCACGGAGAAGTTAGATTTTTCTAAAATACAGGTATTTAGTTGAACCCGATTTTCGTTTGTTTACAGAATTTCAGAATCCAAATTCCTTCTCAATTGTGTTTGGTTACTGAATCTGAGAGCATGAAGGAGTCCCCTCGACTTTTGTATACGAAACTCCTCAAATACCGCTGCTTCAAAAATATATCAACCTCCAGTCTCACTGAAGAGGTTTCTCCAGTGTCTTAAGTCCCCTAACTGAAGTTCATGCTTCATGGGCCTTGCATATCGACTTAGCACTTCGGTGGAAAATGAGTATGACGACAGCCCTGAAATCCTGGGGTTTGAAGAATGAAGATAAAACGTCTCCGTTCTTCAATAAATAGTGAAATGTCATGTTGAAGCCTATCAATTTTTTTCTCCAGGTAACTGCTCTGGAAAGAATAGAAGTCACTTCACCACAATCATTTGCCTTCCGCTTAGCAGTGCAAGGAAGACGTTTCCACAGATTTTTTTTTGTTTTCTCAAAATAAATTCATTTTGAAGCAACAAATAGGACACTCCATATGGAACATAGGGTATCTATCTTGCAAGTAGCATTACTATGAGATACATTGAAAAAAAATCCAATTTATGTAAATGAGTACAAGTCATACTTGAAATTTGGTAGCTAATCAGAATGCCAATCATGCATATATAATCAAACATAATGTAGAAGTTGCAAATTCACTTCGCTTTTTGGGTTTTATTTATCTGAGTACAGTCCCAAATGCTACAAACATGGATATCTGATTGGTACAAACTGGAACCCAAATCATTCATGCCCCATTGTCCATAAGGGATTCCACCTGAGTCTTGCCACTTAGGCCCCCCTTCCTCAAGTAAATTCTGTACTGGTGGAAGGTCATTGGCTGGTACAGCGGTAGTCGGCCAGGGCCGACAAGCTCCGGTATCGGCCCCACTGGCAAGTCACCTTTGGGGTTGTAGAACAAGGCCAGGGAAAGCCTCTCAACCTCCGAGTTCACCACCACCCTGTGCTCCACACTCTTGTAGTTGGCGTTGCTCAGCACCTTAGAGAAACCACACTTATTGATTAGGCCACAATATCGGTACCAAAAATGCTACTCCTACGGCTACGTACCCACAGGATGACCTACGGGCTATCTACCAAACTGATAATAAACTGTGTTTTGAAAATCCAGGACCCATAAATTAATGGTTGCCTAACATGGCCGTGGGTTCATCCCGTGGGTAAACGGAGTATGTGTAGCATTACTCAATAAGAAAATACTTCATCCATCTACTGAAGCTTGTCTGCATTGTGAAATGAGTTAACTTTATTGGACTCTTAAGAAAATAGGCGTATGCCCCTTAATGTGGCGAGTGCATGGCAATCTTTAGTAAAAGGCGAACGAATAGTTCACTCACCACGCGGTTGCGTTGAGGAAGCAAAGTCAGCCATGTACCCTAAGACAGACCCCTTTTTTTTTCAAATCCAGACGAGCTTCACTGAACGAAGGGAGTAGTATCTATATCTCCAAATTAACTAGTATTTCACATGTATGGAGCAAACTACATGCCTTCAATTTACCATCATCAAATGACTTGACCTAATCTTGAAATAGACTTTAAATTGGTGTAAAGTTCGCTAGTACCTAAAGATTTTTGTATGGTTGGAAGATACATTTTGTACTAGCTCCTATGTTGTGCATTTTAATATTAAGAGTGGCCGTGGACTTGACTCAGTGTTGCGAGAAGATCTTTTTGGCAACGTGTTTGAAAGAGGCTTCAGTCGGCTAAAGCCAGGAGTTGCTGGTACAAAGTGGGAATGGAAGACAGATGTACGTAGGTCATTTTCAAACACATGTAGAAATCTCCTATTTTCTTTTTGTAGACAAGTACATAGGTCATTTTCAAACACATAGAAATCGTCTATTTAAGTTACATAAGTCATTTTCAAGCATGTGTAGGAAATGTGCTCTAAAAACTTTAAGCCGAGAAGCAGGAATAGCCCATGACTTAACTCCTCCAGTGACAGCTTTGATTTATGTTTTATGCTATCATATTTCATCAAGATATATGTCTTATTTAAAGTGGAAGTTGTGGAGGAAAACCGACTTTTTTCGCCGGGTAATATGTCTGATGAGAAGAAGATCATAGTACTTTTTATCTCATATTTTTAAATTTCATAGTTATTAAATAGTATCTAGATTTTTTTTAGCTAGAAACCAAGATAAATTACAAGTAAAAAGGAAAAGGTTAAAATGTAAATTTACCTTGTAATTCAAGCAAAAAAAAGTTTGACTTCTACTAACACTCAGATAGGGGCAACGTGTAAGTTTCCCCAAGAGTTATGTATAGATCTTCATATCTCTGAAGCTTTTATATGTAATAATTCATGGTTGTCATGTGTACGTAGTTTACCTAAATAACTATAGAGAACCTTTTAAGAAAAGTTTATATCCGAAGTATTGAATTTTCATTCCACGCAATATAAAATTCGCATATTCACCTTGTGTTATCCTTTATCTGTAAGTAGGTCAATTAAAATGTTGTATAATCCATGGACATAAGAGAAGCAGGAAGGTATCTATGTGAGTGTACATACCTGAATCTGATCCCCCATGTTGACTATGAACGAGTCAGGGGCTGGTTGCACTGTGACCCAAGAGTTGCCATGCCGTACCTGGAGGCCGGTGACCTTGTCGTCCGGCAACAAGAGGGTGAACCCTCCGGGATCCGAATGAGGCGAGACGCCGAGTGTGAGGTCTGGCTGTGGGCACTTAGGGTAGCAGTTCACCCTTAGGCATGCCTCTACCTCCTCCCCACCAAATGCCATATCCAAGTGCCCCTCATCCAACCCTAGACTCACTGACAATATCTTCATTATGGTTCCACACAGTTCAACTGACTCCTTTCCATACTCTTCTACTATCTCCCTGTACCATCACACTAGTTCTTTGAGATTATGGGAGCTAAATTAGGTACCATAAAGAATGAGAATGAAAATCAGCCGAAAAGTGATTATAGAGAGATAAGTTAGGGAAAATTTAAATGAGATTTGTATCAATCATGCAGAGCCCGGGTAAACTCGAGCTACAAGGGTAGGGTGGGTGATGATTCACGTTCACCTACCCACTGATTTGACACTTATCATCGGATCAAAATTCAACGACTTGAGATGACTTGGTTAAGTTGCATGACACAAATCTCACGTAAACCGGACTATAAATAAATGCTACCCCAAAGTAGTGCATTTGTTTTGTTACATTTCGTATAAGAAAGGATAAATTGATCGGATGATGAGTGCTCAACCTGCAAGAAAGAGGCATGGCTGGCCACTTGCTAACATCCTTGACCGAGTTCGGCAGCAAGTAGAGGAAGAAGTAGTCTCCCCAGTCGAGTATAGCACCCTTCTGGACGCCGATGCGGCTGCCGTAGCCCTCATACGTCCCCGGAGAGTTGGCATACGCTTGCTTGAGCTCAAGGGGCAGGTGGAAGAACTGGCGCCACACCTCCCTCGACTTCCTCAGAAGCTCAGGCGCCACCCCATGGTTCACCACCTGGAAGAATCCCCACTCACGGCATGCGTCCGATATCCGCCGCATCGTCTCCGCTCTCTCCGGTCCGTCAAGGTCAGCCATGTCAATTATTGGTATGTTAGCATGGTTCACTTCCTCGCAAGAGTTCACACTGGCCCTCTCCCATGCAGGCCTGACGTACTGCTTGGGGATGGTCTTCATGCCACTCTCAGCCAGTGACTGAACCCTGACAACCGGTTCCGGCCAGTTCTTTAGGCTGTCCATGGCTGAAGTTGGTATCTTTGGAAGGTGAGAGACCTCAGAAGCTATGCATACACTAATAACAAACGTATGGTACATCTTGAAAACTCACTCGTCTTATATATAGTATTACGGTAATGGATGGATATGACCAAAATTAATGAAAACGCATGCAAAGACGATTCGAGTCTAGTGTGTATAGCGGACTCCATCTGCTCTCTCATTAGTCTTAGATACACTATTCACTACTGTGAAGTGGACGTAAGCAGGCACGTTTTATGCATGCATTTCTTATTTTTTAAGAGTTTTGCCTACTTGATTTCCGGGTAATAATGCATGACAAATAATGCATGACAAAGTTGGCATTCTAGATCTGCCACACAGTAAGAGAAATAGAAAGTTGGTAGACGAGTAATGTGGCAAGAAATTGGCCGACATGGGGGGCAATCTAGGACGTACAACACTTGGTGTTGAGAAAGTATCCATCGGAACCATTCCACGGGACACACGATGGAGGATGTTTAACACGTTTTAATGCATTCTCCAGTCACTCTACAACTAGTACATGTGTCAAAAACTGAATGGACCTCTCTGCAAGTTACGTGGTAGAACTGTTCCACTGGGTAATTTCTCGTGGAACAGAGGATTCAATCTAAGGAAGGCTGAGCAAGCGCTTCTTTCAAAATAGACGTCAAAAATATACTCCTAGCAAGATTACTTGTGACTTACACAATCTGACGCATGAACACGCTCTCTAAATCAATGAATGAGTAGTTCACCTCCCCATGGTTTGGCCCGCTCACCCTTTTACACGGCCGGTGGATGTCCACCGGCTTGTATTCTCTATGTTTACTGGGTGTGGGGTGGGTGGCTAAACAAGAGGTGGTGAACTCTTCATCCCTAGATGATTAAATCGAGTTCCTTCACATTTTTACAGTGTGGCAGCTATATACGCGTCCTTTCTTTGTGACAGCTATTCGTCCTCGCTTTGGTCAATTTTTTGGGGCAACATCATCTCTTTGGTCATGGCATCACAAAGTCAAAAGGAGGAATGTTCTCACTGCAACAATTGGCTTAGTTTTTTTTATTTATAATCACTTCTCGGTTTAATACTAATCACCTATATTTTAGACATTTAAAGGCTAAAAATGCCCCTCTTTTTAGCGAAGTTCAAGTGTGTTCGGGAAAAGTTTAGAGCTAGAATACAGTGAAAGGATGAGTAGTTTACCACCCCGCCTACCCTACCTATACACAGACGGTGGATGCCCACCATCTGAAAATATACTGACTGTGGACAATCACTGAACACGTGAAGTAGCGGGTTGGTTAACACGTGGGGTGGTGAACTACTCATGAAATGCAAAATTGGATAAGTATATTGTTTAGAATTTCATTTCAATATACGACGAACAAAAGTCGTATTGATTATTTTTATACAAGAGTGTGGACCCTATTTAAGTGTTGAGAGAGTGCTTATCTGAGTACAGATTCAAGCAAGATACAATTTATAACAATAAACTATATGTCTAATTAACATCTTCCCTCAAGTTCATGAGGAGTTACCAATTACCATCATGACTTGCTGCGCAAAAGTTAAAGACGTTTGTGAGCTTGGTAAACAAATCGGCAATCTGATAGAGAGAAGAAACATGTTGAACACTGAACAGTTAACTGATTGGCTAAGACTTCCTCTCGAACATAATGATAATCCACCTCAATATGTTTCTTCCTTGCATGAAACACCAATTTGTGAGCTGGAGAGAGAGTGGATAAATACATAGATAGGCTTAGCTGAAAGGGGATGTGAAGCAACAAAACTTTCATTACGTTAAACAATATATCTTGCCTAAAAAAGATTGTGGATAAATTGTCACTTCAACGACATGTCTCGTCAGATTGGTTCTAGAATACGGTTTAATTGATTTCACAATATGGCAAATTAGGTTTAGGGGGCTAATTTGCTGCAAACATAGGTGATTGCTAGTTTCCAAAGCGAATCCAATTAATGTGTAAATCGTAAACATTGACTAGGTAATATGAAAATTTCTCTCTCAACAGCTATGCGTCATCGCTTTGGTCATGGCATCATAAAAGCTTTAGTTTTAGTGATGGATGGGGAATAAAATGATATATTTTATCTACAACGCTTCTTCATTTCTTTTAATTTCTTTGTCTTAGTGAGAGGAAAATATTAAATTGTTGTTTTTTTGCGTTACTTTTCTAGTAAGACTTATAATGCTGTTCTTCTAGAGCTTCAATGATAACATCGGAATTACATATATAGGCACGCAAAAAGGTTAATTATGTGATACATATTATTTTATTCTAAAACGAGGGGATATGTTTTTTTTGGCATGTGATTGAAATGGTGGAGAGAGAACTAGGCATGTTCAAAAGCAAGCAACAGTCTGGTGGGCCTATTCAATAACAAAAGTGTGATAAAGGAAAAGTCCCTTTCTAACTTAAACCTCTCATGAGGTGTCTTTTAAAAAAGAAATAGATGAATTAGGAAGATTTTGTCCTTGTAAGGCTAGCGAGGGGGCATATGTCACATGATTCAGAGGGGATGGTCTCTTGAGGAACAATTAGGGACCACTGGCCAAATGAGGTACCTGTTGAGCTCAATCCAAATACTAGTCCATAGACATTAAATTGCAAGGCCTAAGAAACTTTGAATATTTGTAGGGTGTTCACACCTGTATACATTAACTTAATTAATTAGATTCCCATGCCTTTCCAGTCTAGTCGATTCCTTTGGCTGAGACCATATATACATGCATTTGTTCGTTTGAAAGTGGACGCACACAAAACAAATGGACCTATTGATAAGGTAGTTGGTAGCTCGAGAGAAAAGAAGTTTCAACTCCTACAAGTGCAAAGTGAAGAAAGAAGTTTTCAACTGGTCCCTAAGGAAGGACCATGCCTTTCATAATCCAACTTATGGGATAAGATTCTAGTTATGAATAGTCATAAGAAGTGTTAGCCCACATTTCAATCCATCTAATTTTTAAGTAGCAAAGCTACTAAGCCAATCTTTCATGTTCCGGTGTGTGTTTTCTTGCTTAAGCTCTGTCTTGTCAAGGAAAAATGTTTCTACCAGTAAGGAAAAAAATGTTCAAGAGGAAGATATGTGAGGCATTAAATACTTAGCTAGATAGTTTTGATATCGACAGATTCATCCATATCTGCAATTCAGCCTTGTGGAGACTGGAGAGCTTGATCAACATGACCGGAAGATATTAAACAAAATGATATTGACAAATCGCATATGCGTCCTTCCTAACTTTCAGTTACAACAAAAGTGATGTGTGACATCCCAATGAAGATGTTGTAGTTCATTTAAGAAAATAAATGCTAGGGACTAGGGTTAGTGATAAGGAAAGTGTAGTATGGTAGACCTCGTGGGTCAAGTTTGAATCAGTAGATGGAATTCATATTCTTTTATCTTCAAATCGCTAATCGGACTCTCTAAATTACATGCCTAACTTGGAACTTTTTTGGATGCTAATTTAATTTATTTATTTAGAAATAATTATGTTTGTTATTTATTTCTTTACAAATAATTATCTTGCTATGAAACATTTCATCTAGACATACACATAACTGGGAAATTGTTGGTTGTATTGTGATTCAAGTATCAAATAGTTTGATAGTGGAAAACTCCTAATGTATACCCTTAACTGGTAGAGGGCGTTATCTCTGTGTTTATTCGATTACTTATTGGATACAAATAAAGATACAAAACAGGTGTAGATCTGATCTGCTGTTTACTTGAAGTTGAGATGGGATGGGAGCAGATGGAGGCTGTCATAAACCATGGAGATCATGTCTTTGGTGAAGTATGTGGAGACAAATAGTTGCAAAATGGTGCATTCGAACGATTTTGTACCAAAGCGCACGTATGTGGTAACCGAACAGGATGCCACTACCTTTACCAAAAGAAAAAAGAGTACGATGCCACTCTTTGCACCCGCAGTCTACTTGTGTATGTGAATCTCTGTGACGCAAGTATTATTTGCTTATTTCACAATGTTTTGTGTGTGTGTGTGTTTTTGGTACAAGTAAGGGTTTGTTAGTGGTACATCTACATTTTTGTTATGTATAGACGAAAAAATGAGTCAGCTTCTACCCTTTAATTCGTGGGAACTAATCTTCATGTCTTATTTTTTTTCTATACTTCTTTTTAGGCCATTTTGGTCATTGTTTCACTTAGGCGAACTTCCCCGGTGATACACAGCCTGGTGAAGAATATACACTGAAGATATTTTCCTGCTTTTGGTAATATATTTTCAATTACCAAATTTACAAATTGATGAAGATGGTGCATAAATTTCATGAGTTTGGATGGTGACAGTACTTCATGGGACAATTCTAATAAATAATACATGTATCCGAATGTGATTTCCACAGATTCAGCTGCCCATCCATGACACTAGGAAATGTTCAGTTCACAAGGCCTCCACTTCTCAGCCACTCATTTCCACCGTCCAAATCATGGAAGAAATTTCATGAACTCCCTTGCGTTTCTGGGAATGTTAACCTTGGATTGGGAAGAAAGCTGAAAGGGTCTGTCTCTTTTGCTTCTGTTTAACCCCAACATGAGACAGAATCGAGTTTTTTCCATATTACCTGGCGCCAAAGTTCATATTCCCATATTACCAGGTTTTTCCCGTGAAATCTCATATGACCCGGAATCTGGACTTGATGTACCCAAAATGCCCTTTCTTCTATTTTTTCGTGTTAACACTGTGCGAAGAGGCGTGTTGTGTACAACACGAAAAGAGGGTAAAGTTCTCCGGCGATTTACATCGGCGACCGGCGAGTTGGAGCGGCGATTCAACCGGCGGAATACACGGACGAGTTCGAGCCTATTCGCGTCCCCCATCTCGATATCGAGCTGCCCCCCTGCTGGATTTCGACGACACGACTGAGGGAGAGTGGACAAAGGCGGCGATTTGAAGCGCATCCGTCGGGATTTCTGATCTTCAACCTTCAGAAGACCCCCGCGGCTCCCTCCGCCTGCATGCAACAGGCGGATTGAGCTTCGGTTGACGGCGAGGAAGACTGTGAAAGGCACCTGCGAGGAAATACACACATACAGACGACTAAACTGCGGTAAGTTACAACTATCCTTACTGATTTTAGTTTCATAAGGTCCGACATTTGAATTTTTAATTTTTACTATGAACTATAAAGTCGTGTCTATAGTAGACACGACTGTGTATTTAGTCGTGTCCGCGACGACACGACTTTTATATTTTCGTGTTGCACCGAGGACACTTTTCTAGTGACCACTATACCTCACTCCTTGCAGATGGATAAAAAAAGAGATGAGTCTATGGAGGAAATACCATCGGAAGAGGAGGAGGATCATGATTTTGTCTTCGCACCTCGGCAGCAAAATCAGAGGGGCAGGAAAAGAAAGGCTCCGATGGACCGACCAGTGAAGAGAACATATAATGCGCGACCGGCGCTGAAGACGTGTTGTCAACCGGGAGCGATGAAAAAGTGTGCGGCCCTCCTACAGCGTCACCAAATATGTGCCCAGGTGATCAAAGAGGCTGGTTTCGCTGTCATTTTTGAAGGTGAGGACGTTGTTGTATCTCGGAACCTCCTCGACCATTTGGTCAGGTACTGGGATGAGTCGGCGAAGGTCTTCAATATCAAGGGTAGGAGGCTACATTTCACAGAGGAAGATGTTGCCCTTATCACCGGATTGCCCGCAAAGGGCGACAGAGTTGAGGTCCTCCCCTCCTTGACACGCCGACCGGAAGGTCAATTATTCAGAAAGTACTTCGCCGCGAGGAGAGCAGACATTCCACACATTGAGGAAATGATAGACAAGCTTAGCGCGGGCGAACTGAAGATGGAAGAGGAGGACATTGCGAGGATGATCATCTGCCTCCTCTTCTGCACGGTGTTGTTTCCACACAGCACTAGAGCGGTTCATCCCTCTTTGTACCGTTACATTGACGACCTCCCAAGATTGAGGTCATACAATTGGGCTGGGGCTATACATAAAATGTTGGTTTCTGGTATAACCCATACCAGCCGCCTAGTGGGAGCGAGATCGCAAGGAGAGTGCCTGGGCGGTGGATGCCTAAATGGCGCCGCATATGTCCTTCAGGTATGTAGCAATCATAGTCTTCCATCGGGAAAAAGTCTTATACAATACCACTATATATATAGTCGTGTATGATAGAACACGACTATATTTATAGTCGTCTATTATAGAACACGACTACGTATATAGTCGTGTTCTTGACGACACGACCATAGTTTAATTCGTGTTGAACTTATAGCCGACTAAGGCAACCGCACATTGTTATAATGTTTTCATCTGTTTAATATGCAGATTTGGTTTTTCGAGCACACGACAATCTTCCATCCTGTCATGGGCCCTACCAGCCCACGGGCGAAAAGATGGCCAGGCAGTGGGGCCCTCATTACAGAGGTGAAGAAAGGTGCACAGAAGAAGCACCGCATGGCCGACTATTGGACGGGAGTGTTCCACAATCTTCAAATAGGGGAGGAACTCGTCGACGTAATCAGCCCCATGGCCGGAGAGGCATATCTCCTTGCTTCGTCAACCTCAGGGCCCCATCCTCCACGACGGCAGAGGCCGGAGAGGCCGGAAATGAAGAGGACTCCCAACCAACCTGCGTCCACTTCCTCGAGGACGGCTGCCCAGTCGACTGCAACTGCAATGGGCCGATTGGAGGGTGCCCTTCAGGGCATACAGTCACTAATAGAGATAGCTCTGTCTTCCTATGAGGAGATGGGAAGGAGAGTCAGACCTCTGCGAGAGATTCTCCACTCTATGAAGTCCTCTGCCGCCTCAGCGTCAATGCTGTTAGAAGGTCAGATCATTGAGCATCCGAAGGAGGAGATGACTGACGAGCCGACGAAGGAGCCGAAGAAGCGCCCTGAAATGGAGCGAAAGAAGTCATCGGTGCATCAGATGGAGCCGAAGAAGCGGCCCCAAATGGGGCCACAATCGTCATCAGTGCATCAGATGGACCCAAAGAAGCGGCCCCTTGAAAAGGAGCATAAGAAGAACACTCCTATCGGTATGCGGACAAAGGAGCTGGCAAGGAAGTCACATCTGGATTCGACGAAATGGGGTAAAGGTAAGTTGTAGACGATGATTTATTTTTTCGTGGGTTATTATACACGACTACTATATTTGTCGTGTTTAATTGTACACGACTATGTGGTTTATCGTGTTGCATGCAACACGACTATGTTTTTTATCGTGCTGCTACTACTGACATGAAGAAGTAAAATGTCATTTTAGCTCCCATCAAACGCGCGGATGAGGAAGACAAGATGGAACGGGCTGCAAAGAGATCCTCTGCCAAGATGTTTTTGAAGAAGCTCCAACAAGAATTCAAGGAAGATATGGAGCGTGCAGAAGTCGAGTCCCGTCCGAGGTACAGCCGGGACATATTCCCCCCTGGTGTAGTGATAAGGAAGTGAATGAGGACTGTCGGCTCGACGGAATTGCAGAGGATTAGAGAAGAGGACCATATACGGAGAATGGCGGAGGAGCAGGAACGAAGGAATAGGTCCACTCAGCCGAAAGCCGACTCCGAACAAACCATATCCGATAGAGAAGCGACCTCTATCATCGATGAGGTCATCTCTTCCATACGGCAGTCGGATATCGAAACCGTCAAGGAGGAGGTGAAGGAGGATGTGAAGGGCGGGGACGTCGTAGAGGAGGAGGTGAAGGCGGATGTTCTGGAGAAGGAGACGAAGGAGGAGGAGGGGAAGGAGGAGGAGGGGAAGGAGGAGGAGGTGCAGGCGGACGAAGAGGCGATGGCGGAGGAGAAGACGGAGGAGGTGAAGGAAGAGGAGGCTGAGGAGGAGAAGGCGAGGGAGGAGGAGGAGGTCGCGGAGGGCACTGGCTTAACCGCATCACAGCCGGTTGACGTCGATGTCCTCCTAACCCCTCAGAAGTCTAAGTCTGTAATTGCTCTCCCCGACAACTATGCCAATTCGGAGTTATGCTTCGACATGGGGGTATTGTTAGAGCGGGATAGACTGGCAATAGATGGATGGATCGCCAATCCGAGGAAGGTTTATCCAATCCCAACGCTATGTGATGACGACTATTTATCCCTCCTACAAACAACAGAAATAAACACCAATGTAAGTAAACCTATGCTCCTCATATCTTTTTGTAGACGTAAAGTGGGTATTCGAAGACACGACTTTGCGCCTAGTCGTGTTTATGAAATACACGACTATACGCATAGTCGTGTCTATCGAGGACACGACTAGCATGAAAAACGTATATATAGAATAATCGACTTTTAATTGGAAGTTGTATGTTGCCTTACCGAAGTGTAATGACTCCTGTGGATGTTTTCCATAGGTTATAGATGCGTTTTTAAGTCTGTTGAGCCAGCGCAATGAGAGAAACCCGATGAAATATTCGTGGGCATTTTTTGGTTGCCACGCATTCAAAGAGATATTCGACAACGTAAGTGTTCCCTGCATAAGGAGTGATGAGAAATTAAGTATGATATTACGAGCATCGTTGTCTAAATCTCTTTCGCTTTCGCAGGAGCACCAGGAAGGGGGAAATAATGCCAAATTGGTTAAAAAGCTCGGGAGGATGCTGGACGGCTTGAACAGGAACATGTTCTACGCATTTTTCCCAATCCGCACAGGCTCCCACTTCTGCCTCGTGTATGTCCATTTCCTGCACTGTGTATGGCGCTTCTACAACCCGCTGTCTGGCAGATCCCAATTATATCCGCATCACAGAAAAGCTGCTGACAAATTCACGCAGTTCATGAACGTCGTGATGGCAGGCAAGCTGGGGTGGTTTGGTTTGCTAGACTGGAAGATGACTCAGATATCCAAAGCGCCGTGGCAACAAAATTCGAAAGACTGTGGCATCTTCATCATGATGTACGTCGCGCATTTGGCGTCCAATGTGAACCCCCCGGAGTTTGATCAGTCCACAATCACACGACTGTGGCGACCAGTCATCGCTTCAACCTTGATTCGGGGGGTTATTAACAGCGAGTTTGACGACGATTCTGGACAAGGCACAAAAGATGCTGTCACAGTTGCGGGTTTTTTGCGGCTTCCGGATAAAGAATAACTTCAAATTCATTTTATTCACATTATTTTAATGTACAAAGTTCATTTGCTGTAAATACCGTACTCTTTCACTGTACAAAGTTCATTTTAATGTACAAAGTTCACATACTTCCAATTCTTTTTTTGACTCATACCAGATGTAGACAAAATATCGCTAGCATGAATGTGAATACGGCCTTCATACAACAGGTTAGTTTCATATAATCGTCTCTGATGGAAAACGACTACGCATATAATCGTCTCTGGTACAATACGACTACGTATATAATCGTCTCTGATTGAACACGACTTTATATGTAGTCATGTTTCACAATACACGACAGTATAGAAGTTAATTTGGGTAGGCCGTCTGCGCTATACAAGAATTTGACTAGATCCTAAGTGAAGAATGGTGGGGGCTGAGGTAAGCCGGAGCGGCGTACATCCGCTGTCTCGTTCGTAGACAGTTTGCCTTGTTGCGGAAGTTTTCGTTTCCTGCGCGTCCGATGTTCTTTCGGAATGGGGCTTTTAGTGCACTTTGTACGGTTGTGACCAACTTCACGACAATTCCCACATTTCGCACGTGGCCTTGCAGGTGGATCGGGCTGTGACTCAATTCTCTTTGTCTTTCTCCTGCCCTTCTTTGGAGCTTCAAGCCTTGGCGGTTCGCATTTAAATAATACACCGTAATTTCCCCACTGACTTCTGTCTAAAGTAGGGAACACTACTTCTTCGTACGTGCTGCGGTACGTACTTGCGCAGTACCACTTCTCACAATATTCTACCGCTTCCAGACTCCTCTCATCAATACATGCCATGGCGTGCTTGCACGGAAGTCCCATGCTCTGGAAGAAGCCGCATGTGCATGTTCTATGCGTAAGGTCAACAACATCCTGATGCGAAAACATGAACAACATCAGTGTTTTAGAAGGATACTCGTGTCGTCGAAGACACGACTGTATGACTAGTCGTGTCTTCGACGACATGACTTTGTTATAGTCGTCTCTTACAGAAAACAAATTTATGCTTACCACATGGTATAAAAATGTCACTTCAAACTGCCGTAATGATAGCGGTTGAACTCGAACTGTTCCAGCACTCTGATTCCTCATCTGATTGATATGATTCTGTGCATATTTTGTTAACGGAGTCGGTAGGCCGTCTGCCTCTATTCGGCGTCTCTGAAAATGGACGCTTGTGGTCGCCCGCGTTTGCTCGATCAACCGAGTTATTGGCCAAAACCTTGCCTTTAGAAGCATATTATTTACACTTTCTGACGCGTTCGACGTGAGAGTGCCGTACCTTTTACCCGGATATTCTACGTTCGCCCAATGTGTTTTCGGAATATTGTCAACATATTTCCAGGCCGCCTCATTGTGTTCCTTCATCTTCTCCATCGTAGCGTCGAATTCTGGTCTCCTGAAGCATTTTGCAGCTCGGAATAGGAGTTCCTTCAGGTACTTATCCTTCCAAGTATTAAGCATATTTGCGGCCATATGCCGTAGGCAAAACCCATGGTGAGCCTCGGGAAAGACATCGGCGACCGCTCTCAGAAGGCCCTTCTGTCTATCAGAGACAATCGTGTCCAGGGATGCCGGGGGGTCCGTAAAGAGAAAACATTTAAGTAAGGTGAGGAACCACGTCCTGTACAAGTGAGAGACAAGCATATTAAACATAGAATGCTTCAGGTTGTTACAAGGTCGTCTATAAGCAAAAGACGACTGTATGAGTAGTCGTGTTGTCGAGGACACGACTGTGTGCCCAGTCGTGTCGTGCAAAACACGACTACGTATATAGTCGTCTTTCCTGGTTCTAAACTTACCACGTTTTGATATTCTCTTTATCCACAATTGCATATGCAAGACACATTAATTGTTGATTGCCGTCAATTGCTGTAGCAACCAATAATACTCCAGGGTACTTTCCTTTTAGGAATGTTCCATCAAGCGTGAGCAACGGTCTCAGTGTTCTTCGGAATGCTCTCGCAACCGGGCCGAACATCTAAAACACACGTCTGAAGTCGTAGCCGGCTAACTCAATTGGGATATCAGGTATATCAGCTGATCTTTCGATGACCACATGTGTACCTGCGTTAGACCGCTCTAATTCCCTTCCGTAATGTGGCAAAATACGATAAGCGTCTTCAGGGTTGCCATCGATCAATCGGATCAATTCCTCTTTCGCCCTCCATGCCCTTTTATAGTTGACTGTGACGCCCCAATGCTTCTCAATGTATTGTTGGATATTTGAGATTTTTATGGAGTTTGAATCCTTATGGAGGCCATGACACTTCCTCGCAATCCAGAGGTGAGAAGCCAATGGATGATCTTTCGAACTTAGAGAAGTGTCACATGTATGCCGTTCTTCCCTCCTTGTTACGCTGACTCCATCAAGTCTGTTCGACGCTCGTATGTACCACTTGCACCCCGAAACCTTGCAACTTGCAGCGAATGTGTCCTTGCTCTCATCCGCTACTTTGAACATGAACTTCCTCTTGATTGCCAGATCAGTTAGAACCATCTTGAACTGCTTGACGCTTTCGAATCTAGCCCCTAAGGTAAGTTGTGCCTCGTAGTCTTCTGCTTACAAACTTCCGGTCAACATCGTCTCCTCTTCACAATGTTTTGAAGGACCGGCCTGTGCAGAATAGGTACCCCAATCCCAACCACCATCACCCTCAATATTGAGATAGTCATCGTCCTCCGACGCGACAGATTTCCCTTTACCTGTGTCTCTTGCCGTTGGACCTCTAGAAGTTGATGTTCCCATGTGATATGGCTGGCTGAAATGTGGTACTGTAAGAGGCTCATCCCACTCATCTGCAGACCACGGTAATTCATCTTCATCCAACCATTCTTCTTCATCTGGACTGGAATCTTCATCTTCATCTTCTTCTTCATCTTCACCTTCTTCTCCATCTCCGACACTGCGGGAAAAAACATGTATGAATGGACTTGACAAAACGATAGCACGTACTATGAGGTATTGTTTTATGCAACACGAATTGATTTATAGTCGTCTACGATTGAACACGACTAGGTATATAGTCGTGTTCAATACGGCACGATAAAACTTTTAGTCGTGTACTATTATAGTCGACTATAATAGCACACCAGTTGCCTGTATCCGCGCCTTAGAAGTATCACCTCGCATTGTCTCCATCTCTTCCTCCTTCGACTGCTGATGCGGGTGTCTTATTGCCCTGGCTGGACGGCCTCTCCGGCGGTGTGTTACTGCCCAGCATCACTTCTGCCTCTGGTAGCCTCTCCGGCGGTGTGTTACTGCCCGGCATCACTTCTGCCTCTGGTAGCCTCTCGGCCGGGCTGTTATTCGCATTGGCATTTATTTCCTTATTGAGAGTCGATGTCTCCATGTTATTGCCCGTAGAAGTCCACTCCACGTACAGGCGGAGTAGTCCATTTGTGCCTTGCTTGCTCTTGTGAAGTATAAATATTGACTCCACGTCTTTATCGTCTTCAAGGAGAAATGTGTATTCTTCAGAGTCAACACGATATGACAAAGTTAATGTACCAGGTGTAGACTTAAGCGGCAATCTTTCTTCCACTAGCTGCAACAGTTCCAGGTACTTTACTCGTGTATCTATAGGCAGGAGCTTCCGTATCCCGCCCACGTACTTGCCAGAATTCGTCAAAACTCCATCGTAGTGTAAACAAAGAACTATCTTCTCCATCCGTACCTGCCATTAAAAAACCGATATAAGTTAAAAATCCGTGAGACACGATATATTGAAAACCGTATATGAGTGCAACGTCTATGAGTCGTGTTTCATCAAACACGACTATTGTTACAGTCGTGTTGTCGACGACACGACTGTAACAACAGTTGAAAACTTCCTAAGTTTTCAACTTTCTTCTCTGGAACCAACTTTCATGATAGAAATCGTCGTATTTTAACTTCACCTACCAGTTTTTCGATGTACCTTGCCTCCGTTGAAGTTGTTTTCTAATACCCGATCTTTCCCGCTCGTTTTCCCGCTTGTTGCCGCGAAGATGACCTTTTCGGAGTTCGACGGCGCCGGCGATGATATGGGCGGAGCGGCCGGACGGAACGCCTTCTTCTCCGACTAGCGGCAGCTTCTCCGGGTAGTCGCTCCCTTTCCGGGTAATATGGAAAACCAAAGTGTGGGTGCCTTATACCTAAACCTAAGGGCATTTTGGGTACTTTCTGGGTCATATGGAAGGAAGAAAAGGATTCCGGGTAATATGAGAAACCCGTGTTTGGCGCCAGGTCAGACGTAAAAAGCTCGACAGAATCACATGGCTTTGTTTTTTCAACTGAATGTTGAGCAATATATAGCCGTACGTACATCATGCAGGATTGAAAAAAGCGATTTCGTTGATAACCGTTGTTCGTAGAAGCTCGAGCTCCCCCAGAAAACAAATGTCAGAAAATAGCGCGATTTGATGCCAGGACCTTAGCTCTTATACCATGTTTTGGTTTTTCTGATGAGTAGTTTTTATACCATGTTTAATTCAGATGTTTAATTCCTGCTATTTTCCAATAGCTTAATCTGTTAGGAGCTTATTATATGTTCAATTCACATCTCAACAAGCACTTCCCGGCAAGTGCAAGCATCTATCAAACTTTGCAAGTACATGAACATGAAAAGGAAATGCATACCCATGTTTAGTGGGACTCAAACCCCTCTGCACCATGTTAGATAACTACTGTTCGCAAAGCTGGAGCGTTATATTTACTTCATATCCAATACTAACAATTTAAGCTA
Source organism: Houttuynia cordata (assembly GCA_039654745.1). NCBI lineage: Eukaryota > Viridiplantae > Streptophyta > Magnoliopsida > Piperales > Saururaceae > Houttuynia > Houttuynia cordata. Next base: position 17,284,675 of record CM077510.1, read on the forward strand.
TTACTCCGTTAGGAATTATTTTTACCATAAGGCTTTTCAAAATCAACTAATTTTAGTTCATTTTGTAAAAGTAATAATAATTTCGGACAGAGGGAGTACTAAACAATGGTTATTTAACATGGTGTACGTGTGCTCCAAGGTCAGGAGGCCCAGGGTTCACATCTTCGTGGAGGCATATATAACCGCAGCTTAAGCTATTAGGTAACAATGGTTATCTATCTAACATGTAGCATATGCGTGAGTCATTTACCAAAGAGTTGCGGTTTCAAGAATCGATTAGCTGTAATTATGTCAATATTGCTAGTTGCCATCATCTTTGTATGTTCCCACATCAGAACTCTTACATAAAGCCAGCTGTGAGATGGATAGTTTGTTTCTATGTTTTTTTTTATAATTAAAAAATTGGATTAAAGAAGCCAAGTGAGTACAACCTCACCTCAACACGACAACACATGAGATGTGGACCCCTCAAGAAAATATATAAAAAAAATACAGAACAAAGTGCTAATCCGGCCGATCGATCGCAAAGTGATCAACCAGTGCAAAAAAAGTCCGTCCCATCATTCATCGAGATCCTTTCATTCCCTTTGGTCAGGGATTGTGCTCGTCCCAAAAGGTATGCAAGAAAGGGCATTGAGTGAGGCAAATATCCTTAAGATGAAAGGTGTTGAGAATCTCGTGGATAAGGTTTTGGCCCAAAATATATGTCTCGAGCTTTTGGTCTTCAAAGATTCGCTTGTTCCGCTCTTCCCATATCATAGAAATAAAGCTTGTGAAACCGACTTGGATAATATGCCCTGTGTGTTTATTGTTCCTGATCAACTGAGTCAGCCATTCCAATTCCATGAAGCACCCCCCAATTGTATGATGAATATTGCACTTACGAAGGAATATTCGCCATACTACCTTAGCATATATGCATTCAAACATTAGGTGTCTTGTAGATTCCTCGTTTTTCCTATACATAACACACCTGTTAACTAGGGATATCCCTCTTCTCTTCAGGTTGTCCAGAGTGAGGAGCCCTTCATTGAGAGCCATCCAAGCACAAAAGAAGTGTCGGTTCACCCGATGTTTAAACCAAATAAGGTCATACCACGGTACCTTCCCAGATTTCGCTCTAAAAGCATCTCAGGCACTCTTAAAGGTGAACTTACCAGATTGGTTGAGCCACCCATAGGAATCCTCCGATTCAGTAAACACCGGCATTTTGTCTAGGATTTCTTTCTTAGCAAGATCACCTCTTCTTGATAGTATGCATTCATTTTGAAGATTTCCAAACTTAAGATAATCCGCTATTGTTTCCTTTGTGTTGCCTCCCAATTCCAGAGCCGTTATGTTACCAAATTTCCGAACTAGAGCTAAGGGGCCGCTCCATGGGTCCACCCACATCCTTATTATGCACCCATTCCCAATGTTGACCACAACTCTCTCCTGCATGAATGATTGTAATTGGAGGATGAATTGCCAGGCATAGGAGCAATTGTGCGCCCTAGTCATCCAGATGGAGTTGGTGTTGAGATACACCCCATGAACCCAAAGACACCAGAGAGATTCTTTACAAGTGAGACATCTCCAAAAGAGTTTGGCGAGATTTGCATTGTTGATATCTTGAATACGTCTAACCCCAAGACCTCCTTCTTTTAGGGGGCGACAAAGCCTCCGCCAGGTAAAGTTGTGAAATCCATTGGATTGGGTGGAACCTTTCCACAGGAACGTGGCCATGATACTCTCCACTTTGTGGCAGACTTTTTTGGGCAGTTTGAAGCAGGATGTCCAAAATGCATTCAATCCACCAATAACTGATTTAATCAATTGTAGTCTCCCAGCGTATGATAGGAGTGCAGTTTTCTACCTATTTACCCGTCCAGATATCCTGTCAAGAAGAGGCTTACAGGCTGAATAGAAAATATACTTAGAGGACATAGGCATACCTAAATAGGTAATCGGAAAGCACCCTTTCTCGAAATCCAAGCATTTCTAGGATGATAGATTTGTGTTGGCACCCTGCAGAGAAAAATATAGAGCTCTTGCAAATATTTGCCTAGAGACCGGACATGTCTGTAAAATCTAAGAGAATGTCCCGGATACACACTGCCGATTGAACATCCTCCTTGGAGAACAACAGAACATCATCAGCAAATAGGAGATGTGAGAAAGGCATACCTCCCTCAATAGTTGGAGCCTTGAGATGACCATTCAATGAGGCCTGATTCAACATGGCTGATAGTCCTTCCATGCATAATAAAAATAAGAGAGGCGATAATGGGCATCCCTGCCGGAGGCCACTAGCGCTGGAGAAGTGCCCATAATTCGACCCATTAATGAGGATGTTGAAAGTGGGAGTACAAATACACTGCCGGGTCCAGTGGATCCATTTGTTGTCGAACCCAAGAGACTCCTGGACAAGGAAAATGTAGTCCCATCTCACCTTATCATAGGCCTTCCTCAGATCAACTTTTACACAGAGCCTTTTCTGACCCCCATGACGATGCATGTTGCGGACGAGTTCGTGAGCCAGCAAAATATTCTCACTAATGCTTCTCCCCTTCACAAAGGCCGATTGATTGAGACTAATAAGAAGTGGGAGCACTACAGCCAGCCTGTTTGCCATAAGCTTTGAGATAGTTTTGTAGATAAAATTGCATAGGGCAATCGGTCTGAATTCCTCGAAGCTCTTTGAACTTGCCTTTTTAGGGATGAGAGTTAGGAAAGTGTGATTTATGGCCCAGAGCATGTGCCCTCTCTTGAAGAAGTCTCGAACTGCCGATAGGAAGTCCGGGCCAATAATGTCCCAAAAGTGAGTGAAGAATTCTTTGTGAAATCCATCCGGACTTGGAGCCTTTCCATTTGGCGCCTGGAAAACTACCCCTTTGATTTCATCATTTGTTACCTCACTAGACAAGAAGGCAGCTTGATCCGAAGTTAGAATCTGCGAGAAGGGGATTGGTACCTGAGCGGTTGCCGAGGTAGGAGTGAAAAGGTTTTTGTAAAACAGCTCTGCTTTGGCTCTTATGTCCTGTGAGGATTCCAACTTCGTGCCCAAATCATCAAATATCTCATGAATGGTGTTCCGCACACTGTGGGATGCGACAGATGCATGAAAGAACTTAGAACATTTGTCTCCCTCTTGGAGCCACTTAATTCTTGATTTCTGCCGAAAGAATTGTTCCCTAATACCATCCTCTTCACAAACTTTTTGCCGCACCGAGTTGGCACACCTCCTCAAAGCATCATCAAGGGGTTGATTTTGCAATACGGTTTGTATGGAATGGAGATCAAGTACCGCTGCTCTATATCTGGCATTAACATCCTCAAAGTGATCTCTATTCCACCTTTTAAGAGCTTCCTTACATGCTGCAATTTTTTGAAAAGCATAAACAGGGGCTGACCTTGAATGGCCGTGTCACAGGTGATCTACACATGAAATATGCATTATATTATCTCCTAAACTTATATTTATGCTAGTGTTTGATTACAATTACTACTACTTTAATATAGTTTTTGATTTTTGTAGGAAACAAGAGTAATATACAAAAATGAGGTAAAAACGGACTTCAATGGTCAAATTATCATAACTCCGTGTACGAATATCGGATTGGATTGATTCAAGTCTCATGTTAAATTTCAAGATGTCAGCTTTCCAACGCCACCAACCACGCGCAATTCAGAGTTCGGAGCAAAAAGTTATAGCCATTTGAAGATTCTGGACAGTAAACACGATCGATCGTATCCTTACGCGATCGATCGCGTCTTCCGCTAAAAAACACTACAATGGAGAATACGATCGATCGGACACCAAAACGATCGATCGTATCTACTGGAATTTTAGGCCTAGCGCGAAGTTTTGAAGACAGTAAAAACGATCGATCGACTTCGTCCGACGTCGTTCGCCATACGATCGATCGGAAGCAATTAACAAAGGAAAACGGCTTCGTTCGGCTGCGTTCGCAAGGCGATCAATCGTGCTATACGGGCGATCGATCGGTGCATACGGAAAACGCAATTTAACCCTATTTTGACTCGGATTTGGAAGGGGATTTGAGGGCTTTCCTTCATCCTTATATATATGCCTTAAGGGAGAACGTATTGGGCATTCAACTTTGGAGAACCAGAGCTTTATTGGAGGCTAGAGAGGAGCAAGAGAAGGAGTCTTGAGCAAAGAAGAAGAAGAAGGATTCATGACGATGGATCTACTTAAACAGGCTTTTCTTTTCTCCCTTTCTATGTGTAACTAAATTCCTTGTCAAGGCTTGATGAAGCCCTAGATGTGTATTGATACTCTTGATAGTTTAATTCTATAAAGTTGATTATGATTCATGCTTAATGCGATTTCATGAGTTCTTTTGAGTGCTTGACCATAGACTTGATTGATTTGCATGAAATTAGATCTTTTTAATTCCTGGGCTTAGCTAAAAGTAGGCTGGTGTTAATTCTATGCCCGACCAAGGATAGGATCATTAGCCCAAATGATAATTCTATGCCCGACCAAGGATAGAATTATCTACATTAATTTTTAGTGGATGAACTCTCATGTCCGACCAAGAACGTGAGTGAATTCATTGTGATTTGTGTGTCTGACCATGAACACAAATTACCATATCATGTCAATGTATGCTTAATAATAATTGAGAGTAGTAATTGCATGTCTAGTGGTGGATTCTCTGCCTTGATATTTCTCCATATTGATTAAATCTCAGTTAGATTAAATAAAGTCCATTGCTTTCTTTAGAATTAATTAAACTACATCTTTTTCTTCTCTTGAATTTGGTAAAAGATTAATCCGTCCCTGAGGTTCGACAACCCTTTAATACTCGCCGTAGTACAATTGCCTTGTGCACTTGCAAGGGTTTATATTTAAACGATCAACAGGCTTTAGAGATAACCTCTCGTATGCTTGCATCTTGCTTCTACATGTCAAAAAACTTGAATGGTATTGGACCTTTTGGGAAAGGATGGCGCATTCTAAAAATGATGGGGTTATGGTCCAATAAACCTGGAAGAGGACAATAGAGTATGGAGGTAGGATTCCCCTTAAAACAGGATAGAAAAAAACCCAAGTGCGACAATTCCTACTGTACTCCCTCATCCCACATTACTTGTCCTAATTGGAAATCCAAAAGGAACTAAAATGATTTTATTTCTGATTTCCAATCTAGCTGATAGTTCATATGGGACAGAGAGAGTAATATATACATCTAACAAGGCTAAGAGATCGAAGGCACATTGAAACTGTATAATTTATGCATCAAAATTTTTTTCATAGATTAGGATTAGTTCACCACCCCACGTTTTAGCCAGCCTCCCCGCCTATACACAGACGGTGGATGTCCACCGTGGGGTGGTGATATAATCATCCTTATAGATTATTGGGAAGTCTATTACAATGAGTCAATGACCTTATCTCACCTCCCCCCATCTATACTTGACATAATTGGCACTCCAACCCAATTAGACATACAACCACAAAACGAATGCGATTATGAGTACTTTCGTACCATTCAGAAATTAGACGCAGGAAAGTCTGTAGATGCAAAGCAGACTGATCCTAGAGCTGATTCACCATCCCCAACAAGTGGCCATGGATTCATACTTTCATGGTTAGAATCTAAGAATAGTCCTCCTGGAAGTAGAAAAGTATCCCATATATCTTGTTGGATGTATTCCAAACTATTCTGTTGAACCTCATTACACCAGATTGTGTCATCGTGTCTGAGCCTCTTCTGAGAAGAAATTTCTTGAGAAGGAATTGCTTGAGACAGCTCATTCAACATGGCTTCACAATTCAATGGTCTCTGAGGTACATTCACCTCCGAATCAGATCCGTAGTCTTTTGCATTAGACTCCGACTCGCAAAGCGAAGGAAGCGATGTCGGAGAAGATGGCTTGTGGGATTTCTTGCTAGCAGCAAGATTGTGACGTTCTCCTGTGATTTTAGCAAAGTATCTGCTTTGAGATTCAATACTCAATTTCAAGAAACGTTGTACCTGCCGAAAGATAAATAGGTTCAGTAATCTGTTTCTTTGTCAACATTTTCCCCACTGAGTTGAGTGCTTTAATGCTAGCTTGACAAGTTCTTGATGTGTGAAGCACTATATAGGGTGGTGACAAGTATAGAACTCCGTCCTGTTTTGTTATCTCCATCAGAATAATTTGATTTCATGAGTCATGCTATCTTGACATCAAAATTCATACGAGAACAGGCCCGTTGATCTGTAGATCCCGCAAAGTTAAATCATGGTGGAGATGCATTTAAAACACAGCCTGTGTGCTGTCCCGTAACACTGGCATTTTCCGATTTCCATTGAATGGTGGAAAACACAGCTAAGAGTTTCTTTAGGCAAAAAGTGGTTCAGAATTCACTTAAATTGAGCCACATGGAGCATCTAATATGGGACTGTCTTTTTTCTTATGGAGCTACTAAAACAGGATGAAGGTAGTAGTTCTTGCCCATGGTAATGAGGATGCTGTTCCTTTATTTTTCTTTTGATGGAAAGAAGAAGTCCTAAAGAAATATTCCCTCTGTTCAAATTATTATTAACATAAGATTTTTCAAAATGAACTAAATTTAATTCATTTTGAAAAACCTTATGTTCATAATAATTCCAGACGGAGGGAGTAGATGAAGTTCCATTTGTTCCTTAGGAAGAACATAAATTAGATGTGTCATTAATTCATTTTGAAAAACCTTATGTTCATAATAATTCCGGATGGATGGAGTAGAAATTCCTTTTGCTCCTTAGGAAGAACATAAATTAGAAAGAAAAGAATGCATTTTCATGGAGCTAACCGAATTCTGTTCTGGCAGGTTTTTGTTTATTTCTTCTTGCACTTTTAAGATACTGTTGATCTGAGCTGCACTGTAGAACATCAATAAACAGAATTCAGTGTCGAAATTAAATCCAATAAGAGCAAAAAGGTTCTAGATTCTATGGTTTTTCTTTCCCTTTCTCTTTTTAATGTCGAGTTATGTTATTGTGCATGAAAGTATACTTACGCTTGTACACTGAAATTTGGCAGCAGCTCTGAAATCTTTTGCTTCTCACTCTTTCCCCCTACACCAATACAAGGACATAAAATTAAAATTCAGATAATAATATTTAGACAAAAATTTTTTGTTAGAATGAGAATGTCGCTTACGATCAACGCATTCTGGAACAAACATGGCATCCCTGTATTTCTGAAATCCAAGAAAAAAAGAATAAAAAGTCCTTTGGATTAAAAGGTTATTTCACCAAAATACATGTAGAAGAAGAAAAATGGAATCGGCAATGAATATTTATCTACCTGCAAGTGACTTTTGATGTGATATATAGTTAGACCCTGGACACCCATAGTCTTCAAGATGCCTTTAGGAGTTGCTCCTGTCAATTAAGATTGGAAGTTTATAAGACTGCTGGAATTTAAAATAGACATAAGTGAAGATTACTTCATAGTTCACAATGAATATATTGTCAAAATCTACATCTATATTAATGTGTATTCTTAGAACCTTGCTCTTGTAATATAACGTCCAAGTTTCCCAAGAGCTGGTTGGAAAGGGAAATCTTATTTATAAATCCCCCCTCCCATTTGCAAGTGTACATCAAGTGCGATCTCTATCCCATATTACCAAGTAAGAAAACTAAGAGCATCTCCATCCGAAACTTTTTTTTTCTCCCTCATACTGACAAAAAAGAGGGTGCAATGCCTAGGTGGCAAAATGAAGTCCAAATTTAAAAGAGGTCATCCATCCGATACTTCATTTTTTTATTATTTTATTAATTTTTCACTCACATGAAATGGTTACTTTTTCCGACTGTCATTCTTTTTAACTTCGAAATAGAATGGGAAAAAAAATATAGAGGGCGATTTACATGAGATCGTTCTCATATAAGGAGCATGGAGACAATCTTTTGGGTCGTTAGATTCCAGTCCAAGGGTGGCAGTGGGCAGGTGATCAGTGTGTAAAATTAATGAGTAGGTGAGTTCCCTATAGCCGTCAAATCAAGATCCAACAGTTACGAATTAAATTGGTCTCATATAAGCTATATGAGAGCGATCTCATTTAAAAATTTTACATATATTAAACCCAAAATAAAGGCTCAATAGTTCAAACTTTATATATAAAGTCTCAATCCCCAACATTTTATTTACATGTCAGAAATAAAGTTTCCGTTGGAGATGAGGAATATGATGTGGACCTTTATTTATTACCGTTGAGGTGACAGGGCACAAATGAACGTTCGGTTGGAGATGCTCTAAGTTTCCCAAAAGCTCGAGCTCTTCCAGCAATTTTAAAATTATACTCCACCCAAAAAAAAGGTACAAACAACTTCACCTCACTTAAATATGAAGTCCCCACTCCCTAACCAATTTTGACAAGTGGAATTTAGTAAATTACTGATGTACTCACGAAAGTAATACTCCCTTCGTCCAAAAAATTTGTCCCCATTTGAAAATGAGCAAATTTTATTGGACTCCAATGCCTGTGCAAAAAATAGAATACCCTCCACCCACTTCCGTGTATTTGGACGTTAGGGGACATTTATTCATGGATTGGATTTTTTTCCAAATGAGGCCTCTTATTTTTGGATAGAGGGAGTACTTCAACTTATCGATAGATTAGACACTCAACTCAATTACCTAATTATCATTAATTAAATGTCACCATGTATTATAAAGTTAGAACTTCACTGGGTGCACGAAATTGGCATGAAAAAATTTAGTGTAATGAAAGTACAAAGCCTACTTTCAGCCCCTCCGAGCTGTTTCACTGCCTCTTCGAACCGCCGGTGTAAATCAGGAGTCCAACGTAGCCTCTGTCTGGTTGTGCTCTCAGCATGGCTTGGTTGCATGTCAGTCTCGGAGCTTGCTATTGACATCTCTCTTTTTGACACTTTTTTCTGTTCAAAGCACCCAAAAGGAAAAATGATTGGTGTTCTAGAATTTCTGAATTTTTTAAAAGATCAAGGAAACAAAATCCATATGACAAATTGACTAGAAATGATATCTAGGTTCTCACATAGTACGAAGTTTGAACATATCTAGGTTCTAGAGTTGCACTGAAAGATTTAAGTGAACTAAAATTAAAGATGCTAACATCTGATGATCTTGATCAACAAGTAGTTTATGTTCATGTATCAAAACGAACGAGCTAATAATGTTTGCTTATTCATGTGATGCTCTGGATACTATATGCAAAAATGAAAAAAAAATCTAGAAAAATGACTACCAATTTTGAGGCATGCTACACATTAAAATGCCATTCATTTTGTCATAAATAGAATCGAAGTTTAGCTTCTACTGATACATAGGCAAACACTAAAGATAAGATGGTTATGATACTATTGGAATGAACAAAAATTGAGCTAAATGATAATGATATAACTACATTCTAACAAAAATAATAAAGAAATTGTCGTGCAAGAAAACTATCATTGGTCAATGATAAACAAGTTGTGCAAATAGTTCTTGCATATTTGTTGGTGATTTGAGAGTAGCAAAATTGTTTATAAATCCTAATAAGAATCAAATTTATGAATATAAATAAAAACTAAATCAGGCTCTTACATTAGCAAAAGTAAGCTAGAGGAAGAGTTCCCACCCAAGTTTATTCTGCATAAAGCCATGCTAACAAGAATATATATGTATGTCAAGATTGACTCACATGATGTTGCTAAAAACAAAGAGAAGGGTTAAATATGTTTAGAGTCGATATTTCCGGAGTTGGGAGAAGCAAGTCAATTAGGTGGAAAGTATTGGGAAGGAAAGGATGAGATGCGAAGACATGGCTTCAAGTGGAGCTGGCATTGTTATCGTTGGCATGAAATGACCTACGAGACAACTCAAATTCAAAGGAGCTTCTTTGTAGCTGACGAGACAAGGCCATGGTGTTTTGTCTGAGGGAAGAAGACGGGAGTTTTACGAGATAAAAACCATTTGGAGTTGCATGCAGCCTTGGGAACTCTCCAATTCCTTTTGTCTCATATATGTCGGCACGTGATTTGCGCATGGAGTTATTTTCTATAAGGGAGCAGTCCCATTGTCTCAAGCGTGTCCATAAGCATCGAAGCACCACTATCCGTCAGATTTCAATCCGAATTTACGCGTTAGTTCAGGGGTCCTGCCTTTAGTTTAAGTTGCACCATCGAATCTCGGTCCGATGGCTCACAGCACACCAGCGCATGTTGACGTGCAACACACGTGAGGCGGAGCACAAGTAAAGTATTTTTTAATGTGAGAGGCAGGTTATATTTAGGGGCCGTCTGGGGCGTAAAAAAGTCAAAATATTCATAGTGGATTTTGGACGTCCAGTATTCATATTTTTTGCATATATATATATATATATATATATATATCCAGCGTGAAACACGACCTGAGATGATTCAACTGGATATAGAAAAAACATGGATGCTACAGTGTAGCAAAACATCCACTTAGGGACCGTTTAGGTCCTGATTAAAAGCAAAACATCTACTGTAGCACCCATGTTTTTTTCCTATCCAACTAAAACACAAGGATAGGGAAAAAAATATGAATGCTACAGTGGATCTGGAAAAAACATCCACTTAGGGGCCGTTTAGGTCCTGATTAAAAGCAAAAGATCCATTGTAGCATCCATGTTTTTTTCCTATCCAATTGAAATACAAGGACATGGAAAAAAATATGAATGCTACAGTGGATCTGGAAAATCCACTGTAGATATTTACTTATAATCACGCCCCAAACGGCCCCTTAATCACGGCCCAAACGGAGTACATAAAAATTTGTGGCGGAAAAGTTTAAATGAGAAATGGCGCACGCACATTTGCATAGGCAGACTTATTGCAAGCTGTCAGATCTTGATCCGATGGCACTTGACCTTGATCTGATGGCACTTAGAACGAGTGGTGATTCGTACTCACCTATCCCTTGATTTGACTTCCGCCGATCGAAATCTAATAGTTCAAGGTGATTCGGCTCATGCAGTCTGCTTGAGCCGTGTAATGTAAACTGGCCGGACTTAATTTGTGGGCAATGCATTTGAAACTCATGAGAAATAATTTCTAATTAGAACCTGAAATAAACAATTCCAGAACCCTTGAAAAACAATATTTGGGAAACTTTTACGTAATTTATGCAATTATTCCTTATGAACATTTTGGACAATGTAAAACATTTAGATAGTACTTCAATCTATAATCGTTTAGATTCACTAGAAGTACTTTGATTATAATAATAAAACTATTTATTTACATTTGGGGAGGGTTTAAAGAGATACATTATTCTAATTACTGCTAGTTGAACTATGTTAAATCTCTAAAAATTGCAATAATAGGAGAATTACATTTTATTGCATATAATTCTAAACAAAGTTAATGTGGGTGTGACCAAAACAATGATAATTCCAAAATATGACACTCATTGAGTTTTTAACTTTTGCCCTTATATGCTTGTATCTTTTAAGTACGTTGTACCTTGTGAAGTTATCTGATTTTTGAGTGAAAATCATATTTGTGATAATAGTATATATTTTTTAATAGTTAGATAAAATTTTATTATATTGTACTTGACCTCTATATATTAAGGCAAAATTGTACTTAACCCTCGTTACTTATGAAAATATGAGAAGTCATGGGGGTTAAGTGCAATTTCGCCATAATACATAGGGGTTAAGTGCAATTTCGCCATAATACATAGGGGTCAAGTGTATTCTACTCTATTTTTTATCTTGTCATAACACTTACACACCATCCTCGTAAAAATAGAGAACAAATACATAAGTAATTTTCTTTTTCATATAACACTGTCTTTAATAATCTACAAAGTTAATTTTCCACCTGTTTCACAGGATGGCTCGCACCCTTTCTCTCCCCTTAATCGTCCCTTCCCTCTCAGTTGGTTCAAAAACAGGAGTTGATACGTAATTCAGTTGACTAAAAAAGTTGCGAATTTGAGTGATGAAAATCTTGGCGAGGTTTATTGCTCGTTTGGCATATTATTTGGACATATTGTAATTACAACTTTTTTCCCTAAACAACCATTTATATGAGCCCCGCATGAGCAAGGTGATCTTTCAAAGAAGTATTATATTTTTTTTAATAGGTAAATCAGGTGGGATCGGTTTGTGCGGGTAAAAATTTCAAATATAACAAAACAAAGCCACATAACTTAAAGAAACCCAATGGACTTAATATGAGCTAATATGATCCATCCCGGCCCAACAGTGGACATGATAGCCCTACAGGCCTACAGAGATGAGTAATTCACCACCCTACGGTCTAACATCCCACCCCTCCTATACACTAATGGTAATATATCTGACATATAAAAAAATACATGATTATCTGCATAAAATACTCGATCTGACGGCTCACAATGCATGAAAACTCATATTTAAGTTATGTGCAATGGTGCATATTAACCTTTTTCTAACAAATAGTGAAACCAAAATTTCTTTGTTTCTATAGTAATGAATTGGATAGGTGTTTCGTCTGTTCAGATCCTTAGTTCTAATCAAATCGCAAGTCAAGCTCGACCATGGAAAATCGTCTCGCCGATATATCGATACCAATTAGTATCAGTTTTTTAAAAATTTCCAAATATCGCCGATATATCGGTTTCGGACCAATATATCGGTATTTTTTGAATAAAAAATTATTTAAAAAAATAAAAGAATTTTTTTTCATGTTTGTTTTCTATCCTAATATGCATTTTATGCATATTTTGAAATTTATTCTTTGTTTAAATTAGTATAACTCATTTTAGAAGTTAGATTGTGAAAATATACACTAAAAATTAATTTTTGACGACCAATATTTTTTTACACAATATCTTCGATATTTCGTCTCTTTGGCGAACCGATATCCGATACGACATTCCATGAGCTGACAGAGCTAGTGAAGCTCTACAACAGAGCATCCCCATAATTTCAATTATATGTAAGTACATATGGGTTTGTGTCCCATATTACTTGCCTTATTTGAGAGGGGTCGGCCCTCCCTAGAGTGTGTGATCTAGTGGTGATGGCAAGGCCTCCGTGGGCCCATGTGGGGCCCACACCCTATTGGAAGGGACACTCTTAATTGCATCCGTTAGATTTGATCCTAATGGTATAAGGATTAACTTTATTGAGAAAAGGAGTAAAATGGGAAGTTATCCCATTAAGGGAGGACGTGTGATTGAGGGATATGTAACTCCCGAATTAGTGTAACTGAAATTGGTTAATTAGGAGAAAAAGAAGGGGACACCCTGATGGCTCTCATATATTGAACCAATTCTGGTTGGCTCTTTGGGCCATCATCTTCTTCCTCCATCGTCTTCATCCTCTTCTCAGTTGGCTTTTGGTGTTCCCCTTATTGGCCTTTGGAAAATAGTGATTCATATTGGGATTTGAATCAAGGAAAAGGTTTTGGAGGAAACGCAGGACGTAACATTGCTATCTCTTGGAGAATAGCAAGTTACATATTCACACGAACGGTTGCAATAGAGTGATCTCCGACATACTATTCATATTTTTACGAAGAACGGTGTAACTTGGGCACAAAGGCCGCAGGTTAGTAGTATGTGTTCCTATATTTTTGTAGATTGCTCATGATATAAATAATCATTCGTTTATATTGCTAAATTACTTGTACTCTATTGTGTATTTGTGCTTGTGAGTGCAAGGTTATTCCTCATGCAAACAGAATTTGAGAGAATTTGACACATACACGACGCAAGATCCGCTTCCGCTGCGGCTCGATTACCCTGCAGTGGTATCAGAGCCACGATTCGTGTATGTTGTGAGAATTCCCAAAAATCTGTGAGGGATTTTGAGCAATTGAAATAAAAAATGTGTTTTTCGATTTGGCGATCGATCGGCTAACAGACGCGATCGATCGCTAAAGGTTTTCTAACGAAGAAGACGACTGGTAACGATCGATCGGCGCCACTAGCGATCGATCGTAGTTACTGGAAGCGTCGTTTCAAAGAGGGAAACGATCGATCGGCAGTAATTGCGATCGATCGTATCTACTGTTAAAAACCAATATCGAAATTGCGTTAGAAACGATCGATCGGCAGTGTTTGTGATCGATCGTATCTACTGGAAAAATTTATTTTTTATACAGCAATCAAAGCAATCGATCGGCTTGTAAACGCGATCGATCGGGCTTACGATTGAATATATTATTACAAGCAGAGCGATCGATCGGCTTAGTACGCGATCGATCATATCTACTGTAAGTTGTGCAAAGTCACCATCGGCTGGCTGCGATCGATCGGTGAGATTGACGCGATCGATCGGGTATCTATACACGATCGATCGGCGGAAAAAGATTTGAAAAACTATTTATTTTGAAGCAGTATTTTGTGCCACTTAATTATCTAATTACTGATAGTTATTTAGTGATTCAAACTGTGCTGTTTAACACTTATTGTCCAATTCCATTGATTGTAGATATTTATCTTCAATTTTGATTACGACACTTGCTAATTTCATAAAAGTTGCAATGGCTTCCCGTATGGTCTCCAGTGAGTTGGCAAAGACTGAAAAGTTGAATGCCACCAACTTTGTTACCTGGAAGAGGCGCATCCGTCACATTCTGCTCCTAGATGACTTGGGTCATGTGCTAGACCAAGTTGTTGAACCTTCGGGTGAACATAGTACTGCTGCTCAAAAGAGAGAGTACGAGAAGTTCAAGATGGAGGATGCACGAGCAAGGACCACAATGCTTACCTTTATGGAGCCTACGATGGAGTTGCTTTTTGAGAAGCACAAAACAGCCAAAGAAATGTATGAGGCCATTGAGAGGAGGTATGGAGAGCATACTGAGGCACACATCAGGTTGCTCCACACTCGCTATACCAACATGAGGATGGAGGAGGGCAAGAATGTGCTTGAGCACATAAATGCCATGACCATTATAGCTAGTGAGTTGGAGATGCTTGGAGATCCAATTTCATTGGGGGTCCAAGTGTCTACGATACTCACTAGCCTCCCTCCATCATGGGAAGCAGTTGTGGTGGCGTTGAACCTGAGTGACAAGAAACTCACTCTCGATGACCTTACTGCCAAGCTGGGCTTGGAGCAGGAAAGGAGAGAGCATATGAGGGCCTCTAATGCATCTGCCAACCTTGATCACCATGTTGGCTCTAAGAAAGGTGGGTCCTATGCAGGCACCTCAAAGAAGAACTTCAAGAGGAAAGGAAAGAAGCCTCAATTCCAGGGTGGAGACAAGGCCAAAAACAAGAAGAAGGGAGCCTGCTTTACTTGTGGCCAGATGGGTCACTTTAGCAGGAACTGTCCTAATGGCTCCCAGGGCAACGAGAAAAAGAAACAGCAGGGTGGAGGAAAGGACATAGTGTGTATGATTTCTGAGGCACTGATTGTGAACACTAACACTAGAGGTTGGTGGCTTGACTCGGCTGCAACCCGTCATGTGGCCATGGCAAAGGAGTCTTTTGCTGAGATGAAAGAGATTAGTCCCGGAGAGCACAAGATCTACATGGGGAATAACACCTATTATGACGTGCTGGGGATTGGCTCTATTCGTGTTCCTCTTTTAGGGGGAAACACACTGGTTCTCACAGATGTCTTGTTTGCACCTACTATTCGTAGGAATCTGATTTCAATTCCTTTGTTGACTCAAAAGGGATTTGAAGTCCGGTTCAAAGGTGGCAAGGGAACTGTGGGACAGAAGAATAATGTTTTATTTACTGCTTCTCTTGTGGATGGTTTATTCAAACTTGATGTTTCTAATGACTTTGCTAATATTAATGAAATAGCTGATTCTGAGTATATTGTTGCTTGTTATGTGGATAATGCATTGTTGTAGCATTTACGCCTGTGTCATGTGAATGAGACAAAATTACACCGAATGTCAGGTAGTGGGTTACTACCTAGAATAAGTGATAATGCGCGTGTGTGAAGATTGTTTATCTGGCAAAATGACTAGGCAACCCTTTCCAAAAGGGCAACGAGCAATTGACCTTTTAGAGGTCATTCACTCAGATATTTGTGGGCCTATAAACGTCAAGACTCAAAGGGGAATGATGTATTTTATTACATTCATAGATGACTATTCGAGATATGGTTATGTGTACTTGTTATCGAGAAAATCCGATGCCTTAGAAAAATTCAAGGAATTTAAGGCTGAGGTTGAGAACCAATTAGGACGGAAGATTAAAGTTCTGAGAACAGACAGAGGTGGTGAGTACACATCTGATTTGTTCAAGGACTATTGTACAAACCAAGGAATAGTGCATCAATATACTTTACCATATACCCCTCAGCAGAATGGAGTTGCTGAAAGATGTAATAGGACATTGATGGACATGATAAGGTCCATGTTAAACCACTCTGAACTAGGAACGCAGTTTTGGGGCGAAGCACTAGACACCGCTGTCTATGTACTAAATCGGATACCTTCTAAGTCGATCAAATTGACCCCATATGAGTTATGGACGGGAAGACGTCCAAACTTTTCGAACTTGAGAGTGTGGGGGTCAAAGGCCCATATGAGGGTGCCCGATCAACTAAGAACTAAGTTGGATCCCAAGACCATAAAATGTAATTTTATTGGTTATTGTGACCATTCGAAAGGGTATCGATTTGTAGTACACCATGATGATGGGACAGTGGGGGTTATAGAGTCTAGAGATGCTTATTTTCTTGAGGAAGATATAGACCTTAAAACTCCTAGTCAAAAAGTGGAACTCTTTGAGATAGAAAAAGAGAAAGTTACTGTCACTAGTAATGAACAAGTGATAGGTAACACATCCAATGAGGATGTTGAAACTCGAGCATCAAGAGAGCGTAGACCTTCAGTTTTGTTGAAGGATTACTATGCCATGCTTGGTGAAGATGAGATATCGGTAGATGAACCTGTACTCAGTGATCCAGTCACATTTGAGCAGGCTATGTGTAGTCCAGATTCCAAGGAATGGCAAAAGGCTATTCAAGAGGAAATGGATTCGATCTTGAAGAACAAATTCTGGGAGATTGTTGACTTACCAGATGAACGGAAACCCATAGGGTGTAAGTGGATCTTCAAGAAGAAGCTCAAAGCTGATGGATCAATAGAGAAGTACAAAGCTAGACTTGTGGCGAAAGGTTACACACAAGTAGAGGGCATAGACTTCAAGGAGACGTATTCTCCTGTGTCTAGGTTCATTTCGATCCGATGTTTGTTGGCAATTGTGTCATACTTAGATTTAGAGTTGCACCAGATGGATGTAAAGACTGCCTTCCTAAATGGTGATTTAGAGGAAGAGATTTACATGGAACAACCCGAGGGGTTTGTTGTTTCCGGGGAGGAAACAAAGGTGTGCAAGCTTATTAAATCATTGTATGGACTGAAACAATCGCCTAGACAATGGTATTTCACTTTTCACAAGGTGATAAGTGAATATGGCTTTGTGGCCAATGACTATGACCATTGTGTATACTCCTTTAGAGATGGGAGTAGATTTATGATATTGTCACTATATGTAGATGACATATTATTGATGGGGAATGACACTAGTATGATTCTCAGTCTTAAAGAATGACTCAAGATCCAATTTGAAATGAAAGATATGGGTGAAGCATCTTACATCCTCGGGATGAAGATTGAGAGAGATAGAAAAGGGAGGAGGCTAAGTATATCTCAGGAATCGTACATTGAGAGTGCATTGAAACGCTTTGGCGTGATTGGTTGGAAGACCATAGATTCGCCCATTTATAAAGGGACAGTTCTGTCCGAGAGAATGGCACCTGCATCAGACGAGGAACGTCTGAAGATGCAATCTGTGCCATATGCGCAGGCTATTGGCAGCTTGATGTATGTCATGAACTGCACTCGACCTGATTTGGCTTTTGTAGTAAGCCTTGTGAGTCGATATCAGGCTAACCCAGCTATGCAAAACTGGCAGGCTATTAAGCGGGTGTTCAGATATCTGTTGGGTACCAAGGATATGAAACTCACATATCAAGCCGAGAACCTGTCATTGGAAGGCTATAGTGATTCGGACTATGCCGGGTGTAAGGATGACAGGAAATCCACTGCCGATTATGTTTTTATGCTTGGTGGCGCCGCCGTAGCATGGGCTAGTAAGAAGCAGAAATGCGTTACTAAGTCCACGATGGAAGCTGAGTTTGTTGCATGCAGTTTTGCAGCTTCCGAGGCAGTTTGGATTAAAGAATTTCTAGCTGGGTTACAGCTAGAACAGTGGATTGATGCTCCTGTCCAAATTTATTGTGATAATTTGGCAACAGTGTCGACACTTCGTAATGGGGAGATCAGTTCCAGAGCTAAGCACATAGAGGTGCATTACTTTTATGTGTTTGATATGCTACAACGGGGAAAGTTGACAGTGAGTCATCTTCCTACGGTTGAGATGTTAGCTGATCCGTTAACGAAGGCCATAACAACGGATCTATTTGTAAAACATGTTCATAGTTTTGGATTACGGCAGGACTAGTGCACGAGTCACTGTTGGATCACAAATATGAACACATAACCCATAGTGGGGGATGTAAGTACATATGGGTTTGTGTCCCATATTACTTGCCTTATTTGAGAGGGGTCGGCCCTCCCTAGAGTGTGTGATCTAGTGGTGATGGCAAGGCCTCCGTGGGCCCATGTGGGGCCCACACCCTATTGGAAGGGACACTCTTAATTGCATCCGTTAGATTTGATCCTAATGGTATAAGGATTAACTTTATTGAGAAAAGGAGTAAAATGGGAAGTTATCCCATTAAGGGAGGACGTGTGATTGAGGGATATGTAACTCCCGAATTAGTGTAACTGAAATTGGTTAATTAGGAGAAAAAGAAGGGGACACCCTGATGGCTCTCATATATTGAACCAATTCTGGTTGGCTCTTTGGGCCATCATCTTCTTCCTCCATCGTCTTCATCCTCTTCTCAGTTGGCTTTTGGTGTTCCCCTTATTGGCCTTTGGAAAATAGTGATTCATATTGGGATTTGAATCAAGGAAAAGGTTTTGGAGGAAACGCAGGACGTAACATTGCTATCTCTTGGAGAATAGCAAGTTACATATTCACACGAACGGTTGCAATAGAGTGATCTCCGACATACTATTCATATTTTTACGAAGAACGGTGTAACTTGGGCACAAAGGCCGCAGGTTAGTAGTATGTGTTCCTATATTTTTGTAGATTGCTCATGATATAAATAATCATTCGTTTATATTGCTAAATTACTTGTACTCTATTGTGTATTTG
This sequence comes from Houttuynia cordata, assembly GCA_039654745.1. Taxonomy (NCBI): domain Eukaryota; kingdom Viridiplantae; phylum Streptophyta; class Magnoliopsida; order Piperales; family Saururaceae; genus Houttuynia; species Houttuynia cordata. The sequence continues at coordinate 17,303,845 of CM077510.1, forward strand.
TGCTTGTGAGTGCAAGGTTATTCCTCATGCAAACAGAATTTGAGAGAATTTGACACATACACGACGCAAGATCCGCTTCCGCTGCGGCTCGATTACCCTGCATTATAGAGCCAATCACACTCTCTTTCCGACCGGTATGTAGGATCATCAGAGGGAGTAGAACAACAGTGCAAAGTGGGCATTGTGAATTTTGACTCGTACCTGTAAGGAAGGAGTTGTTCCATAATACAAGCTAGCTCTTGTGTTCGGTGAGGAGGCTACCTAGCATACAGGTGAACAAGAAATAATAAGACCAAAATTTCTAAATTATATACTCCTTCTATCCAAAATAACATTTGAAGTGAGTTTCTTTTGAATTTTCTTTTAGGATTTACTATTTAAATCAAAACGTCACATCCATTATTTATTTTCTCAAGGATAACCTTATAAGAAGAGTTAAGGTAGAAAGAGCCTTTTTCTGTAAAACTCAAAAGGGAGCCAAAAAGCCCTTAGTGCCCGTAGGTCCCACAATATTTATAACCTTTTGCTTTGCCCTTTACATGCATGCCCATGAGACCTAGTCTGTAAAGCAAATCCACTTCATTTAATTCTGGATCCGTAATTTTTCAAATGCAGCCAGTCTTTTTTGGACGGAGGGAGTAGTGACGACTCATGAAATGGATATGTGAGGTTAGATTCGGACACGGACATGGTCACCTGGCCGGCTTTGATCCCAACATCACTGTTTCGTTTGCTTTCATGAATTCCCATCTGTGGAACGTGCATCGCTCTTCATCTCCAAAATTTCTTGCAAATTCCGTTCAATTCCATCAAGATTCATCCAATTTCAATCCCAGACAATCTGGGATTGATTGTAGCCATAACCTACAAAGGAAGATACTGTACTGATTTGAACGTTGGAAGCTAGCTTAGCTTGTTGCCATTCCCATTTCCAATTTCCATAGTGGTGGAAGCGGAAGAGAGGGTTTGGGATTGGGATTGGGATTGGGATTGGGATTGGGAATGGGGATAGATTACTACAAGACCCTGCAGGTGGATCGGAACGCCAAGGACGATGACCTCAAGAAGGCCTACCGGAAGCTCGCCATGAAGTGGCACCCTGACAAGAATCCCAACAACAAGAAGGACGCCGAGGCTCGTTTCAAGCAAATCTCCGAAGCTTATGAGGTTTGCCCATTACTCCATTTCTTCTCCTCTTTCTGCCATTGTCTTCAAAATCCAATCTTTTTGCCTTCTCCATTGTTGTGTGTTAGGACTCTTCACCTGTGACCTGCCATTGTATATATAGCTATTTCGAGCTTTGCCATGTACAAGATGGAGTAGACAAACAATAGCCCCATATTGGCCAGAGTTGTCGATCTCCTATCGTATATTGTTGTTTACCTAATGCATTGTAATTTTGATTACCAAATGTTTCAATATTCATTTTATTTTTCTTTTAGTCTGTCTGTTGTCAATATATGTGTACGAATCTTCAGCATAAAAATGTGAACTTCTTTTAGCACCATACCACAGAGTTATGCATTGTCCATTAGATATTGATGTTTACTCAATGCATTGCAATATTGATTTACAAATGCTACAAAGTTAGTATTGATGTTTTATCTGCTATCACCTATTTATGTGTATGAAGCATCAGCATAAAAATATGGACTTTTTAGATGCCCAATCAATTGTTCTATGAACAGTTGTGCTTGTTCTAATTGTAGTTTCTGGTAGTTTAGGTTCTTAGTGATCCACAGAAGCGTGCAATATATGATCAATACGGGGAAGAAGGGCTCAAGGGACAGGTCCCCCCGCCTGGGGCTGCCTCGGGCGGATTCTCTGCAGGTGGCCCTACTATGTTCAAGTTCAACCCAAGGAGTGCTGATGATATCTTCTCAGAGTTCTTTGGTTTCTCGAGTCCATTTGGTGGAATGGGCGACATGGGTGGATCTCGTGGTGGCAGTTCAGCTTTCGCCAGGAGTGTTTTTGGAGAGGACATCTTTGCTTCTTTTGGGGGAGGCAAAGGGGGCGAGGCGTCTAGCAATGTAATGCGCAAGGGACCCAATATCGAGCGCAAATTGCCATGCAGCTTAGAGGATTTATATAAGGGTACGACCAAAAAGATGAAGATTTCGAGGGATGTTGTGGATTCTAGTGGGTAAGTAATGTTGTTTTATTTATAAGTTGTTGGCCGTTTAGGTTCCATTTATATAGATTGACTTGCGAGAATGTTTCTTTTTTGATACGTGATGTGAAAATGCTCATTTCTATATATTAATTGTAGTTTAGCTGAACTTTTATACTAAGTTTTGAATCATTTTATAGTAAAGTTAACCAGTACTTCTTCATGTCTAAGACTCAGACTAAATATCTAACACAAATTTGAACTAGTTTCTATCTTTGGAATAAGAATTTTTTCTCTCGAATAACCTGCTGACCAGCTTATAATCGATGATATAATATATGTGTTTGCTTGTTTATTTAGAGTTGATTGGAGCTTGGTAGATGTGGCTCTAGTCTATTGTCTGCAATTTACATGGAATCAGTCTATATATTCTATATTTCTACATATTATCCTTTCAAATGGAGAGATGAAATTCTAATCTACTTTTTTTTTTTGTGTTGATGGACATGGCCTTGTGAAATGTAGTGGCTAAAAAGAGGACCTTCATCCATCTACTTTACAATATGAAGTTATCATACTATTGTTTCTTTGGACCATTTAGGTTTTCCAGTTTTACATGTAGTCCTTTAGGCAAAAGATTTATGATATTTGCTTCTATTGAGTTGGGGTATTTCCAGTCAATTAAGTTGAGTTGCCTGATCAAAATCAGGGAGCCATATCTTACATGGATTAAGTTGTTGGAAATAGTGCCTTTTGGCGCTTATTTATAGTTTTGAATTATGTGCGAAAAGGATTTTATATTCTTACCTTTAAAATATTGTAGATAGATCCTCCCTTATTTAATATAGTAATGAAATGGTTTCTCAAGTTTGCCATTTTGGTCTTCTGTTAAGATGGTGTTCATAGAAATGTTAATCCAATAGTTTCAGAGTGAACTTCTTTTGATGCCTGATTCATCACTCATCCAGGAAGCCCTCAAATGTGGAGGAAATATTGACTATTGAGATCAAGCCAGGGTGGAAGAAAGGCACAAAAATTACTTTTCCGGAAAAAGGAAATGAATTTAGGAATTTGATACCTGCTGACCTCATCTTCATAATTGATGAAAAGCCACACAGTGTCTTCAAAAGAGATGGAAATGATCTTGTAGTCACTCAAAAGATCTCTCTTGTGGAAGCTCTCACCGGTTGCACCATGCAGCTGGCAACCCTAGATGGTCGTAGCCTCACTATACCTATTAACAACATAGTAACTCCCAGTTACGAGGAAGTTGTGAAGGGTGAAGGCATGCCCATTCCAAAGGAACCATCGAGAAAAGGAAATTTGAGAATTAAGTTTAGCATCAAATTTCCGAGCAGATTAACAGCGGAGCAGAAGACAACCCTCAGGAGGTTGCTAACTTCTTGAATGGTTAGCAGTAATAGCTTTCTTAGTAAGGCTTTGAGAATGTTGAGGCTTTCTTTCCATTCAATGAGAGCTTCTTTTGCCGAAAGGAGAGGGTTGTTATAACAATTGATATAGAATATGGTATTTATTTTTAAGTTTTCTTTTTCCTTTATGATCTCATCTAGTGATCGTAAATTAACAACGATCAAAAGTTGCTGATAATTGGGTCATCGAACTTTTGTTCAGTCTCTGATCTTATTGCACACTTCATGGGGTGTTTTACTCTGAGCTCAGGCCAAATTTTCTCCCCTGCTTTAACATGGCTTATGTCAAACAGTATGTTCAAAGCAAGAGTTAAGAATGCACTTGAAACGTTATAAAAAAAAAAGAATGTACTCGAAAAAGGACAGAAGAAGAGCTAAGAATGTTATGCAACGAACACTGAAGCATGATCTCGTAACAAGCTAACTGATGAAGCCCATGCTAAAAGAAAACACAGGCATTAACAAGATTATAGTAACTTTGCAATTGCACAAAATACATTCTATAATCTATGCTACTCATCTGCTAATTTACAGGACCCTAATAGCTAACTGCATTTTATTCTAATAAAATTCTGGCAGGAAGGCGAATTCCTGGTAATCGCTCTTCCTTAATCTAGGAGCACATAGGTACCTGTACCTTTCCTGAGCTTCATTGAAGCTATGTCCAAGAAACTTATCTATCCAGACCTTTACATCTTCCAGGGCACTGCACAGCCAGGCTGCTGCTAGAATCTCTTCCATGCTTGCTGGCAAGACCATCAAAATCAAATGGCTCAAAGTCAACTCATTCATCATTCAGATGAAAGAATTCCTCAAGCCAGGCATCTGAGTTTTCAGTTAAGCCGCCATTCTCTTCATTCCCAGCTTCATGAGTAGTAACCTCCATCTCCTCTGCCGAAAGGTTCAAGTCCAGAGACAAACTTGGTGTCTTATGCAACTCTGTGAATTCTTCCAATTTCCTTTTGCGGATAGTCACTTGTCTTAAGGGGTTTGTACTACCATCTAACATTTTTGAACAATTTCATTTTGTAGTACCATCGAAGGATGTTGGAATTCATTTTGTGATGCATCTAACACTTTTGAACAATTTCTACTACGAAGCTCCGAGGAACAGCCTACCAGAATTTGTAGTTGCCACACTTGGGCAGACAAAACCCTTTCTTCTGTAAAATTACAACAATCTATGTCAGCAGCGATACTTTCTCCCCTCAAGCCTCCCACTATAGTAATAAAGATTGTATTATTGATCCCAACTTCTCTTCCACAAGAGTCACTGAATTTCCCTGTTTTTACAGCCCATGTTAAGGAATTTTGAAGTAAAATATCAGCCTTCACCACATTTTCAAGAAAGACAACTGATTGGGGTTTCTTGGTGATCTCCTCTGCAATGTAGTCCATAACAGTTTGACCTCTAAATTTTGGATCACTTAGTGGTCGCCGAGGTTCAAAAACTGTATTTAAGCCTGCTCCGCAAATTGTCCTTAAATGGCCAGTTTAAAGAGAAGATAAAAATATAAAACATCTTATGTAATTCTCCTCCCTCATGCAAAATTGTCCTTAAATGGATTTATCATGTTCCAAGAATCCAATACATATACTATTGCTTGAAAATGGTAATGGAAATGAGAATGGAAGTACTACAACGGTTACATTTGTTACATTGCGCAAGAACATGAATATGATTAGGTACTTTCATTGTCAACAGCTCTTAAAAGCAACAACAATTGGAGAAAATAGTAAGACACGCCACCTATAGTTGCATACTGCAATTTTGCAGTTCCTTCGACCCTGCCCGGAAAATGTTTGTCTCCGGTACGATTGAAACCTCCAGCAAGCCAACCCAAGTTGCTATACCCTCCATCATGCAATCTCTTCACAGCCATCAATGACCTTACAAATAAAATGAAGAGAAAATCTTCATAAAAAGTTCTTATACTATGAGAGCCCCCTTTATATGTGCCCTAGCAAATACGGACCAAGAACTTAGGAGTTGAGGCCGCGCCATTTCCATCGCGGGGCGCCCGTACAGGTGAGATGTTTAAAACCCACAAGCACAGGGCCACTCGATCTGATGGCTTGCACCACGGCTCATATTCATAACACGCATTGCACCATATATTCAATTATTCCAAAAATATAAATGTTAGTCTCTTAAATTCGAGTGTTTCCAAACTAATTCGCTTAATAATACTACCTCTGTTCTAAAATAGTGTGTGCATTTGAGAAAATTCTCATTTTTATTAGACCATAAAGACATGACTTCTTCTCCTTGATATCCCGTAACTTGTATGCTCGTTCACGAACCAAGTTCAAGTCAATCCTTCCAAGTCTCCTCCAATTTAGAAAGAGGAAGTCGTGTGATTTGACAAATCTATAGAATATTTTGGAACAATAAATATTTCAAAATGTACATAGTATTTTAGAACGGAGAGAGTATTTGGTTCGAACCAAACTAGGCCAGTTTGCTACCTATTGTCATGCACCCCGGCTCTCGGGCATCACGACATGTGTTAATACAGTTTGAATCACCTGCCCAACCCCTTGTTTCCACCAATGGATCTCAATCGAAAGGCAACCTGCACTCCGCCACATGCCAACGCATGTGATCCGACATGTATGTTAACTTCTTCCTTTGACATATCATTAGGATGATACATTTCAATAGATCCCCAATTTTTTTCTACAGTTGCTAAGTTACACCGTGCTAATCTCATTCACGATCTTGTCGATAGAACTCCACACTCAAGGTTACTGAGGATCCTGATGGTCGGACCCTACTATCAAATATATAGCGGTGGAACTCTACCGCCAGATTGAACTCAATGAAAAGTTAACATTGATTGTCATTTATGTTCGTGGAATGCCATTGTCAAATAATAAGATTGTTCTTGGTCGACATTTACAGTCAAAATGTAACATTAGAGCATGCTATAAAAATGACTTTTCTCTAACCCTACCTATAAAAGTGGGTGTAATTGATAAATTTTGGGTGCTAAATGTATCACCCTATCATTATTCTTTGTTTTCTGGAGCACAATTCTAAAATGGGAAGGGTTTACATGAGATCGTTCTCATATAAGGAGCATGAGGCCAATCTTTATAGCCATTGGATTCCGATCGGAGGATGGATATTAAATAAGTGGGTAGGTGAGTGTGTCACATCAGGGAGTGGGTGAGATCATTATGACTATTTGTAGCCGTTAGATCAAGATCCAAGGGCTATGATTTAAAGTGGCCTCATATAAGCTATATGAGAGCGATCTCATTTAAACTTTTCCCTTCTAAAATTCCTACTCGCTATTCTTATTGTTTGGGAAAAAAGTTTATATGAGAGACGGCTCACGCGCGTCTGTGTGAGTCGAGTTACTAAGAGCAGGATTTTAATCCTTCGGCGCTAAGAGCAGGGTGAGTGATTAAACCCACGTGCCCCATGATTTAACACTCGCTGTCAGATCAAATCTGACGGCTTGATGTGCTACGACGCACACAAACTCCTGTGAGCCATGGTACTTGTCTCGTATATATAGGACTCTTGTTCAAATGTACCAAAGCAAATGTACGAATGTATCATACCTCAAGCCTTCTCCACAGGCAACAACCAGGTTAGCCTCCTGGTCCGGCACAACCCGCCGGACATCCGCGACGAAGTCCGGGTTGATGGTGGTGAACCGCTGGCCGGTCCAGAGCCCAATGTACCCAAAATGGACCCACTTCTTCAGGAGAGTAATGGGGCCCATATCCGTATCCTCTACAAAAAGTGGCACGTGCAAGGACCCAGCCACACGTGCCTTATCCCATTCCCACGCCGGCCGCACGTCCAATAAGAAGCAGCCTGGGCCTTCCAAGGCCGACGCCACTTCCTCGGCCAAGACCGGCCGGACAACTCCCTGCTCCACCAGCGCCCGGCCTCCTCCGCCGCCTGCAACTGCCCGGATTCCGG